>JACDOX010000062.1:3939496-3983564 GCA_014549065.1 Cardinalis cardinalis
GTACCACTGAAAGCACTGCCTCTCATCTGTGGCCAGTCCTTGGGACAGTTCTGTGACTGAGGCACTGCAGGCAATTCAATTCACTGCCACAAGACACTTAACCCTGTCTTGCAACTGGTAATCATTTGACCATGCTTCCCCAGGGCATAAATGAGCCAAAGGGCAGCTCTGTTCAAAGGGATCTCACTTGTCGATTGTCAATTGTCAAAAATGACAATACCTTTAACATTTTGGAGCATGCTTTAATAGCCAAAGCAYGGGGTTTGTTTGGTTTTTTTGTTTTGCTGGGTGGTTCTGTGTTTTTCTTTTAAAATCAGATGTGTGACACAAGGTAATTTCAAGGCTGCCACTGCTTGCAAAGATACTGTGAGGGTCTTCCTCCCATCCACTTCAGCCCAAGGAGAGCCATACCTCTCTTTTCGTGTTGGTGTACATTCCTCTTTTTCCTTCTTGTCTTTGGACCTGGTCTCAGACTTTTCCTTGTCCTTTTTGTCTCTGTCCCGTTCTCTTTCCATCTCTTTTTCTTTTTCCTAGATTATTAGARGCATCATGATTTCAGATAAGGTGTGAGTAATTATTAGAGGCAATCAAGCTAATGACAAACAGCATAAAAGCAGTGAGCACTGATGGAACACAGCCCATGATCTGAACTAATGGTCACACCCTCCCAGCTCTTCAGGCCTTCCCTCCTGCTTGGGACACAGCACAAACATTCACTGTAACACAAACTAACCAAAACATGAGGAGTATCAGCCTGGGTGAGAAAATCTAAGTATCTGACTGGAAGTGAACAGTCTTCAGTGTTACAAATATCAGGGAAATCTTACAGCTGGAATACATTTTCTGAACTAAATTAAACATGGAAGAATCCCAGGAACCTCCTTCTACTTTCAATACCTGCAGTCATCCATATTAATCCATACTAAAAACTGATATACACTCCTAACTAGAAGTTATCTAAACACAAAACAAAAACACAAACAAGATTCTACAATAACATATGTTCTGTCAAAAACAAACAATTATAGTCCATTTCTAGGTATCAACAGGACCTTTGTGAGAGAAAATATATATACCCTGAGCACACTGAGTCTGTCTGTCAAATAGAAAATTAACTACACAAAAACAAAGCTCATCAGCAAGTCTGAACACAGAGATCAGATGCTGTGGTTTTTAGTACTGATCATTCATTAAAAAAATCAATTCCATGGCAAAAAATAAACAGATATTCCCTGCATACCTCATAAAGAAGATAAAGAAGGGGTGATTTAGCTCAATGGAAGAAAGGAGGGATGGTGGGAAAAAAAATARAAACAGTAGAAGGAGGGGAGGTAACCTAAGTGCAGGAAATACCAGGACATTAAACCTCATCTACTCTCAAGTTCTTTTTACTGGGAAGGCTTAGCAGTAAAACCTGCAAGTGTCCTTATCCTTACAGCTATTCTTACAAACTGCTGTTAGGTATCTATCTCTAAAATCACTGCACTCTCAAGGTGTGCCAGGTTTATTTGACAGCATAACTATGTATTTTATCTTGATAAATAAGAATAAATARTATTTTGAATTAGCTCTAAGTTTCTAGTCTCTAAACAATATACAATGCTGCTGRGAAATTACTCTTGGAAAGTTTATTGTAAGTTTGATAAAAAAGAACAACCAGCCACCAAGTTCATGGGAAATGTAATCAGGATCAGTATTACATTACTGTTACAAAAACTAACTTTATTATGGCATTAAAACAAAAGATGAAGTTATTCCCTTAACAACAGAGTTACTATTGTTTTAAATAATAATAATAATAACAACAACAACAACAACAATAATAATAATTATTATTATTATTATTATTATTATTATTAGTTCTTGAGAGTAAAAGAGACAACTATTAAAAATCAAAAATATTGTGAGCTGGTTGAACTAATTCAACACAAGGCATCTAAAATTTTATAAGGACTGTTATTATCAATTTCTGTTTGTTTAAGCTACTGTCTCACTAAGCACTCTGTGCTTAGTGTACAAATAATTTTACAGAAAAGTAAGAAAACTTACATTTCCACCAAGAAAGTAGAAAGTTTTACAATACAACTACATTYAGAAAGAAAATTATAAAAGCCTTGTAAAGTCTTAACATCAACCTCCAATGTGTCCATCTCCTTCAGGGATCAGTTTACCTAATTTTTAGAAGTCTTTTTCTTCAAGGTACTGTGAATTAGTCAGATACTGAGCACCAAATAATGCAAATAACAAGTGACAGAAAAACCCCTGGTGGAAACTGCTCATTTGTATTTAACGTCCAAGGAACTGCATGGGTACCTAATTSCATCACTGATCTGTCAGGCTGTAAACCAGATGAGAAAAGCAACTGTCATTTATCCTCCCTCACTACATGAATGTCCAAAGAGGTTGTTTTTTCATTGTTTCAAAGGTTTGAGATCACATCATATCACATATAAGATGTTAACTTTTAAAATCACTCTGACTTCATAGTCCAGAGAGATCTCCTAAAAATGGTCATGGTACAGATTTAGTCCCATTGGGATGAATGGATGAGCTGGAATTATTCAGGAAGCTTAGACACTGGAGAATCAGAAACAGATACACTGCTTCAAACTACTTTCTCCCTTCCTTGGAAAGCCTTTAGTGCAACAGATCAATTACTAAAAGCAAAAGGAGAAGTCTGATGAGCATCTTCAATTGAGAGCTGTCCCTTTCCTTTCCCACACTAACAGTTTGCTTCATGCAGTAGATGCAGGAGGGGTCTCTAAGGTTTCTGTACAGGCCATGGTACCCAGCTGTGCAGTGGGAAACACGACAGGACTTGGATTTAAAAAGCAGATTGTATGTAYTCTGCAGAAAGCACTGGGACTTAGGCATGCAGATTGACATTACAGCAGTGTTTTAACAAGAACCATGTGTTGTTATGTTCAAAGCCACCTTACATTCAATAAACTCCACAGAAGCCTATCACAGAATCAGAGGCAAACACAAAGAACAGTTCTTACCCTCTGGAGCAGCTTGTCTCTGTAGTGTTCAACCTGTTCCTGAAAACTCTGGCCTGGCTTCTTGGGTCTTTTCCCAGACTCTAACTCATCCTGAAACTTCATCACCTTAAGCTGTGAAAATAATACTGACCATTAGATTATCTGACTTATTATTATCCAGTTAGGCAGGTGGCTGAAAATGAAATTTCCATTACATATGAACTGTATTCTTCATTCCTTCTATACAAGCTTGTGCACAGAGATACGAAATTTATTTAAACTGGATCAAAGTAACAAAACCACAAACTCATCTGCAGGCACCTGCAGTTGTTTACAGACATGGTGAGAACTAAAAATAGAGGGAATTTTTTTCTGTTACTCTACTAAATTCTGTTCCCATCATTAGTACATTGCACCCTTGTATTTCTTGGGTCATTATCTGGCTTTTTTTTCTTTCAAAATGAAATCATTTACTGCAGGTGTCAATATATTCTTTCAACTTCTCTTGTCTACTTTGAAGTTTCCTTTGGAAACAGCCTTTTTTTCCATTTAACCCTGAATGTTAAAATCAAATGACTGACATAATTAGGACATAAAACAATGCACCTCCTCTTCAGGGCTGTTTGCACAGAGTGCCTGATTTGAAAGAACTGATTTTTACTAAYATAATACTTTTTCATGTGCTAACAAGCTCAGCAAGCTAATTCAGTTCCTAAGTGCTGCTAAATGTAATACTAAATTTGCTGCAGTATCCCTGACAGAGTCACAAAGTTAAGCAAATGTCAGAATTTCTCCATGTGGGTTTTTTTTTTGGTGGGTTGTTTTGATATTGTTTCGTTTGGGGTTGTTTTTGTTGGCTTTTTTTTGTCTAGATGAACCAAAACCTTCTCCAAGTTGATTCACGTCATGAAATTTCCCTCACATCTCATATCATTTGTCATTCTTTCTTCCTAGCAACAAGTCCTTGTACAAACAACCATTCAATTTTTTTTTGGAGGAGAAGGTGTCTCTTTTCTGGGGAAGGAGGGAAGAGCTTGGTAATAATTCAGGTTGTATTTGTCAGCCCTCTTCCAAATGTTCATGCTCTGAYCCTCCTGCATATCCTGTTCCAACACTGATATTCTATATATAAGTAGATTTTCTCAGTGCTCGAGCTTTTATTTTTAGCAAACATACRTGTCACAGACATATTTTTGTGAAAATGCTTTTCTTTMGGATTTTTCCTGCTGAAGCTGAGAAGTTTCAGCAACAAGATGTAAACAAGAGTTATCTGCTGCTGTAGAATGCAACAGGTGGATTTTTGATTGGRCCATCTTGAATGTTTATAATTAATGGCCAATCAAGACCGAGCTATCTTGGACAGAGTCAGAGACAGCTGCCTTTGTTATCATTCTTTTCTATTCTATTCTTAGCTTAGCTAGCTTCTGGGGAAACCTTTCCTTCTTTTAGTATAGTTATAATGTAAAATATATATATATATAATAAAATAATAAATCATGGAGTCAACATTCTCGTCTCTCCCTTCACCTGAAAACCCCTGTGACCACTGTCATACACACAAAGTTGTTTTCTCTTTAAAAATATTTCATTCTTCCACACTGAAAACACACAAAGGGAAAGACTTTGCAAYGTGCCCATTCTGATTAACTGAAAGGATTCTTATTCTCTAGGTCCTCAATTCTCTAAYATGAAGTAGTCACAAAATCCAACGCTACGGGTTTTTTCTTCCCTCTCAAAAATCCAGTAGACTGGATTTAATCAGCCCTTCCAATTACTGACAGAAAGGAAAGGTATCACAAACTAATCATGACTGTGTTAAGAAACATAAAACCCAAGCAAGGATAACACTATTTKGAACAAGATATCCTTTCCCTTCAGTTACAGAGCTTATGCCAACACCACATTTTTCATTTTAGCCTCAAATATAAGGGAACAACTTGTTTTGGGGGGGAAAAAGAAATAAAAATTTTTAAAAAGCACTGTTATCTCATACCACAATAAACTTCTGTCAAGTGTTCTGCTTTCCTCYCTCACTCACAGAGCCTGCTCTACCTGCAGTTGAGCATTTTTTCTGACAATTCAGCCAATGGAAAACTGTCATCATTTGTCACATACCATCTATAAAGGCATGTTTTTCTTCCCCCACTTTAAAAGCAGAGTTTCAAAGGCAGAAACACCTTTTGGAATCATRTACTCAGTGTCACTGTGTATCCCCTGTTCTGCTGTGAAATCAGGATAGCATTCCCTACCACCACATAAACTCCAAGCTCAGCAGCTGCTCAGCACCTTCAGTACCAGAGAGGAGGAGTGCAGGGGAGGTTTAGCTGATCCAGGCAGCCTCTTGGGCTGTCATGGCATGAATATGCCCATAAGATTTTAACTCTGTTTTCCCAACTAAATAACCCATATAGTTTAAAAAACAAAACAAAACCAAACCAAACACCAAAACCAACAGAAGTCCACAAAACACCTCCATCCTCATAAGATGTGTTTCTTTACATTTTGAGCCACAAAGCTGTGACAATCTCTGTTTAATCATATTTTGAAAGCAAGGAAGCCTAAATCTATAGCCCAAAGTAACCTAAGATGAAAYTAGGAATCCAAACAACAGGCTTCACCTGATTTAATAAGCTCAACAGATGCAAAAGATGCTGATATGCATGGCATACAACCCACTGTTGGCAGGAAGTTTAAAAWGGCAAGAGGAATTATTTGCATGCAGCTCCTCCAGAAACTGAGAGTGGAGTGGGGGCTGAAGGTGGTCATTAGCAGGTGCCTTGAAAAGAGAGAAAACCAGGAAAGGCTGTACTGTGCTAACAACTCACACAACACCTCCCCAGACTCCAGCTATGGCAGGATCTATGAGGGGAAGGTGCCTGACAGCCAACAGAAGGCTGTTACTGGATTTCTGGTTTTGTTTGTTGTTGATGCTGTTGTTGTTGTTTGTTTGCCTTGTTATACATACAAACTAGTAAAAAACTGTTATTCCTTTCCCCAGAAGCAGAGCAAACTATTTCTCTGAAAGCTTGATTTTTCCAGCAAGTCTGTAAGTAGTGGCACTTCTGCAGCTACAATATTATCAACAACAGATGACAGACATACTGACATACACATGTAAAGTATCTCTTCTACCACAGCGCCCTCTGGCCTGCTCCATCACACTCCCAGGTTGCCATGTGTCTTGGAGCGAAGCATTTCCTTGCTTTTGGCTTCAGTAAAACATAAACAGAGTCAAAGATTTAAAATAGATCAGAATCTTCTGAGTAGTCATCAYCTTCAAGAAAAAACTGCTATAAACAGCAAAACTATTGGTTAAGCAAAAGCCAATTTGTCTCATCTGTTGTTATTATTAAGTCACAATAAGGCTTAATAGGATATTTAATAGGGCATCTTTATGCCATTTTGCAGTAGCCTTAAATGAGCCAGCTACAGAGACCTCCACAGACTGCAAAAACCAAAGAGTTACATTTTGTTCACGTGATGATTCCAGATAGCTCCTGTGACCTGACAAACAAATACTCAAAAGTTGAGTATTCTGCACACTAAGCACCATAATCCAGAGAAAGAAATAATGGAAACTGTATGGAACTTCTTGACAAAGGCATGCACCTATCCTTTGTGACAGGCAGGAAAATCTCTGTGGCTCTGGGTAGAAAAATGAATTGGACTTTCAATACCAACTGAGGGGGCAGGGGGTGTTTGGTGTGAGCATCTGTGCAGGGGGCAGGGAGGCACTCACAGAGCACAGCCACAGGTTGGTGTAACAGGATCCAGCTCTGCCCCCCCTGCAGCTGGGGGGGGTCAGCAGAAAGGCTCAGCAGGAACCCTCCACRCCACCGGCCTCCTCCCTCAGGCAAACTCTGCTTTCAGGTGGCCAACACAAAGATGAGTAAAGCCAGCTACTAAAAAGGACTAAAATCCTGTTTAACCCTTTTGGAACCACCAGTATATCTGAATATGTGATGAGCCTGCCTCCTGCTGCAGATGAAGCCTGTGCTGTGCATTTTTGTTGGGAGTAGGATTATCAAAATTTGTGCAGTAAGGTGGAGGTAGAAGTGAGACCCTAGAGAAAGGTCCAAAGAGGACTGTGCTGCTTCATTTTGTCTGTGAGTTTATCTACACTCTAAGGGAACATGCTTAATGAACAATTTAAATAATAAAATTCCCTTTTTTTTTACCAGTTCATAGCACTAAGGTCTCATTACAAAGAGGAATACACCTTTTTTTACATGTCTCAGGGAGGAAGAAAGACACAMAAAGCACCATAAAGACCACTCTGAAATTTGTGTTATAATATACAGCAAAGTGCCAGTCTTTCCACACTTGAAAAAACAGTTAAAAAAATCACTGTTCTTCAGTGTTATAGGAAAGGTTCTGCTCCTGCTAAGTTCAGGAAATAGAAGGATTAACAGGGGCAGGAGGGARGCAAACAAAAGGTTACTGACTTGCGTCCTCTGATGGCACCAATCTAATGGCTGAGGCCCAAGTTTGTTTCTTACTTCACTTTCTCCTTCCAGCTAACAAGCTTAATTTACTAACTGTGCCAAGAGAAAGAATTGTTGCTTTATTAATGAATTTCAAAAAAATGCATGGAAAAATGTTTTTTAGCTTCCCTGGCAGTCACTGTGTAGACTGTGCAGCTGGAGAATTAAACTTCACCAATTTTTTTTGCCAAATATTTTACACAACACTTTTTAMAATGCATATTAGATGGCATAATTGGTAAAGCTGGTAATTGGTTGTTTTTTTCCTCAGCTTCTTTCCTCAAATTTAATAATGGATGTGGGTTTTGGCAGGGAYTGGGGACATACAAAGAAGAAACCATGAGTGTAAATGCTTTCAAGTAGTACAGGGAGTACTTTCCTGTCAGTGACAAACTTGAGGAAAATTTCAAGTATTCCTACATAGYGTCTGAAATGTTCTCAAAAGCAAAAAACTTTTTCTCCTCTTCAGGCGATTCCAAAAGTCTGAAACCAAAATGGTAATTTACTTATGAAAAAGAATAAAATGCAAGCATGCACTTGAAAATATTTGCCACCTAAAACTTTTACTGACAGAATACACTGCTGAAAGAACTTAAARCACTTGTGCAGTGTAAAACTGACAATGGTTAAAGCAAATCACTACCTAATCTGCCTCCACAACTGACAAGATAATGTCTGTAAAACAGATACTCAGTCTGAAAGGAGCCTTTCCATAACTGCTACAATCAATATTGCAGCAACACGAAAATCAGTTTCACTTGTACTTTCTTAAGTCTAACATCACGTATTTTSTACAAAGATACTGCCACCATGAGTCAGGTCAGACATAAATCCCATTCAGCTTTTCACATTCAGAATTTATTCACTTAATATCAGGAACTATCAGGCTGTATATCAGGAACTATCAAACTGCTGTGCAAAGCAAGAGATTCCTAAGTGCTTAGTGAGAGTCTATTAATGTCAATAAAATCTGAATAGTTAAGAGGAGGCAGGCATATTTAAGAGAAACAACATTTGTGACATTCTAAAATATTATTGGCTGAACATTTCAGAACAATATTATGGTGCTTTGCTAATGTCTGATATTAGATAACTAGCACAGTACAGCATGAACAGGTAGGCAGCCACAATTCCACCTTCCAAACATTAYCCAGGTTATAACCTGTCATTTGGAGATGCTACAACTGCAATAAGCATTTAGCAACTTCTTAATATCATTTTAATGCACTGAACAGAAGCTACAAGAATTCTGGTATTCAATGTACCCCTGGGTCTGAATATTGAATAGAAGCCAGGAAGTCATGAACAATTTTAAATCTGACTTTATGTGGCAGTGTATATCAGAAAGGCTTCACTGCTACACAAAGCTCGTGCTAAATTCCAGTTCCAGTTCTAGKTACCTTCTGAGGCAAGCCCAAGCTGAGGAGCCAGAACAAAGCCATAACAACCTCTGCTGATTAAGCYGAACAGCTACACTAACACCTCTGCTTGGAGAAAGGAGAGAATCCTGAGCCCTATGAACTGCATGTAGGACTTCAATTAGAATACCTCCAACTCATGACCACATGGGTTAGCTCTATCTTTGTATTCTTTGTTTGATGGCTAAGACAGTGGGAAGAGACACTTTTAAATGCAATAAAATACAGATATTTCAAGGCAAGAACCAGAAAAAACAAGAAAGGTACAGGACTACGGCCAYATCCAAAAGTTAATCCCAAATCTAATTTTCCAAGGGGAGGAAAGTGTAAGGGCATCCAAGCAATCTAAAGCTACAGTGGTACTGAAACAGAACAGTCATTCTCAACAGGCAATATGCCCTGACTCTATTTTTCATTTTTTCCTCCATTATTTTAAACATCAAAACCAGGCAAGGTAAGGGTGTGAACAAACTTACTTTTACAAAAATACACTGGACTACAACAMAAACCCACCATATAATAGGACTATAATTATTTCAGTAAAAAGAACCTCCCARTTGTATGTAGAGAACTCAGGGTGGGCTGGAAAGGTACAAAAGGGTGGCACAAAACACCCCATGCTCACCTCTATCTCTCGGAGTTTGGCACGCTTTTCTTCACTCATTTCTGAGTATTTGACTGATGACTTGGAGTCAGGCATTTCCTCTTTAATAGGATTGGAATACATGTGTTGTTCTTCTGACTTAGAACTCTGTGTGTCTTCTTCATCTTCACTTTCTTCTTCTTGACTTTACAGAAAACATACAGAATYAACTATGATGACACAGATCTCTTGAGTATATATGAAATGTACTATTTCTCTTACTTAGTTTCTAGGATTAGTTACTAGTTCTGAAATCTGTTAAGTTAAATTACATAAGTCTGCAGCTACAGATTAGTCTCCATCTGTGAGACWGATCTTTCTCATTTAATTAAACTGCTGGTTTTCATGATTCACACAATTTACAYTTTTCATAGAAATAGAGTGCAGAAGAACTCATGAAATTTAGAGTCATCAAATACATATCTATCTCAGCTACAAAAGGAAATCCACTCCTTCAGCAGAAGCTCAAAGTGCTGTAATGGTGCTCTTCAGGGACATTAAGTTTAACAGAAGAACAATATTTACTACTTTTGCTTTTGGGAGATAAACYTGAGAGATGGCAGATGCCCAAAATTGTATTCCCAGGCTGGCCACTAGAGTGCTGCAGGACTCCACGCAATGCAGGAAGTATTTACAGCAYTTAACTAACAGGCCCTTGCAGCTGCCAGAAGAGCAAAGGAAAAGACAACTCAAAACCACCTTCTGCTGGCATGGAGCCTATCAGCATCCAGTGAAACACCTCAGAACATGACTCACTGTGCTCTCTCAGCAGCAGAAGGAAGAGGTTTAGATTCATTCAYATATACCTGACAGCAAGATTTCCATACTATTACCTTAACTCTTATTATTTGATGCTGAATTCTCAAATCAGCATAAATGCAAAGCTTATAGTTAGCAACTCTACCAAAATATGTAATTTAGCATGTTAGAAAAAAAATCATGGGGGCTGAAAGCCTGCTGCACTAAAACCCTGAGTTTTCTCCATTTTCTTATTTTCCTACTTTCAAAACTTCATTTTTGTTCTACTCATGTAGAGAATAACACATATATCTTATAARGAGTTCCAAAGACACTCAACCTTAGATACATAAAATAAGTACGTTTTCATTAGAATGAAAAAGTATTTACTTTTGAATTTCCTCCTCCTCAGATTCTTCATGTTGGTCAAAAAGCTCCCACTTAGAAGTAGTAACAGCTAGAAGAGACGGGTAATTTTAACAACAAAAAAGCTACTACTTAATCTGAAAATTAGTATTTGTAATATAATTATAACAAGATATACATAGTATATAACATATATTAAGAATTACAGTGTGGTAAAATTTACCAGCATCTAGCACATAATACAGACTTATTTCACAGAAGTATTCACCCACCCCGTTATCAGAATATTTATGATTCACAGAGCTATTCATTCACACRTAGCATACTGCAGTAAATCCTTCAAAAGCAGACAAGTATTTGTCAGTTTGTAAAACATTATCTTTCAAACCAAGATTTAAAAAGACTGCCAGCCACATGCTCACATTTTTGTTGTTTGTTTTCAGTATTTATTCTTAATAAACTGGAAGTTACTTTTAAAGGTTGATCAGTTATTGAAGTAGAATAACCATAACAGAACACACTATTTTCCTTTTTGGTTAAAAATTCAGTGAACAAGTTACAAGAAAAAATCCTACTATGTTACATGAATCCTATTAGCATTTTAATATAGATCAGCTGAAAATAATCATTACATAAGTGACATTATGCTTTCAGTTTACTTCAGAAAAGATACTTTCAGAACTAACCTTGAGCTTCCAGTTCCGATTCATCCACTGCTTCCCACTTTGAAGGGGCAACTTTAAATATAGGCTCATTCTTTTTTGAGTCTTCAGCTGTATCCACTGGTGGAGAAAGAGACACAGAAAAAAACTTCTCAGAAGATGAAACCAAAAAGTACTAAGACAACAGACAGAATTAAACAATGAAATGAATTATACAATCTTAGTATTTGCAAAGTAAAGAAATCAGGGTTTAGATCCTGCTTGGTTACATCAGAAAACACCTCCTGTGTTTCTGGGGCAATTACTATTTAAAGACAGTAGAGCATATTGMAATTAATCAACATTTTACAAAGCTACATGCCAGATCAATTCTAGGCTGTATTTCTAAAAACTACACAGGAAGAAAAGATCCAAGACTGAAGAATCAATCTGAAAGTTGAAACATTTCGTACAAGGAACTCCATCAAGATCATCATCCAGAGATTTAATTGGGACTCCATCCAGATCATCAATAGGAGCAGCATCAATAGGAATTCCATCCACATCTTCTAGCGGAGCACCATCGAGCTCTTCCTCAATGGGAGCACCATCAAGATCATCTGGTACTTCCTGAAAGCAAATAATATGTCATTATTTCAAGCACAAATCTATATTGCTTTTCTTCACTTCTCCAATTATCAAATAATTTCTTTTTAAAGAAGCACTTTTATAAACAGCAAAACCTCCAAAATATCTACTTCAACAATTTTTGCTAAGCAGTATAGTTGCTTATTGCAGAGGAAATAACACAACAATATCTTCCTTAAAAAATTATAGGCAAGAACTTTAATTTGTCCACAAAGTACTGGAAGCTTTCCAATGCMTATATTCAAAAGAAGAGCTATTAAATTGAGGTTTAGCTCAAAATCAGTCAATTAGATAAGTCATACTTCCTTGTTATGAGAGTTTCCCCAAGACCAGTAAAATTAACAACTGACACAAACAGATTATTTAGCAGGAACACCAATTTAAGGAACACRCAAATTATAAATACAGCTGTGTATTCTAACTTGTTAGGCACAGGCACCGTCCTTCATATGTGTGTTCACCCTGCTTTTCCACTCCAAGAAMTTTGTTAAATTATGTGCCCCTCCCACTGCTCTGAAAGGCATCTTTGCACACAGTTACAAGGCCTGAAACTCCACTCAGAATTCAAAGACAGGTGTTACAGAGTATTTCCAGCACAAAGAAAATAACGTCATTCTGTACTAGTCTTTGCTCTGAAACACTTTCACAATGTAACTCCACCACAGCACCTGATCTACAAGCAAGAAACATATGAACARAATAAACAGCATTTGCTTCTGAAAATATGTTACACCTCTATTTAGGAGCAAGGACTTGGAAGAAAGAAAGGCTTATTCACTCTAAAAGAGAGAGCAAAAGAATCCTTGCCAGCTCTATTTTATATTAACACATTCATTCCCTGCTGTCTGCAGGCATCACTCCTGARATCACTCACCTCTGTTTCTTTATCTTCCATGATATTTACAAGTCCCAAGAAAATATTCTGTAGTTTGATCAGAAATGGTTCYGGATAGATTGCCCAGTCTTCCCATGCTCGGAAGCATGTCATCACCCGTTGCTAGAAGCAAGAGGAAAAAATAAATGCTAAAACATTTGTATTGAGAAATTTTATGTGATGGGAAAAAGACCACAGAGAACWACTACTGTAGGCAACTATTCTTAAGTAGTTCCATACTGAAGTATATTGCAATGATACCATGCTGGGGAAGACYAGTAATTTTACAAAAATACATATAGGAACTACATTTTAAGAAATCTCCTTGGGTTTTATTTTCCCTTTAAATTCCTGTTACATTATCCATTTTGGCTGCTACCAGTTCTATCCTGACAGTAAATTTCATTCTGCCCCAATGTTCGAAGCAGGTGCCTCCACCAAATCTAAGAGAAAATATCTGTTTGTAAAATAAAATAACTAAAATTAACATTGGCTTATACATATTATTGAACTTAAATTGTTTTCCTACTTYCATTTTATTCAGCCTGGAGAAGAGAAGGCTCTGGGAAGGTCTTAGAGCCCCTCCCAGCACTCAAAGGGGCTAAAAGACACCTGGAGAAGGATTTCTTACAAGGGCAGGTAGTGACAAAAAAAGGGGGGGAATGGTTTTAACAGAAAGAGGGTTGGCTTAGATTAGCTATTATCAAGAAATTATTCAGTGTGAAGGTGCTGTAGCAATGSCACAGGTTGCCCAGAGAAGCTGTGGCTGCCCCACTCCTGAAGTGTTCAAGGCCAGGCTGGATGGAGGTCTGAGCAACCTGGTTCAATGAAAGGTATTCCTGCCCATGGCAGGGGGTTGGAASAGCAGATCTTTGAATTCCCTTCCAAAGCAAATAATTTTATCATTTGCCTTTTTAAAAAGCCTATTTGAAAAGATATGTTTCAGTTCAGGTTTGATACACTAAATGCAACTGAAGATGTAGATGTATTAAAGAAATCTTCCTCTCTTTATCATGCAATTTAAGAAAGTTTTAAAATAGTAGATAACTAAAATTGATTCTCAATCTAGAGCAATTGAGAGCAGAAGGAGGACAACCAGGATGAAGATCTTAATTCACACAAACTAACTACTCTGTAAGCTATGTATTTAAAGCTTCTGACTGAAAAACAAAAAGAAAAAAAGTGCAGAGGCATCATGAAAAGAGAAGAKGTCAAGCAAGAGAAGCAGAGAGCATTCGACTTCAAAAACCACTTTCAAGTACCCATGGTCAGACTGCTTATCAGAACTCTAAAATAAAGCCTGACACAAAAAACACGTCACTTCATGCTGTTCTGCCCAGGAGCTTCTTTCCCACACTGAGCACTTCCACACAAGTTCACTTCTGAAATTTAAATACAGGTGGCCCTGAACAGTAAGAAAGCTAGAAAGCCTTGTTTGCAATTCAAGTGATAGAACAGATATCCTCTCAACTCCACAACTGTACATCTGCTGGTACATTTCAGCTGGCAGATGCTCATTTCTTTCCTTAATTGTAAGCCTATCCTTGCAAAAGAGAAACTTTTTAAAAATTATTCTTTTTAAAGCCTAAATAGGGACCTTGATGTCTAAGCCATCTATGATAGTATGCAATCTCTTGTGCAGGAACATCTATTTATGTGACTTCTATGTCATGTAAATAACAATGAAATACATACCTTGAAATTTTCAGACTGTAAATGGCCTTGTATTGTACGGTAAGTAGCATTGAGATCAGAGAATATCTGACATAATTTTGTTTCAAAACTAGAATTAAACATAYACATTTCTTTAGTTAAACTTCATAATATATGTTTTCTGGACATACACAATTCATGAAAATACCTGGGACACAGGACTCAAAAGCACAAGGTTCTGATCCTTACAGTAGCCATGAACTGAACTATAAAGCAAATATGATTACTATATATTAAATCACCTTGGACAACAACAGAACTGTGAAGGGAGATCTTCACATCTGCTGCAGTCTCTTTATACACCCTGGAAAGATTGGAGGACGATAAAAGGAGTTTTACAACCTTAAACAGAATGAAAGAATTGTCTCAAAATTCAATCTGTATTTAAAAAAATTCTTAGTTATACTTGTATTCTAATTTATTCAGTGAGGTCCTTAATGAAAGCACATTGAGCAAGAGTTGCCCAGCTTCCCTTGAGCTTCTCACAATGTGCAAAAAATAAACCAGCACAACACAGACACATTGCAACAGGAAACATYAATTGCAATCACTAGTTTTGTAACATGCTGAGTATTTCCCACCAGGCTGCCCTAACATTAGAGAGACTCCAGGAACYAGACACAAACATTTAATATGACAAAGATACTGTCCCATGGACGTTTTTCCTAAATTCTTCTCAGCACCTTAGAAATAAAGTACATAATATCCCCCTATACCTTATTCAAGATTTATAGAAAGTTAGTTACACCACTCCCATTTTAATAAAAACAAATGTTTAAAAATGTACCTCTTTGCTTGAACTATCTGCTACACCGTATCTTGAATATTATCTACAGCTCTTTCTGTCAAGAGGTACATGAGGTACTCTCACCTTTAGGGAGTTCCATGCAAGTGGTCCCTTGAATAGGGCACATATATTTTTTCCATTACCAACATGCTACATCTTACACATTTTCATGCAAACAGATATAAATACCATCAGTCTGTAATAGCAGTAGCACAGAACAGTCTGAATTTCCTACAACCACATTTATCCAGAGATGTACATACAGAGATGAATATAAGAGGGATTTTTTAACAGCCAATCACCTAAAATATACTTACAATTTTCTATAGTAGGAAGCATTGGCAACTTTAGCTGAAGAGTTGTATAACACATCCGACACTAGATACAATCTTGCAATCTGCAAAAAAAACGGTCAAATTAAGGTAAATCCAATTTAAATTCTTCTGAAAATAAAGGCATTTTCACAGAAAGAAACAAGACAGTTTAAACTATCTGGAAGCACCTAATTAGAATTAAGTGTAGCACAGCTATATTATTAATAAACATGTTAAGAGGCAATTATCCCCCTGTAATGCCRCCGGGTACTAACTACTGTAACRTATCACCACAGCATTACATAAGAGAATCATGGCGTTCCTGTTTTAATTGTCTCATTTGAACAGATCATTTCACTCTTCTTAATTTCACAGTAAGGCAGAATATTACTTACAAGCAACTTCAGAAAGAATAAATAAACACGTAACAAAATTCCACAGAAGAGATAATACCAAAATTCAAGTCCACACTTCAGTACAAAATCTCAACACTACCTGCAACTTATGAATTAATGCTTGTAAATTACATGCACATGTTGCTAAGTGAGCTCTGCCCCCAAAATACAAGATTATAGAAAATCTCCACACCTTCTTAGGAAGAGGAGTCTTGAGGATGGACAATGACTCTGTAATGCAGTCCACAATTTCTTCAGCAGCTTCTGCATTATTTAGACAGAAGACCATTGCATCACCAATGTCGTTCTTCCGAGGTGTTAACCCACGTAGGATTTCCTCTAGYTTGTCCCTCTGTCTGAAATACCAGGAATTTTAATACTTTCAACGTGAAATCAGAAGTACTTTTGCGAAATCCCATTTAACAATGGTTTTTTGTTTTTCCATATTTCCGTACATACAGAAATCAAGGAAAAATACTTGAGAAATAGTTAATTAAGCAYATCAGCATCTCTAATAAAGTAAGTATCTTTCTGGATTTAGTTTTGGCCTAAACCAAATGGATAAATCYAAAGCATGCAAGTCATTTCTGCTACAGAATAAGAAACACTAGATTCAGAAAGCTAATAAATAAACAATTACTTCACATTTTTCCTGACCTTCATATGCAGAGAACTTTTTAAAGAGAATCTCTTTTTGAGCCTTYCCAAAAGAAGGTATAAGAAACAAACTGTGTATTAAAAYCTACAGAAGCATGACTGTTGYGGTAACAATGATAAGTATAAAACAWGCAAAAAAATTCCACTTYAGTAACACATTTGTAACAACAGCAGCAAAATTAGGRAAAGCAGGTCTCTATTTTCAGTGCCACAGCCACCCCCAGTACAGCAAAGAACTCTGAYGATCTCTCTCTTCCTGTTTATTAACAACAGCTCCCAATTTTAATTTCTGAGGAACAGCATCAGTAAGTTTAAGATTACACAAACAGTTTCGTTTCCAAGGTCATACCAATGTTTAGAAAGATGCTACATATCACAGACAGCAGCAGAAAATTGGGAAAAACTCTCATCTTCCTAATCCCTTTCAAATTAAGGTTCATAACATTGGAATGAGAGGTTCAGTGATGATAAATCTAACCAAATCAAGAATGATTTAGCTACAGGTATGATCAGAAACACTGAGGTGAAGAGACACTTACTCAGACACGTACATAGTACTATGACAAGTATGACAACTCAGGGGATGACACATCAGAGCTACAAAAACACAAGGGGCAAACCCAGGCAGCCCAGCTATCAAGGCAGCACCATCCATCAGTGGTACATACTCTTCCTTAAGTGCACCCTTCTTGTTCGGTTCCTCCACAAACGCTTCCGCTTCTTGCTCTTCTGACATCCCATGCAAGTATGGATTCAATGGTGGTGGCCTCCAGAAGGATCCATTTTTGAACATACGGAAATCTTCTGTCCTCCACTTGGTTGGAGCATCCCCCTATGAAAAAAAACCGAAGTATTTTCATTTTGGTGTTATTTTACTTCACTATGCTTGAAGCTATGAACTATCACCAAAATTCTACTTGCCTGAAGAATTGAATAAAGCTTCCATCTATAATACACATGAGCTGGAGTCTGGTTTTCAAATAAAAACCTAAACCGAAGAGCAAAGAAAAGAGCATATTACAAATCTTAAACTCACACAAATTTAAAGGAAACAATAAAAAAATCCCAACCAAACCCTGTTCAGAATACCACCTCAGCTGCAGAGAGAACATARGGAGCTAAAATCATGTACACCCCAGCACAGTCAGGCAGAATATGTGCAACTGCTCCACACACTCATACACACACACACACACGCAATCTGCAGAGAGCAGAGCTCCCCAAAGGCAGAGCACTGCTCAGAACTAAAGAGCAGAACAAACTGGGTCAGCAAGAACAACTGTGCAACCTCACAGCAAAGCAGAAGAATCATCAGTGCAAAGAGTCACTACAGGAGTAACTGCAACCTCAGCACAAGTGATGCAGGAGCTGGCARTTGCATAGTAAGGTCATCAAATACTAAATGACCTGAAGTTTTCCACCAGTAAATTGTCTGGCAAAACACTGGTAACATCTGATAGGGGATGTGGGGAACAAGCAGCCTATTTTTAATGGTCAGGATATTTTCACCTGCWTATCTTCTCACTTTACATATAAAAATCATAATGAAGCACTTCAAACTTACTGCAAACAAAACACTGCTAAAAAGTCAYTTAACATTTCCCTCAAAACCTTTTTTGAGAGACTGCATTTCACAAGAAATTTAGAAACTGGTCCTTTTGCATTCCATTAAGGACAAGTGCTCAAAATTCTCAAAACTTCCCTATGCCAGCTGAAGTTTAATCCTATTTTAATTGACATAGAAGAAAAATTACTCCCAGCTCTTTCTMAAGGTTAAAAAATAGGCTCCAGGAAGAGTGGATCTCACGTGGAGTTTGTCTGTTTGGGGGAGGAGGGGGATTTTTTCTTTTTTTAAAAATGTATGCTAATGCTTCCACTGATTATGAATCCCTTAAAAGATTATGTATTAAATGGTATTTATTTCAATATATAGAAATTTATTACACAGTGCATGTACTATTTTATTTATTTGTATATACACATTAGTAACAATTGGAATAAAAGTGTGTTCTGCCTTATAAAAGGATTGTACAGCCATAGGTGTGAYTTGTAAAGTTTGCATCTGCACACAGACACAGCAGAAGTCAGTCTTATTAGCATTTTGAGAATGCAGAGTATTAACAACAGTGAAAACAGCTGGTGTTATTTGCAAGTGAAGCAATGCAATAAGCACCTGAACATKGGGTTGTTGATTTCTCGGTTCATGATCATGGCTTCGAACATGGGCCCTTCCCGAACCACAAACTCTATCATTCGATGTATCAAAGCGAGCAAATTCCTACAACAACAACACAGTTAAAGAAAAATTGATTCAGACCTAACACTATATAAAACTACACTCCACCTAAGATACTAAAACTGTGCAGGAGATTATTTTGCTGTATTGTTAAGAAATCTGCATAAAAGGTAAGGCAACATGGAACATATTATAGCTTTGCATCACAGACACGGGCATTCTAAAAATCAAACCATGCCTAGCAGTGGTGGAGTAGGAATTTAAGAGACCTCCTTCCTGAATTTCCACGTCTTAGCCTACAACCATGTCTGGCTTAGCAGAAGCCTGACACACAAATATGGGCACCTGAGCACCGAAGTACAATTAGCTATCAAAAACTAAGCCCTTACCTACATTGTCTAGAAGTAAGACTGAAGTGTTAGCTGAAGTTCCACAGGGGAACAAGTGGCWGAATATTTTGCTCAAAATAAAAAACACGTATTTCTGAATGTTCAATAGAATCTGAATTCAGCTTTCAAACTATTCAAATATGAAAGGAAAAGCAAATAGCCTTCTTGATGCAAAACAGGGCAATGTATTTATTACATTTAGATTGTATCTTTTTGGTCAAGACTCGATTACTGGCATAGAACAAAACTGTCATTCTTTTGTGTCATACCATCCCATGTTCCCTCCCTCAGACACGCAACAGAAATAAATCACAATTGAAAAAAAATAAAAATCTGTATCCCTTCATTCAGCACTACATCCTGAGAGAGGCAAAAGTGGATGTGAAGTGCACATTTTTCAATGCAGAGTCMCTTCTAAGTATGCTAGCAGGAGACAGAAAAGCTTTATCAAAAATAGTGATAGCCAGTTTCCACCTCTTTGGGGTTTTATGGAAACAGTGTCCTGAGTTTTTAAAATAGATTACCTACATATAGCAAAAGCTTCACAGCACGTGTCCTTTGAATGTGATGCAAGCCAAAAAAATACCGATTTTTGCATTTTTAAATTTCTTTTCTTAGATATAACAAATAAATATTGGGTTTTTACATGTAATTCATTAGATTTCCATATAGCACTTTTTTAATTACTAAAATTCCATAAATGTTACATTGTACAGTTGCAGAATTTTCTATTACTTCTTAGCAGTGAAGTGACTATTTTCTACCATGAGTATTCCAAGTTCTGCCAGATATAATGCACTAGATCAAAAACAAAATCAACTTAAAAATTAGTAATAATAGAATAGTAATAGAATCCTACCCCAGCCATCTGCAAGTGCTCTTTTAAGCCATCTAGCACTGAATCTACATTTGCCTCAAATATTACACAAATAAAATCAAACAGCTACCAGTTCAATTTTCCTGTCTGCTTTTTATAATCCCAGAAACACTGCAAAGAGGAGATAGTTTCAAGAATTCTGGAGCCATTTTATTTACAGCAGTGTTCTGAAAGTCTGAACAGCCAGACTCTTCTTGTTATATGAACTGTATTTGAAAACATCAGCAAGAAACATATCTACAATAGCTTTCAAGCCTCTGAGCTATTACAGCATTCATTTATTTTAAGGCAAATCCAGTGTGATCACTTCTGGCTTCCTGCAAATCATCATTTTTCATCTATTTTTTCCTTCATCAAGTAAAACCAAGTTGTGTAAGAGCAGCTTATGCTTGAAGAACATCTGCTTCATAAGACTTCCAATGTATGAAAATAGATTCAGCWCATCCCCTATCTGAAAGAGGCTGTTACAGGCTTTTTGGTATTTAAGATGTGACTACTTGGAAGTGAATTTCTCAGAAAAAATAATTGATTATACATACACAAGGTTTGTTGTTTACTAAGTAGGGAGAGATGTTAAAAATAGTATTGAAAATTTTTAATGAAAGGAGAATAATTAAACCTATTATCCCACTGAAGTCAGTCAAATTTTCTGCACGACGGGATGCACTGAGTAATGAATGGTCTTTGCAATTGTCATTGGCAACTTCCAAAATCATCAGGAAAAGAATTATTAGAAGTGTTTTCAAATACAGTTCATTTAACATGAGTTCTTATCATACAGGCTTTTAAAATGCTACAGTAAATAAAATGGACATGGAAAAATAAAAATTTTTCTCTGCCAGCTACTCTGTGAGCACTGTACAGTTTTACAAGTACTTGTTCTACTACTCAATATGTTTCTTAAATCAAGACTCCTGGTTGGTCGCCCCAATTATTCAAGTTTCTACCCAACAAAAATTGTACTGTCTTAAAATTCCATCAAAAATGCAGTACATTGGACATGTACTGACAAGTTTCTTAATGCACTATAAGCAGCTCACAAATGTCCTTCTGCCCCCTCCCCCCACGCGAAAAAAAGAAAAAAGGGACTTTGTGACAATTAAGACAGTGTAGTAAAAAAACCATAGTGCATTATTTTAAAAGGTCATTTAGCTTAAGTTGGCCAACAAAAAAAGGTTTTTCAGTTATAATAAAACCACATTTATTGGAGCCGATCGTACCAATGTCTGGTCAAAAACTGTATACTTTCCCAATCCATCCCATGATGTTTTCCTGGTCCCCCGCTGCCGCAGACAGTTCAGCTGGTGTTGCTCACCAAGGCCAATGTCAAAGAGAATTTGGTAATCTTTTGTGCTTCTTTACTTTTAAAACAGTGTTGTGTTCCTATGTTTGGGAAAAGGCTTTAGCTTAACTGAGCAAGAGTATACCTAGACTAGCGTGAAGGTAGGAACAGTGACGGGGACCAAAATGGAAAAATATCCTTGCAATAATACAAAAGTGACAAAAATTATTAACTGCTACAYTTAAAAAAATAGCAGAAATCAAAACTGAACTGGCTTCAATTGAAGTGGTTAAGAAATGAACAAGTCAAAAAAAATGGGAAAGAGAAAAGAAAGAAAAAAAGAAAAAAAACCAAGAAAAAAGACAATAAAAAATAAAAAAAATCCCACAGCTGCATCCCCATATGCAGAGGTTTATGTCAGGACTTAGGCTGCATCTGTAAGACAGTGTTTCACCCTAGTGTTCACTCACAAAATTACCCTGCATCACTTTCTAGGGATCAAATTAAATGCAAAAGATAATTACTTAAGTCTACCCTCAAAAAAAACCCCAAAACAGTTAATAAGACAAGAATAGTTAGACTGTAAACCACACACACTTTTTTTAAGTGTTATAAAATAACCATTGCTCAGTCAAGCCATTACCTTTTCCACAACATCACCATTTTTCTTTAAAATTCCGAAGGGGAAATTTTCTATATTTAGATCAGTAATAATAAAGAAAAACATGTACCTTTCTGTTGGGATAACCACTTTGACTATGGCTTGCGACAGAGTCTGTATATGAAGTCACATCAGATAATAAACATAGAATATGTGAGTATTGTTAACAAGTAACAAGCAAAAATATACATATGCAATGAAAATACTACACATCTATCACAAACTTTGCAGGCAATCACTGCTGTGAAGTTATAACTAAGCAATTACACAAAATTCAAATGGTTGTGGCAGTGAACCATGAAGGTTCACTAATTGCAAAGTATCAGAACATTCCTGTCAGAATGTACATTGAGGCACTGAATAGGAACTATGCTGAATATATAAGAAAGGAGTTCTTACGTTTATGAAAAGATTCTAAACTATTTGACTTGGACCACGTTGGTATTACTTTATTCCCAAGTCTTACAAAAAACAGCCCTGGCATTTAAGTGTCATTCAAAGAATCAATAAATTCTTACAAATGTAAATCAAGTTGATTTGTGATTTCAAGATACTTACCCTTTTATCAGCTAATATTCCACAAAAAGAAAAGTTTGAAAACTGACTCCATAAGTAGCATAAAATACTTACTCAATGTCCAGATTAATTACCTTCTATACAAAATACATCAACTCTTCTAGGGTAAAAATAATGCTACCCAAATTAAAATGTARGATTTTCTATAAGGAAAACGATTTAGATACTGCAATTTGGCAGCCAAGAAAAGGGGGGGACGTAGGAGAAAAAAATCCAGGGAGCCTGGAGGGGGAAAATGATARCCAGATTTTAAGCAGCACTAAATTAACCAAGAGCCAATATACTGTACCCTAACACAGACATGAAACAGAGCTTCAGGAATTAAGTAGGTTCCCTTGGGCTACAGCAGGGAGCCAGACAATTTGCAGACTAAGGGCTGCCAAAGTCAGCCTGAACAATACAAATCTATGAAGCCACTGAAATACTGTCACAGATGTAGTATTTAACAATGAGATACGGCCCAGGGTACTGTAAGTTACCTTCTCAAAATCCTCCTTGTTTTTTGGTGGTGGTAACATTGGAGCATTGGGATTCTTCAACCTCTCCCTAGGCTGGGCATTGAAAGGCAGTCCTGACGGGGGCGGCGGCAGGGTGTGCTCCATCATGGAGGGCGGAATGTAGATAGGATGTGGTGGGATAGGAACAGCTTTGCCCCAGCCCAGCTTCATTTCAAACGACATTATCATCTTGCCTGAAAAAGTGAAAAAAACCCCCTTCATTACCATGATGTTATAAACTGGTTCCACATCACTTGAGATTTTTCCTTGCTAAGTGCAACATTTAGGTCTGCCTGCCAGTATTTACCTTTTGCTTACATAGTTGATTACTGTTATTACATCTATCAGACTACAACAATGGCAAATGAAGGCCTATTACACAAAATGTTTTATTAGTCTTCCCGCAGTGTCTGTCTTCRGGACACTACAGCACACAATTACTATTGTTTGACAACATTCAGTCGCCAGTAGAACAGTCAAGTGTAAACTCACTGCTGGTCTGGTATCTACTGGAGTTACAGAATACATCTCACTTGTCTGATAAAACAACCTGAAAATGTGCTTACAGTCTGCAAAGATAATTACAGCCCTGAACTGAGAAATATGTTTACCATTTAAATTCTTCAATGCTCTTTCAGCATCTCTTCTGTTCATGAAGGCAACAAAGCCACAATTTCTTTCTCTTGCTCTTTCTTCATCAGTTCTTGGCCACATAATTTTAACACTCGCTAATGGTCCAAAGCGGCCAAATTCTTGACATAACATCTCTTCATTCATCTACATGAAAAAGAGGTAAAAATTAACTTTTTGCCAGTGTATTTTTGTGACAGCTGTTTGTATTATTGTCCAAAAGTCAAAATTTTCATTTTTTTAGTTTCTTGACATAACACTACTTCATTGACAGCCCCCCAGTGCCATCTACTGCAGAAACAACAATCTAAAATACTGCACTTTTAACTGAGCACACTCAAATGTTTGAGTTATGATCCACCTTGCTTAGGGACACCAATGGAAAAAGAATTTTAACTGAGCTATAGATTGGTAGTCTAAACCTTAACTTTTCAGCACTATGTTCAGAGCACTTATTCCAATGAATATTGCAAAAAAATTTGTCTGGGCCCAAACATGCCAACATTGCACTCCTTGGCTCCAAACTTACCTGAGGATTGATGTTTCCCAGATACAAATTTGTTGTGCTTGGATCTCCAACATCATGTGACCCTGGTGCATAATCATCCAGTACTAAAATAAAGGAAAACAACAAACAAAAAAAAAAGAAGTCATAATCCCTGCTATGCATTTAAATGACAACATTAAATTGAGTAAGAAAAGAATTTGTATTACCACCAGACGATCTGTTTCTTCTTGAAGGAGCATCCACTGAATATRGAGAAGAAAAATATGTACAATTTAGTCCACAAATCTTGTAGCCCAGACTAACATAAAAAATACCATCTACTTACTTGAACGCCGCTGCCCATCTGAATCAGACTGGGGTGGTTCAAAACGACTCAATCTACCTTTTGTTTTGTGCCTTTCATCACGCTCCTCTTGGATTCTAAGAAGCAAGTTTAAAGTGAGCAACAACTTAAAACCATCTCCAAGTTTTTATTCTAAAATTTTTAACTGACTTAACCATTATGAGAATTTTTAATATGAAACAATGAGTTTGTTAGAACTTCCAAGTTGCCAGTATGTCTGAACTTCTGTTTCATCAACTGGACTACATCTACCAGAATTATTCCAGCTGCATGCTTCCTCATTCATATGTCAGGGTATTTTATTCTCAAACAAAATTGGAAATAAGAACTGTGCTCTGAAAAAGTGACTCCAATTCCACATCCAACTGCTAGAGATCCACAGACCACGCAGATGACCTTTCAAGATGCACACAACTCCTCAGTGTCTATTTATCCTTCCAGCTTTTCTAAGCCTTACTCAGAGGCACACCCACATGACTATTTCCAGAATAAACTGGATTTCATCTCAGTTTCTAACTCTGAGGACAGTACCCACAAGTAAGTATTTGGTCCTCTGCAGTCTGGCCTTAAATCCTGATATGAAGATACTGAATTCCAGGAACACAAGGCTGTCCCCTTCAACTCATTTACAGCAATGAAGGAACATGCAGCAATCAGGCTCAGGCACTCCTCAGAAATTCCACATGTGGGTTTAGAAGGTTGTACCTACTGCTTTCTAATGCACAGACATTCATTTGTTTTCCATCACTAGCATCAGGATAAATAGATGGCACTCAGCTGCACTCAATACATGGGCTGCTCTTTGTTGTATTACAACACTATGAAGTGAAACAATCTGCTTTTTCAAGCATCATCCAGCTTGCTTTTAATACTATATAAGTTGAAGTCTCTAGCCTTGAATTACAACTCTTATTTCTGCTTTATACAAAAGATCAACCTCCTCCTACAAATTTCTCTGGATATAGTTTAGAAACACTRACAAAGCTCACTCTTTTTAAGAAGAGTGAGAGACATTTCATAGTGTACCAATCTCTCTGCTACACCCCTGTACTGGGYTTGCTGGGCAGGTTTGGTACTGGGGAGCTACATGGGGGGCCTCTGTTGAGAAGCTGCCAGAAGCTTCCCCCATGGCAGATAAAGCCAACACCWGCCAGCTCCAAGATGGACCCAACAACGGCCAAGCCCATCAGCAATGGCAGTAATTAAGCCTAACAAAGATATTTTAATCTAACTAGTTATACCATTTCACAAGCATTTGAGAGAAAAAAAATAAAAACCTTCCTTGGGAAACAACTTAGCAAGAATGACCTTAAATATTAAATACTGTCTTTAAAATAAGGGAAAAACCTTGGATTTTGTTTGTTTACAGTAAAAACTAGCAAACTTACTGCTTTAATTCTTCTTTGAAAAGTTCCAAATTACTCTTTTTCTTTTCCTTCTCTCCTTTCTTCAAAGGCTAAAATTAAAGATATATAAAACAACATTTCAGAAGACAAAATGAACAGAATTAAAAATAACATAACAAAACCATAGATAATTTCCATGCATATTTTACCCACAGCTTTCAAACCAAGTAACTACAGGAGGAAAAAACAATGAAAAAAAACCAAAACAACAACCAAACAGACTTGAAACATTCAGACTGAGCGCTATCAAACACAAAGCTAGAAAATAAAAATTCAGAATAGTTGAAAAAAAATTTGTTACTTCTCATTCTCACAATGCAGCACATATGATCAAACACTCTTTCTACAACATACACATTTAAAATAACTGTGAGGTATTTTGTCACTTTGTTCCATTTGGAAACTAGGATGCTGACTACACCCCTAGCAAACCATCATGCTCTAATTAATTTGATAGATGTGTGTGCATATATATGTAAATTACTTTACATATATATTTTCAATTATTTTATCTACAAACATTCTACTTGAAAAGAATTTCCTTCTCTTGCTTCCCTTTGGATGTAAATACGGTCTGAAAAAACAGTTACTTTAAATAGTTCAAGATCCTCRGGAAAAGCTCTTGAATGACGAAGAATATGGATACTGCAATTTTTATTTTTTTTTAACAGTAATATATGTTCCTTAACTAACTCACGTGAAATGTTATCTTCAACAACATTGTTTTTATATAATCAAATTTAAATGAAAACGTTTCCAATAGGCAGACATACAAAATACTTGTGTTACACACTACAGCTTTGGAAAAACTGGACTTCCTACTCACCCCAGGCAAAGTTGTTTGTTTGTTTTTGTTTTTGGGGAGGGTCTGCCAAATAAATAAAATCATTTTTACCTCATTATCTTCAATCACCATTGGACATGGCAAGTGAGTAAACTGATTGCATTACTTCACAAGTATTTATGAAAAATTTGAAAAGCAGTAATAGTCTTACAGTACAAACACTTGCATATGACAGAACAGAGCTCAGAAAAATAAAAAAAACGCTACAATTCATTTCTGTATATGTAGAGCTTTACATACAATGAAAATCAAAACTGCCATCCAGTAGTACCCCACTGCTCTAACACTGACATTTGTTTAAAGCTGGAGGGAGGTTATGATGGAACTGCCCACAATTATCACATTACATTCATTTCCCACCCTAACAGGCAGCATCTTACATGTTTCACTTAAGCTTTAAAATTGTAGTAAGCTCTATTAAGACTTTTAAGACATCCAAGACATTCATTACACATACACAGTAGTAACAGTAATCATATGCAATTATCACTTTACTTGAAGACTGCTGGTTCATATTTCCAATACTTTTAATACCTTTTATGACAAACCTTGGTTTAAAAAAAAMCCAAAAAACAACGCAAAAACAAAAGAAAAAAAGCCCTTCATCAAATCRTTCAGAAGACAAAATAAATTAAATAAAACAAGGTGTTCAGTTTCTGAACTGTGCAAGTTCTGTAACTCAAAGAGGAACATCTAAAGGAAATTCTCAAACTTCACCCCCTCCGCCCCAAAATAAAACCAAACCAAAACAAACAAACAAACTCAAAGAACCCTACCAAGAATAACATGAATCAACACAAAGGTCAATTTATTTTTTGGTTTAAAGTTAAAAAAAAAATCAGGAACAGATAGTAGCAACAGAAATTGAGAATTGCTTCTAAACCCAGAAATTGTCAGGACTGAAGAAGCTATTCCTTTGCAACAGTCACTAAATCCATATCCATGAGAAGTCTGTCCACCTTAGCAGGTACACAATAAAAGGGCAGTGCAGCACCAGGTGTATTGTGYCACATACAGGGCTCCTGGGCCTCTGCATTTCATCACCTTTGTATCTGCTACTGGTTCAGGAAACTCCAAACGTTCAGCTTCTCTCAGATGTGACACGTGCAGATAAAACTACTCTGCAAGCACTCAGGGCCCTTTTTCTAAGCACTTCTAAATACATCAGGATGGAATTAAGATTCAAGTGAGAAACTTACAGGCTTTTTGGTTTCGATCATTAGGAGGGATGGAGGTTTCTCATTAGATGGCTGACTTGGTTGATTTTTTTGATCTGAGAATCGTGACGAAGGTTTATAGATTTTACCGCGTTTTTCATCTGTTTCATGCTCCTCTGAAATTAAAGACAAGTTGAAAGCAAATTTTATTAACTCATGCTGCACAACAATGTTCATTAGAAAGAATGCTGATTTTCAGTCCTGGTCATTCAATGCAATATATTACTTCATTTTTAAAAAGCTGACAATATGAATTTTACATAATTTAACATCTTTTAATATGAAAGAAAAGAACATCGATTAGGTAGTCTAAACCAAGGCATTTTTTCTACTTCTAGTTAAAGCACAAATCACACCACTACCTACCTCAAYCAAAGCATAAAGCAGATTTTAGCATCAAGGGTTTTTTTGCTTCTAATGTAACATACTAATTTTAAAATGCAATTCAAAGCCAATCTTCATCTTTACTCAAAGCCAAATGACCCACCACCTCCAAAAAAAGATTAGTTATACCTTTAGATGCATTAACGATTCCTCCTCTTACAAATGTTTTCACTTTATTACCATCACTTCCTTCAAAGGCAGCAAGGAATTCTTCATAAATTTCTGCAGCAGCCTTCTCATCCTCCTACACAGCAAATGTTCATCTATTTACTATCATCACAGAACAACTTTCACTAGACAGTTACTCTTAAATTAGCTATGTGACATTCATTTTTATTTTCTAGAGTTCAAGCTACAAACAGCATCAAAGGAGCTTCAATTTTAGATAATTCAAATTTCTGAGAAATGTGGGTAGAACACAGCACATAACACACAAAGCCAGTGAGGCTGTGTGCTCCAATATGTTCCTTTCCAGGAGTTTACATGACAATTTAACATTCAAAAGATGCCAAACAGAAAAGCTCAAATCAAAGGCTTATGAGCCTGGAGCTTTGCTGGCCTCAGCATGAGAGAACAGTGCCCACTCCATCTCAGCCTTTACTATCAACCCACGYGGCTGAAGGAGATCAACAAGAGGATCACCCTTCTGTATCTCATAGAGAACAAACTGAATAAATGGCTGAAGCTGAGCACTATGGCTTAGTACCATCATGATCTTTAGGCCAGTGTTCCCAACAGCCCAGCAGGAGGTAAGCCATTGCAACACAGTACAGGCTGTGCGCACAAATCTAAAACGCCAAAATTGCCAAAACTTCCACCTTAACACCTACCAGATATTCATTTCTTAAAATTTGCTCATTCCTGAGTAATCAAAAATGCAGAACCAAATTTTAAGATTTGTATTGGTTCCCAACGCAGTCATTAGACAAAAAAATGTTTTACAGAACAAACAAGAATGTGTACTGAAACAAGTTWAAAAATGGCAGGTACTCTTTGCAATAACCAAAATCCAATGACACAGAGCAAAGGAAGAACAGAAAATACCTAAGGCGATGGCTGTCTCCATCCTGAGCAATACACCAATGGATTATTGTAATTCCCTATTTCAGGTAGCCAGGGAACTTGACTTCTCACAGAGAAGGAAAGAGTAAGCCTCTCTGTATCATAATGGATGCCAAAAATTCACGTAAAATACTCACTCGTAAAATAAAATCTCGTAAAATAAAATCTCGTAAAATAAAATCTTACTCTTAGAGAGCTACAATTACCAAAATTAAGATATCTGGTTGCAATCTAAAAGCAAATTTATTTGAGCTCTGCATACAAAGTAAAATTTTCATTGTATACCATTACCTTCTTTTTTAATTCTTCTTGCTCCTTCTTACTCAGTGTCCGTTTGGCAGCACTCATTTTGCCAATACTGAATGCTTTCAGTTTACTTTCCATTAGAGGCTGCAGAGGGAGTGAGAAAACAGATACCAAACTGTTTACAAAACAATGAAAATAATCCTACTTTTGACCTTGGTCTAGACCAGTAACTCAAACAAAACAAAGAAAAGCSTTCCTGTACTGATCTGTGAAGTTTTCATTATCTAATACAATAACAACAAAAAAATCTACGTGGCTTTTTTTAAACAAATCATCCTTGGTTTAATGAGGAAGCTTTTAATGTACCATTCAAGCACAGCTGAAATCTAAAGGACACTTGCTGTAAGAGCCTGGACATTTCTCACTGTGCAGTGCTGCAGTTTCTAAATCTCCAGAAATACATGCTTTGCATTACAGTTCTTCCCCCTTCCCTCAAAAAAGCTTTTCTGACTATTTTGGCAAGAATAATGTTTGTGCAAGGTTGGACKGGTAATGGAACAACCATATGGATGCTAAATTTCCATTGTACTTCAAGGTAAAAATTAAYAGCTTTGCTGGAACAACAAAATGCATTCTATAGGTTTTCAGTGATAAAAAACCTCATATAACAACTTCACATTCAGCTCCTAGACTGTTTCTAATTTCTTTCCAAAACCCTGATGAAGGAAGTACTCCACATAACAGTAATTTTTGGAGCATGGAAATGGAATTCTTAAGACTCTAATCTGGTAGTTAACAGGCAGCAAAGCATCAAGAGAAGAAAGACAACAGGTTGGAGAGCATGTTCCAAAGACATGGGCAGTGGAAAGTTAAATGAGAGATAAGATACTTGTCTGGAAACTCCTGCCTTAACACAGTAATTCATGAAGAATCAGCACAGCAACAAAGCCCCAGAAGCTACCAGTCTTGTTTCTTAAAAAAATCAGCTCAATACAACATCAAGACAAATAAGGTGATGTCATATTATGAAAAATATTCTAATACCAACTGGAAAGGGTTTTCTCTAGGAATAATTTTCTTTGCAAAGAGTTTTATTTCTAGTATCAGCTTCCTATTAATTTTTTTTTTTTTTCATAAAAAAGCACCATGAAAAACAAACTGTTTAAAATATCTTCAATTTATAATCCTTGCTTAGCATCACTCTTAGATCTGTGCCAAGCATGGGACCAAGTAGTTCATACTTCCTTGAAACTGTTCCCTCTTCATCACTGGAAGTAAAGCTATCAGTGACAAATTTATGGAGTGTTCTCTGTGAAGTTATCTGGTTTATGACACCATGTTTGTCAACGTGAGCTGCTGTGACAGGCTTATCAGGAGCTTTTAATTCATCTGTGTGTTTTTAAATTTAATAAAATCCTATCTCCCAGCTGTCTGAAAAGCAGCTTCTATTTCAATATGACAAACTATATACAACCTTGGCAAAACATGAGCATACAGCAATGGCACAGCATGGTAGGCAGAGCAAATACCACACTTCTACCCAAGGCTTATCCTGTCATCAGAAAATAATCTCTCACAGTAATGTCATAGGATACCTGCAGGTCAGCCACATCAATATTTGTCCCAGAGACATAAAGGAAGCAGCTGCAAGATAAAGAGTTCTGGCACTAAGAGCTGCTCAGTTTAGAAAGGGTCTCAAGGAAAAAAACCACCTGCCAACTGGCAGGAACAATAGAAAGTTAAGATTGAATTAATTTATGCCTGCTAGTCAGGTTCCAGTGGGCAATTATAACATTGTCATTAACTATATGCAGCTCCACAGAATTCCTAACAACAGAACTGCACAAAACTTGAAGGTCTTCCTCCTTCAAAAAATGCAAGATACTGTGAATAGGGTAAAGCAAATGACAGAAGCAAAGAGAAACTTGCAGCTGAGTAATCAAATCTTTGTATGAAAGCAAACTTCTGTTTAACCAGAACACTGCACTGACTGCAAGGTGGCACAAAGCACTAAAGTTCCAGTTCCATCAGTACAAAATACTCAGAAGAGATTTAAGAGTAATTGCCCAAATTGTAGCAAGTAAAAGAAATCAATAAAACAAACTGCTCCTCTATGAAAAGTTTCTGCTACCACAACTCGACTAATGCTCTTACAAGCAATTTAACAGCTGGTAATTGACTTCTGCATGTACAAAATCAAATTGAAATCTTGAAGAAAATCCAAACCACAGAACGAATTGTCTGGTATTAACTCCCAGTTTGGCTCTTGCTGCCTGTTTTCATTTTAGCTCAGAAACAGGTAAATCTTCATGCAACATACCAACCACACAACCAGGCAAAGGTCTCATCACTGAGGGGATAAGGGGCAGGGGGACAGCAGGATCACGTTATTCTTCTTACCTTTTCCTTTATCATATTCTATTAGAAAGAAAAATAAAAATAAAGGATGGAATTAGGGCCACAATGTCTCAGTCTTGAGAAGCCAAYTGTATGTGAAAAAGCACTTGAATATCCCATGATTCCTAGGACTGATCACCTTGCATCCTCAAGGACTCCCCAGTATAAGAGACAAACCCATACAGAGTCCTTACAGCTTTTTTCTGTTCCAGTACCTATTATGGATGCAGTGCCATGCAGCACAGCTTCCTACATTGCTGCTTGTTTTGAAAGTTTCCAGGAGTATTTTTAAACATGAAATCATTGGTTCATTTGCAAACACCTACAGGTTACACACCCAATGCACCAGACTCTGCCTGTAGCGAGCAGTTTTCTTTAAAAACAGGCCTACTTTGAGTTGTGGGTTTGGCTGAAATTTTTCTGGTTTTTTTGTTTAAGTGTTTTGGACTTACATGTGAATCAGCAGATCCAGTGGTATGTACTGCATCTGGCCCTCTGACCTGAGGAGAGAATGAGGAGGAGGTGAGGCACACAGCAAGAAACAGAAAAACAACCTCTGGAGGGGTTTTCCCAGTTCTTGGAATGTGAATTTTCATCTCAATTTCAACATCCAAATACACATTATAGGTATATATATGTATATAATGTATATATACATACAATGTATTTGATGATATAATGTATGTTAATGAGCTGACCTAGGTCACCTCAGAAACAATGTCAATGTAAGGCAAATAAGGGACAGACCTAAAGACAGACCATTAAAAAAYCTCAATTTCCACAGCTGGATTTTATAAATATATCAATAATGGCACCACTGGGGAAAAAAGTAGGTTAGTTACATTGCATCTTCAAGAGTTGTCATTAAAGGCTGTCAAAGATTATATAAAGTGCTTGATTACATTTGGCTTCCTATAAAATAATTTCCAAAACATCTTTTACTATATTGTGCATAGACGGAATCTGGCCACCTCAAAAACCACAATTTGTGACCGGGYACTAATTGGTTGTTACTTTAAACTCCAGCTGAACTTTAACACCTAAACCAGCATATACACAAAATCAGGTTGTAAATGAGCTTAAGGAATGGAGAACACACTTTTAAATTATGTGATGCCCAAATTCCAGAAAATTAAAATATTATTGCCTGATTCGCAATTCATACCTTAATTGAAATTTAAGTCAAAGTAACACATTTCCATTAGCTGAAATCTGTTCATTAGTTACAGAACATTAGCATTTCTCCTCATTACCAGGAGTTTATAGTTTATACCAGAAATAGTAATATATGATGCTCATTTCCAGTCTTTCAAAACTAACAAGCACCAAATACTACTCTAGAAGATCATTTACTAGGCCTTGTTTTTATTGTGCATGCTGCTTTTTCATCAGCTTTTCTCTTTTAACAAGTGTATTCCTATGTTATATAGTAAAATCAATTTAGAAAAAAATGGTCTTTAACAGAAACTAGAATTAAGTGCACAAAGGTAGAGTGCAACACACAGATAGCCTTTGCAAGGGAGAAACAAAAGGCTTCTAGGAATATGTTTTCAGGGGTTTTTTAAGAAAGATAAATGGGGCAGGGGAAAAAAATGGGAGAAAAAAATAATGTCTTACTCTCAAGGACCTCCCAAATCCCCTTCCTTGCAGCACTGTACATGACTCAGAAGCACAACTCTGCACAGAAGCTAATAACAAGCTGAGTTCACATGCAGCAGTAGCAGTTCATTAGAATACACATGGAAGCAAATATCCCAAGCATCTTTCACTAATGCCATTTTCCTGCAAACTTCTCCTCCTGTGTACTTGGTGCTGGATTTTTTTGTGATCCCCAGCTGCCTGTGGCACTCAGATCAGTAATCTGTTATGCACAGGTCTCCAGACTGCACAAATGTAGCCTAAGGAAAGCTATCCTCCCCTCAAAACTTTATGGAAGTGTAGCCCAACATCACACAGRTAAAAGATGAACACTGTGCTAAAGAATTCCAGAGCATGGGAGCAGCATTCCAGCTGCCACCCTGCGGCAAGCAGCACAGCAGCTGCAATTCAGCCTTCCAACAAACAATCTGAGAGCTGCAGTTCAAACAATCAGTCCCAAAGATACAGTGGTGTCTGCCCTGGTGTACTGCTCCAGGAAAGGAGCTTGTCTGGCAACAGCACAAGGGAATGGCCACTTCCTGATTCCCCACATCTGTTTCACTTACGGAAATTTTAGATAGTGACAGCTCCCAACAGGGGTGGTTGCTGAAGCTGCTCAGAGGGAGGACAGAAACAAAGCATTACACAGAGTAACAGTGGCAATGCTCAGTACAGTGACAGATTATCCTGAGGAAGAACATAAAAAGAAGCAAGACACTAAATCTGCTTCTCCAGCAGCAAGCAGATGATACTGCTCAGAAAGGCTGCAGCGCGTGGTAGCACACAGAGATTCAGTGGGAGTCCAGTGGCACTCCCCAACCCACCAACAGAGACTATGGCACTGTGGAGCCACTCTGAACATTAGCTGGGCAGCACAATTTCTATTAAGGTGCACTCAGAAAACTTCTAAAAGCAATTTTAGCTTTCAGACCAACTGTACCCCACAAAAACTAGCAGCTTTGGAGAGCCATGTCATCTTCCTCCTTCAACAATTCTTATTTTTAAGGTCTTCTCTTTCCTATGTATAAATTTAGTTCTACCTTGTATAAATTTAGTTCTACCTTTGATACTGCTCCTGACCAACCAAGCAACTGTTCTGACAAAGCGCAAGATGAAAAGGTTCTTGACAAAATTACACACTGCTATCTGCCAGTGTCTAAACAGCAGTTATTTTAAAAAATCACAAATTCTCACAGCACTGCACTTTGCATCCATCTGCACTGCCTTGACAAAAGGGGCCATTTTGTTTCCTTAGGAGTCAACCAGCTGCMCTGACTCAGCGGAATAGCTGTCTCTCTAACAAAGGGAAACATTTTAGAAGATGTTGCCCACCTGTGTTGAAATCTAGAGCAGGATTTTTTCTGTTCTCATCACGTCAAGTAGCTCAACTGAACTTAACTGCTGAAAGAGAGACACACAAAGCTCTGCCCTACACATGATGAGATGTGAGTGAGGACATCTCCCTCATGTTCAAAATGCCAACACAAAATGCAGTGAATCCAACTTTCAGTCACTGCCAGCACAGACAATTGACAAATACCTTCTTACCCCCAATCCATTGCATCTCTGCATGAAAACTATCTTTTTTTTTTGTCCTCAACCAGACTTTTTTAAGCTGGATCACTTTTTCCATCACTTTCACACTGCACACTTGTCAAAGCATGTGCCAGCACAGCTGAAGTGTCATTTCAGCAGCCTGCATTAAAATACAGCCCTGTCAAAGCCCAGTCCTGGAGGTCAGGTCACCCAAAGCTAAGCCCAGCCAACTTCACTCAACCTCCAAAAGAAAAACCAAAAATTTCAAAGGACCAGAAAAATGAGATTTATTACAAACTTCCATGAAAATGCCAAAGCAGAGAAATCTCTGAGATCCTGATTTTCTTCTAACTTCATGGAAACTTCCAAGGAAAACAGAGAAGAAAACAGCTCTTTGGAATCTTCCTTCCTGCCCACAGCTCACATGGCCACRAATCCAGCTCTTCGTGGTTTCTCCAGACTTAAAAATCTCTCAGTAAACTTGGCATGACTGTGTTATTTCACAAGTATTTAAAATATGCTGCATACAATAAATATTTTTTTTTAATTAATACTGATGTCATTTAGTGAAACAAAAGAGCAACAAAAGCACAAAAGCTGCCAATAGAGCCCAGGAGACAATCTGTGGTCCTATAAATGCTGAATGGTATTTTTACAACTGTAATTGCTACAACTTAAAAYATAAATGAAAGCCCTGTCCTTGAAAGAACCAATAGCTTCAGGGTGAAATGTTTAAAAGAAGCTCTGCTGAAAGCCACTCCTGCCCTGTTTCAACACCTGCCACTGATCCTGGCCCCACAGTGGTCACACTGAACTCCAGCACTGCTCCTGGTCTAGCTCATCACCCGCCAAAGGGAGAGATGGGGAGCTTCAGCCAAACCATTTCCCAACTCACAGCAGCAGCCTGCTGCCCAAATCATTCCAAATCAAGAGAGGACAATGCTTGGTAGGGAAGGAATAGCTAAGGCTGGGATTCCTTGTATCAGCACTGACAGCAAGGAAAAACAAATGGAACACATCATAAATTAAGATGTCAAAATTAAGCTAAAGGAGGTTTCCAGGTTGCCTTGTATTTTTTATTCTTCCAGGTTGCCTTATATTTTTTATTCTTCCTTTCTCTCTAGAAAATAAGTGCTTGAAAACATCCACAAATTATTTTACAGCTAATGTATTTAGTGTTTACAGTTACTGCAATAATACAGACTAGAATTAGTTCCTATCTGAGTAATCATAACCTGCAAACACAATAGCAAATGGACTGTGGCTTTCTCCAGAAGTATTTGTACACAATGGTATTCCACTAGAACCTTCAACTCAGGTAACAGGTCCAGCTTTTGGGATGAAAAAGGGAAAAGTACAKCTTGGTCCAAGTGGAGTATTTCAGTATTTCCTCTGCATATGGCACCCAATCTGAACAACAGTATATGTAAGAGCAGTGGCCATGCCAGACAGTAACTATTCCCAGAAGATACAGTAACAAAATCAAAGAGTCACTGAGCAGCTAAAATTTCATTATATAAATAACTGAACATCTGTATCTGTCATTTCAGAATCATGCCCTACACTGATGCCCTGTGCAGTCTTTGGCAATGTCTATTTTCTATTCTTTAATTATTTTTCTTTCCTACTTGGATTTCTGGAAATCTCAAGCACAAATCTTGCTATTCTAATCTCAAAGTGCCAAAGGAATACTACAAGCTTTTGCAACACATTTCACATGGGAGACTCTCAAAGTTATTTAGCAGCTGCCAGTATCACACAAAGCAGCTGCCACCACAGCAATGCAGGCACTGGGGGCTCCCTGAATCTGCACCACCTCCAGCAACGCTTTCCAGTCAGTGAATCAAACAAACAATGCCTGGCTGACAAAAATGGGATTTTAAACTATATATATACAAACTGGGTCAAATTCAGTACCTGGACAACAAGACTGAAGAACAAATTCCAACCATTCTGAAGGGGAGAAATTATTTTATTTCAGGCACTAGGTCACAGCTCCTCACAGAGCACAGAAAATAAAAGGTCACTGTGTCTTTCCAGCAGGTATCTAGAAGCCAGCAAAGGCACTGAATTGGAATTGCCACTGAAACATATCCTATGAGTCTGTGAGATCCATAAATTATTGTATTTGCAAAACAAATGTAACTTACAAAAGAAGCCTACAACTTCACTTTTAATTATGCAAGTAAATGAATCCTAAAATTATTAAAAATAATCAAAATGTCTGATAAATAATTACTTCATAAAATCTAGCAAAATGGTTATTTGCTCAATTGCTAAACCGTAAACATTCTCAATACACATTTTAATCCCTGTGTGAACAAACTAATTAAAASAAAATAATATTACTAATTTCAATACCATTTCTTTCTGCAGACATCTGAAAMGTATCTCAACGTATATCACAAGCACTTATGGAATAATAAAACAAAGGTACCAAAGGGAACACACACTGTTCAGCCCCCCAAGATTTCCCAAGATTTTTTTTTTGGGAAATAAATCCCAAGAGATAGGCATGTCCTATTTTATTTCACCTTTCAACAGAAACATTCTCATAGATCCAAGCAGGTACTATCCCTATTTTCTGAGAACATAAAATAATACTGACAAGAAGGAACACACCAGATCTAGAATGTAAAGTGACATGGCAAGGATGTCTGGAGAAATGGGGAACGGAGGGGTGAGGGGGGAGCACACAGAGGTACAGGGTACAGGAYGTCCTCAGCAGGCCCTGACAGATGAACACAGCCTGACCTTACATTCCCTAGGGGTCCTACTGGCTTCCATGGGATGGAAGAGTTAACTGCCTGAACATACCTCTGCAGGACTGACATCTAGGACAGAAAACAMTTCCTATAAATTATTACTGTACATTGAAAAAAAACAGCATCATCAGTACAGAAATAGCACATGACAAAACACAAATAGCCTACAACGTAACTGCAAAAAGAAAGGAATCACATCTGGGTTGGTGTTCTGTACCACGCTATCAACCACATTCATCAATAATARAGTATTCTATTTCTAATTATACTTGAAATCCCAAAATGTCCTATTCCCTGAAAGCCACTGCCCATAAATTAAGAACTATTTTACTACTCAAGTTTTCTGTCCAGCTATTTGCCATTCCAAGCCACAAGCAAGATTAAAAAAACGTTTCTTGGCAATATTTGGAACAGATCATAAAAGGGAAASAAAAATAAAACTCTTCTACTCTAGTAACAACAAAGATTTTAAGTAACTACACTTCATTACCAATTGCATTAATTACTACAGTTTCTTGACAGCAAAATAAACTTTTAAAAACCTAAATAATCCTGGTTTTCCTTAATAAAAAGATGGGCAAAATTTATTCATTTATAGCACTGGAAATTCCTAAGCCATAACACGGCTTTCTCTTTGAATGACTTACACACTCATACATCAAAACCTGGAGGATTTATATCGTTCTGACCTAAAACCTGAAACGAAAGCGAATGAAAGCGAGCAATCCTCAGCCCATCAGCGGCCAGTGCACCCCCCAAAAGTATCGCACCCTCCACCCTCCCGGCAGGAGCGATGCCGCGAGCGCAGGCAGCTCTGCGCTGTGCCCGCTGGCCTCAGAGCACAGCTYTGGGCCAGGTTTTCCAGAGCTGCTGCGCTACCTGCGCTCCTGCGCTGGAAATTCACCCAGCAGGAACTACAGGAAGTACAGAGTGTTCCGTGAAAAGCGCGGGGAACGCCGCAGCAATTCTACGAAACTTGTAATTTCATCGCGCTTCAAAAGAACCCACTCCATCTCAATTCGTCGTTTTCCTTCACACTCCCGAGTTGGAACTAACCCTGCGCGGGCTTCAGCCCACGTGGAGGAGGGCAATGAAACGAAAGCCGTCGGTGGCCACGGCGGGGCTCGGGCATTGCGGGCCGGCACAGCGCCGCCGCCGAGCCCCGCGCCCGCCTCGGCCGGGCCACGGGGACGCCACGGGGACAGACACGTGCCCGGGGCGGTCTCGAGGAGCGGGCGTGCCCCGCAAGAGGCCCGGGACCCCGAGCCCCCTTCCCGCCTCCCACCCCGTCCCGGGGCCCGCGGTCACCCCGGGCTCAGAGCAGGCCGCGCCGCCCGCGCCTCGCCGCCCCACCGCTACCGGGCCCCGCCGCCGCGGCAGCGGGCCGCGGGCCGCGTTCCCCGAGCGCAACGGAGCGGGCCACGGCCCGGGGCGGAGCGGCCTCACCTTCCCGGCGGGTTTCTGCGAGCCGCCGGGCGCCTTGTCCGCCATCTTGCCTCTCCCCTCGCCCAGCCCTGGCGGCGGCCGAGCGAGCGCCGATCCCACCGAGCCCGCGAGCGGAGGGCGCGAAGCCGATGGCCGAGCCGCCGATGGCTCCCCCCGCCCCCCCGGCGCGGCAGGGCCGCCCCGCCCGCAGGCAGCGCTCGGGCCGCACGGCAGCGACGGGAAATGGAGCGGACACCGCTGGGAACAACCCGAAATGCTGCAGCTCAGTGAGAAAAGCCCTTCAGCACTGAAAAGGCTTACACAGCAAATCGTTCCTTAGTGGGTTTGGTATAACATTAAAACTGCAAGTGTATTGAAGGCTGTTTAACTGGGCATTATAACCAGCGGTCATATCTATCATGAGTCTTGAATCCCCGTGCTTTCATGGATTTTCAGAGTGGAATATGCAGGGGCTGAGATAATACTTAAGGAAAAGACAGGAARATACAGAGAAGTTAATGRAAGCTTTAATCCACCACCTGCCRACACCCACCGCCCTGTGAGCGGCAGGAGGGAGCAGGGCCTGTGCTAACAACCGCTGGGGCAGCGGAGAATGAACGTTCCAGAAGGGAGGAGGGGAAAAAAAAGCAAAAGGAGAGGTTGAAGAGGGCAGAGGAAACTGCAGAGGGCTGGAAGTTTATGGAGGAGGGCAAAACTCTCAGGAAACCTCACCGGCTGCAGATGTGCGTCCAAGTGTGCAGGGACATGGTCTGGTGAGAGCTGCTGCTCTGCCCGCAGCCGTGTCAGGGTGACGGCTCAGCTGCGAGCACGTCCATGGCAGTGTCACCAGCGCTGAGCAGGCTGGTCAGGGCGGGCGCGGCAGCGAGGCTCACGGCGGGCTGGGAACGGCAGGGAAGTCTCTGTCCCTGAAGGGCGGAGGACGCGGGTCAATGTGCAGGAAGAGCAGGGCGGGCAGCAGGAAGAGCTCCCTGGCTTTCCTACCCCGCAGGCGCCGCCAGGGGGCAGGCAGGGCCCGTGCCCAGCGCCCGCCTGAGGCGGCCCGTGCCACGTAACGTGACTCCACCCGAAGTCACAGAAAAAATGGCAAAATAAAAAATCACGATCCCCATCGTTCCTTAGGTACGAGCCGCTTTACTCCGCAGTTGAGGCTGCAGCTGCAGCTGAGGCAGGGAGAAAGGCTACACGGCACCAAGCGTTTCTCCGGCTGCTGGCGCCGCCCTCCGCCACGCAAGGCGGAATGTGCTGGTGCCGGCGGGGCGGCCGAGGCCGCACTACGGGAGGATTTGTATCGAATACACCGAAGCCACTGCATAAGCGATAAGCGCGTGCTGGTCCCACGGCCGGCACGGTGCTGGGTCCCATCTCTACCCTGCAGGAGCCTGCACGGCTCTCTTAGATAAATGTGAGGAGGAATCACTGAGGCTTGGCAGGAAGGAGGGGGAAATCAAACGCACGCATTGACAGGCACAACTCCACCCGTCTTTTTAGGATATTTTGAGCCCCAAATGTTCCCGTAGACGAGTCCTTCCACATGAAGGGATGGCGTTGGTGAAGGAGCATTATGGATGGATTAGGTAGGATTTACGGCTTCAGAATCCAAGCCAAGCCCTTTTCTTCCCCCATCTTTCTCCCTGTTTACTTGAGAACCATTTCACTGCCTTGCAGAGATACAGGATTAGTATAATCTGTGACCTGCTTTTGGGATGGTTTTTAATATATTAGTGCAAACAGGTGCAGCAATGAGTTGAAAGCAAACCAGCTGTGGATCTCAGGGCTACAGGAGAAGACACTAGATGATGCTCAACTCTGCTGGGACCATATTAATAAACCTGCCATGAAAGATGACTGACACTTCTGGATAAAAAACAGACATCTAGCTGGAAAGAGGAATGTGCCTTTGGATGATAAGGGTTTCAGGGCCAATGATGTTTAGAAAATTTGTGCTCCATTTGGCCTCAATCCCTTTATTTTATCCACCTCATTAATCCATTTTAATTATCCACCTCATTGTTCAAATCCTCCTCTTACTGTTTAGCCTCTACACTCTTTTGTAATTAATAAACTGCACCAAATTAAGATCATCACAATCCAGAGCATGCTGAGAAAAAACAGGGAAGAAATAGTTAAGAGTTTCAAAGGTCATCTCTAAAGATAATTTTTCAGAATGAGCTGTACTCCTCAATCTGTGCTATTTATAACACATTGCAATAGTACAGTAGCACTTGTATACAGTTAGTGAATGAGAACACATGTAACTGTTTTGGGCTTCATGGGAAAGCAAGAGCAGGAAGGAAAGTGAACAGTGAGATGCAGAAATTCATGGAGAAATAATGCTGGAAAGGGTAGGCTAATAATATTTTAAAGCAAATTGTAGGCATTTTTCACTATAATGCAGTAGGTCTGGTTGCCTGCAGACCTGGGAATTGTTTATTAACTSTAGTCACAATGACAAGTATCATTAGGCAATATACTTGGGAAAATCACGAATTATCATAAATAATTAACACTAAGCTACATTAAGTAAACCACATGCTGCAGTGTGTTACACTTGTCTTTCTGGCTGCTTTTTTCCCAACTTTCAGATGAAAGCTTTCCATTGCTCTCACTCCAGACCAGGGCACAGAACCGCCGCAATTCTTTAGCAAACGTGGGTGTGAGGAAAGGGAGAGGAAGGATTTCGGGTACTGTGGAAGTTCCCTACCCTGTGGCGAAGGAAGCACCTTCGAGGACATGGAGCAGGCAGATAGTGAGTAGGACAGGAGTGCAGATGCTGGGTGTACAGGTTTGTAGCTCTGTAGTTTCACACTTTCCTSTGTAGTTTCGCAGAGTGGCTCACGGTTCCCTAAAGCCACCGGCTGTGTGTGTGTTCCCCAGTGCTTAGGCAGCCGTCTTCCAGCTTCTTCCCTTATTCCGCCCTCCGCCTCCTCCGCCAGCGAGGGTTCTCAGCAGAGGCGGCTGCAGCTCCGCCGTGCCTCGCGGGTTGCTGGGGAGCGCCGAGCCAGAGCAGAGGCGGGCAGCGCTCAGCCGGAGCACAGAGCCTGGCCTCAACTGAGATGCCTTAGCAGGGACCACCGGAATAACGAAAAAGAGCTAGAGGGGCTGTCTGGGAGACGGCAGTTTGCCTCTCAGCAAGTCTGGACTTGCTGCCACTGTCCTGTCTGCTCTCTGTCCCCCGGCAGGAGCCATCCCTGTGTTACTCCATCTCTCAGTGCTGGTGCTTAACCTTCCCTAAGCTGTGACTCCTGCTCTACTCCTGCCACTCAGCACTGCTTTCCCTTCCAGGACCCCGCTGCTCTCTCCTGGGACACGTCTTATCAGGGAACCTGGGCTCTTCCTCCCGCTGGGATTCCTCAAGCAATGAGGCGCATTACGCAAAGCAGTCACACGGGCAGCATCTGGCCTGCGCCGTCTGGCTGAGAAGGGTCGGTCATTTGCCGTGTAGTTTGCAGGCATTAGTGTAAGTATCAAATGAAGGCTTAATTTCAAAAGTTCTCCTGCAGCTTTTTGTCAGAGAGAATTAGCCTGCGTGGCTAGAATCCAGATGTGCACACCTATCAGCTGTTTTGAAAGCAGGGAAGTTCAAGATGAGTGCAATGCCAGTCATTCCTTCGCCATACTTAGAGTGCCTCCTGTCAGGTTACTAACAGTGAGTAGCAATTTGTGCTCTGCAAAACACTCCCACTCTGCACATACAAACAAAACAATTTCTTAGTTATGCACTTTGTAAGTGAGGGCTCAGTTCTGCAACTCTCGCAAAGGACAAGCTGTACTTGGCTCTTACCACGAGCCCCTGAAATCTGGGACAGTGTGGATTTTGACCATGGAAAACATGAAATATGCACCCACCCAATATGTTATTCTTCATCACAGTGAAACTAATTTCACAGCAATACTTACACTCAGATTTGCTGCTGTCAAGAAAAAGACAAGTTTTACCTCAAATCTTTCAAAACTCTAAGAAGACAACAACCAAACAAACCAACATTTAAGAATTTTTCTTAAAATGTGAAGTATTTTACCCAGTTTTCTGTGTTTGGTGTTTTTTCAGATGGGTTTCATTGCTGGTTTTTAAAGCATAAAGGATACAAACCTGAAGATATTCAACTTCAAGGTAAAGAGGGCAGAAAATTAGAAGCTCCTGATCACTGAGACATGAAAATGAACATTGCTGTGCAACTATGGTGTTGGTTATTGCTATTCCCTTTCACAACATCTACCTTTTCTCTCCTCCAGCTGAGGCTTTAAAATATAGGTATCACTCCCATTTTTCTTTATCTATCAAGGTATTAGCTTTATAGAGTATAATTGACCCTAGTTAGTTAGTCAAGAAGGAAAAAGTGATGCAAGGTTTCCTGTTTATCCAGTCTTACAAAGCCAGTGGAGTAGAATCTCTAAAGGCAAGTTAATCGCTTCAGTATTAGATCAAAGCACAGTCTCTACTCAATTATTACAAAGTATTCCAATCGCTG
>JACDOX010000611.1:54803-70622 GCA_014549065.1 Cardinalis cardinalis
AGGGTGGGCAGGCCCTGGCACAGGGTGCCCAGAGCAGCTGGGGCTGCCCCTGGATCCCTGGCAGTGCCCAAGGCCAGGCTGGATGGGACTTTGAGCCACCTGGGACAGTGGGAGGTGTCCCTGCCCATGGCAGGGGTGGAACTGGATGGACTTTAAGATCCCTCCCAACCCAAACCAATCTGTGATTCTGAGTATTTTGTTGATAGATGGAGGCAAGAATAAATATTTTGTGTGCCCCCTGAGTTTTGTGTGGTCACCTTGGACTGGCCCTATTTGCTGGCACCAGAGGGGTGGCCAGTTTTGTTTGCTCTGCAGGGAATTCACCTTGAAGCTCCCCAAAGTGCAGGAAAGTCCCTGGTTTAGCACGTGGAGAGGTTGGAATGAGGGTGACCAAGGCCAAACTCCCTGTGCCACCTGCTCCATCCCTTGCCAGCTGCTTGGGAAGAGGGATTTCATTTTTCTGCTCTCAGTTGGGCACTGCTGGCACTGCAGAGTGGGGTCTGTGCTGGAAGGTCACTGCTGGACTCCGGTGGGGCACAGATCAGGCTGTGAGAGAAGGGACTGGTTCATGCCCAGGGTTTCCAAACTCTGTCCTTGGCAGGCCAGGGGAGCTGGGAGAGGCTGAGGCTGCTGAGAATTSCTTTAACACCTGTGACATCTTTTCCTCAGGTTATGCCTGCCGTAACATCTCCACCTCCAGCACCCTCCAGGGTAAGTGTGAAGCATTTCTATAAATCCATTTTTTTCCTTCAAATGCCTGGAGCAGGAGCTGAGCCCACCCCTGTGTTTGCTTGCAGACAGAACCCACGTCAGCTGTGATATCAAAGGGGATGTTGCTGTCGTGCGCTTCAACACACCGAATTCCAAGGTATTGAAAATTCCCATTTAGGGCTAAGAACTTCCCTGACCTGCAGCCTTGCAGAGTTGGGAGCAAAGGAGAAGTGGGAAAAGAAGATTTGGGGATTTTAATGAGACATCTGGAGATGCCTCTTGGAGTACTTTGTGTGTGCTAAGCTCATTTGTTTCTTTCTCAGGCACAAGGTCTTGTTGAGTTCCAGGTCTTAAGGAGAACTTAAAAAAAAATTAAATCTTGCTTAGTTCTTGTATTCAAGTCAGTTAAAGAGTGTCCCTACTTCAGTAATTTGGAATCCATAAGTGCTTTTGATTCTATTATCATGAACACAGTATAAATAGAACCTAATTGTCATTTTTTAGGTCAATACAGCTGCAGTTGTTCAGGTATCAGGAGGCAGGAACTCTGTAAATGACATCTAAGGAAAACATCTAAAAATGCATTTTGGAGTCYCATAACCAGTAGTGAATTTCAGGTGTCATCTCACAGATGGAAATACTCTTTTTGAGCTTGCAGTAAAAACCTGGTTTTTAAAGCAAAGCAGCTGAGCTGCTCTGATATTAAACACGATATAAAGATTGAACTACTTCTGCTATGAAAATTCTTGTATTAATTGTAGCAGACCAGAAGAGGGTTTTTGATATACTCCTTTCMTTTGAGGAGCTGCAGCAGTCACAGGTTTGAAATATTCTATTTTATGTGAGGATTTGGTGGTACCTAAAGAGCCCAGGAAGGATTTGTCCTGCTTTTTGCAGCCTTTCAGTAAAGCTGGAGGGATGTTGTCAGTCTGGTCTGGAGAGGATGTCCCTGCTCCAGGGGAGTTGATGAGATGACCTTGAAAGGTCCCTTCCATCCCAAGCCATTCTGTGATTCTATGATTATTTAACAAAGAAAAAAAAMCAGTTTACAAGTTCATAAAATCAATATTTGGGGCCACAAACCCACTGTTGGGAAGGTTAAAGAGGAACTCCCTAAAATAAGATGACCTCTGCAGGGTTTTATCCAGGAAGGGATTTTGTGCTAGGGTGTCACTGTCATATTTTTTGAAAAATCCCTCTGCCAAGATTTCTTCTCTTGAGAAGATGAGAAGCCTCAGCTTCTCCTGCGTTTGCTGCTCTGGAATGTGGTTTGGAGATTGTTTATCTAAACATGTGAATTGTTTTAACTTAATAGCCAATCACAGCCAGCTGTGTTGAGACTGAAGAGTCAGTCACAAATTTTAATTACTCATTCTTGTTAAGCCTGCTGTCTGTATCCTTCTCTTTCTTTAGTATAGCTTTAGTATAGCATTCTTTGRTATGATAAGATATAATAATAATAAATCAGCCTTCTGAGAACATAGAGTCAGATTCTCATCTCTCACCTTGTCCTGGAAACCCTCACAAACTCAACACTAGGGCAGGGCTGAAGTAACTTGCAGCAGGTGTGGGCTCCAGGTGAGCTCCTGCTGAGGTGCTGCTCTGCTCCCAGGTGAACACCCTGTCCAAGCAGCTGAGTGCAGAGTTCACCGACATCATGAACGAGATCTGGGCCAATGAGACTGTGAAGAGCGCCGTGCTCATCTCCTCCAAGCCAGGCTCTTTCATTGCTGGAGCGGATCTCAAGTAAGCACAGGGCTTCAGGAGCTGCTGGAGCTGTCCCTGRAGCCTCCCTGGGGTGAGGCACAGGCTGGGAGTGAAATCCCCATGCTCAGGATTTCATAGTTGCTGAACTGAAGTGAGGATCTCTGCAAAGAGGGAYGTAGAGAGTCCTTAAACCCCTCCTGGCTGTGGCATTTGGTCACTCCCTCCTGCAGCCAAGGAGACCCATCCTGGTTCTGGGCTGGGCATTGTCCTTGGGCACAACAAGAGGGGATAATTCACATGCAGGACTCGTTTGAGCTGGGTTGGAGTGCCTGGCAGCCTTCCAGCCTGGCCCCTGGTTTGGGCAGGGTTTGGCACTCTGCCCTGTGCTGAGCAGCCTCCCAGGCTCCCTGGGTAACTTTTCCAGGGTSTGGGATGATCCTGTGGGTGCCCACTGGGACCTGGAATGTCACTGGCTCCTACTGCTGACACTGACAGGACAGAATAATTGCTTAAAGACATTAAAAGCCAGAATGCTCTGAGGAAAGAAGGTCAATTAAAAATAGACCCTCCAAAACGTGTTACATTTTTGGCTGGCTTTGTCCAGGGACAGAGGCTCACTCCCTGTTCAGGAGGGAAGGAGATGAGCAGAGCAAAGGCCAGTCTGTGGTTAAGAGGTGTCTCCTGGCCTCAGCACCTCCAACATCCCAAATTACTCCTGCCTGGCAAAGGCTATGAGCCTCCAGGAGAATAATTAACACAGGGAGGCTCTAATTGGCAGTGTGGCATCAGAGCCATCTGCTCCTCTTAGAGTGATTCTGGGCTCTTTCCTCCACCCTTCCTGGCAAGKGCTTTGAGGCTTCCTACGACCCTTCCTCCTCTCCCAAAGGCTTCCAGAGCCCTGGCACAAGGGATCCCATTCAGTGCCTCAGGAAAACCCCGTGTCAGCAGGCAGGGCCTGACCCTGCTGGGTTTAGTTAGTCTCCCTGTGTTGTCTGATCCAAAACTGGGGCCTAAACAGCTCTTGCYTGCCTGTCAGGCACTGGAGATTGTGGGAGAACAGGGACAAACTCGTCAAAACCTGTCATWTTCCTGCTGTTTTGTCAGGAAAACTGACCAAAAAAAATGCTTTTCCCATCCTCATCCACCTCTCTCYTCCCCTCAGCATGCTTGAAGCCTGCAAGACTGCTCAGGAAGTGACTCAGCTCTCTCAGGAAGGACAGAAGATGCTGGAAAAGATTGAGCAATCTCCAAAGCCTGTGGTTGCTGCCATCAGTGGCAGCTGCTTGGGAGGAGGGCTGGAGGTACTGGACAATGCYGGGGCTCACAGCAGGAGTGGGAGCTGACACTGCTGCTTCTCTGGTTCCCCAAATGATGCAGGCAGGACTGGTACTGTGAGATGGATTTGGGAGCTGATGMGGGCTCATTACCTCGTGTAAATGAGTTTGTGGCAAGTTAATGGCTTGCTTGTGCTTCAGGGCTCTGCCTTGCGAGTTCTGCTGCTGCTATGGAAAGGGAGCAAATTAAATCTGAACCTGTGTGGGCCAGGCTAATATTTAGATGAGTGTCCAAGGGAAAACTGGCTGTTTCCAGCAGGCACTGGGTCTGCATCAATGCTGCTGGCAGAGTTCAGCCTGGAAATTGCTGCTTTTCAGATGAACTGAGCCTTGTATCCCAGCAACTTCCATTCTTTGTGGGGCTGCTGTGAGAGGGGTGAGTGTGGGGACCCAGCCTGGCTCCACCCTGCCTGCAGCTCCACTCCAGCACCTTGGCTGGATCTTCTGCCTTGTAATCTCCATCCAGGGTTTTGTAAACTGCATGGCTCTGGTAATTCCTGGAGCAGAGTTGTTACTAAAGCAGTGTCATCTTGGAAAGGAGTCTCTTCAGTTTGTGCTGATTTCTCAATACTTTTTTTACACCCACTTTGCTGACTCATCTTGGCAGTCCAGGGATAAACCAGGAATCATGGCTGATCTGTAGATGGGACTGTGCTCTTGGTGAATTAGTGAATTAATTAAGCCCTTGATGGTCTAGGTGAGATTAAGAATCAGCTTGAGAGTTTGATGTTCATCTCAGCAACCTGGGCTAATTGTAGCTATAAACAGCCACATTTGTTAACTCTTAAAAAACAATTCACTTCTAAGCAAGTATCAAGTGACAAAGTTTATCCAGGCAGTTCTAACYCCAGCCTGAGAACCACAGATCTGTTTTAGAGGAATGAACACAGCTTAAGATAAGCTAAGGATATCTGGGTATCCAGGGCTGATCCCCCAGTGTGGGCAGCAGGAAAGGGGRGATTCTCATGACCTSATGACACTCCTGCTTGCTGTCATCCCCCAGAAGAAGCCATCAGTGAGCACAGAGGGAATTTGGGCAGTTGGTGAAGGGATTGGGGCAGGGTGATGAGGAAAGCTGAGGCAGTGTGTGGGAGAGAGCTCTGTGRTGGGTGCCTGGTTCTTCTGTTGTCTTTCACAGGGAAACCTTTCCTTGTCTCTTCCATTTTAAGGTTGCCATTGCCTGTCACTACAGAGTAGCAACAAAGGACAAGAAAACAGTCTTGGGAACACCTGAAGTGTTGCTGGGTCTCCTGCCCGGAGCAGGGGGTACTCAGAGGCTGCCAAAGATGGTGAGTAAGAGGAAAACTCAACCCCATAGCCCTTTCTGCCTGGCAAACTCCCACTCTGGAATATTCTTTTTGCCCCTTCTAGGTGGGACTTCCTGCTGCCTTTGACATAATGCTGACTGGGAGGAACATCCGTGCAGACAGAGCCAAGAAGATGGGGCTGGTTGATCAGCTGGTGGAACCACTAGGTCAGATACAGTGTCCCTCAGTTCCTTGATGTGCTGCTGCCTGTCAGGGAACCTCTCCCCTCACCAAAATGCATGGAGAGGTTTTGTCCTGCTCTGCAGGGGAGCAGGAATCCCTGTTCCCACTTACAAGCACAGAGACCTTGAAATGTGAGGCTGCTGCAGAAGCTGAGTGAACAGGAGAGGTCAGCATGGAGGGCAGGCCTGCTGGCTCTCCTCCTTAAGCTAATTATCCAGACAAGAGCCCACATTACTCATGTRTCGTGTCAGAGGACAGATTGCAGCCCCTAATGGAAGGACAATAGATGAGTGATGGCTGTGTTTCTGCAGCCTGCAGATGGTAATCCTGACAGGAGCTGCAGCAGGCAGCCCCCATGGCTTAGGCACTCAGAATTGCCAGCTGGCTGTCAGCTGGGGGGAGAAATTCCCTGCAGACTGCAGGATTCCCAGTGTTGCTGAATCATGTCTTGCTCCCAAAGTTCTTTCATTAGGGCAGCTTTCTTGGAAGGTGGAAATGGAGGAGTTTGAGGACTAAACCTTCCAGAGCCTCTCAAGAGGAGCCATCAGCCCMTCTGAGGAGTTAGAATGGAAGCCACTGCTCCAGCTGGCACTGCCATGGAGTTAGAGGGTGCTGAGCATGGTTTCCTCAGGCAGAGCATAGCCTGAACACACAGGTGGTGCTGAAGAAAATAAAATTAATAAAAAGTTGCTGCTGCCCACCCTGAGCAGTGCCAGGGCAGCCCTGGTGTCCATGCTATCCCACAGGCCAGTGCTCAGCTGGATCATGGGATGGCCTGGGTTGGAAGGGACCTTAAAGCTCATCCATGGCAGGGGCAGGGACACTTCCCACTGTCCCAGGTGCTCCAGCCCCAGTGTCCAGCCTGGCCTTGGGCACTGCCAGGGATGCAGGGGCAGCCCCAGCTGCTCTGGGCACCCTGTGCCAGGGCTGCCCACCCTCAAAGGGAACAATTCCCAGTTCCCAAGATCCCATCCAGCCCTGCCCTCTGGCACTGGGAGCCATTCCCTGGCTCCTGTCCCTCCAAGCCTTGTCCCCAGTCCCTCTCCATCCTTCCTGTCAGCTCCTCCAGGTGCTGCAAGGCTGCACTTGGGTCACCCCAGAGCTTTCTCTTCTCCAGGCTGAACMAYCCMAATTCTYCCAGCCTTTCCTACAGCAGAGCTGCTCCATCCCTCTGATCACCTTGGTGCCTCCTCTGGGCTCTCCAGCAGCTCCAGGTCCTTGTGCTGCTGCCCAGGGCTGGGGCAGCTCTGCAGGTGGGCTCTCACCTGGGCACAGGGGTCACAGGGGTAGAGTCCCCCCCTTTCCTGCTGCCCACACTGGGGGATCAGCCCAGGATACCCAGATATCCTTAGCTTTTCTTYAGCTGTATTCATTCCTCTAAAACAGATCCGTGGTTCTCAGGCTGGAGTTAGAACTGCCTGGATAAACTTTGCCACGTGATACTTGCTTAGAAGTGAATTGTTTTTTAAGAGTTAACAAATGTGGCTGTTTATAGCCACAATTAGCCCAGGYTGCTGAAAGGAAACGTGAGCTTTCTGAGGAGCTGCTGGGAGTCCTGGCTCAGCCCAGAGAAGCACGTAGGAGGAACACAGAAATACAAATTACATGCAAACATTGGATGTGTTCCTTGTTATCCAAACAGCAGCCAGTGCCAGAAGGGCTCCTGTTCACTCTGTCTCTGGGAAGCAGCTCTACCTRGGGTGATGCTTTAACTGATGACAGAAAGCTTGCAGGGAGACACACACCATCAATCAGGAGGCAATTTCAGAGCATGCAATCAGTTCTCCTCCAGCAGGGAGCTCTGCAGCGTTCCCTGGATCCAATTCTGGCATGTGCCATTTATAAAAGAAAGCAGATGGGAGTGCACAGCTCAGAGCTCCTGGGTTAGGACACAGCAAAACTGGAAATTAACTGCAGGTAAAGCAAACCCACATATGTGGGGTCAGCCACTCAGTGTGAATGGTTCTCACAGCTCAAACTTTGAAACAAACAGCAATTTTCTTCAGCTGAAGTATCAGAATCCAGCTCTTGTTAATGTATCCAAGCTACTGGAAATCAGGGATTGACATCTTGTAGCACATCAGGTTATAAAGCTGAAGGTCTCAGCCTGGAATAGTGAAAAGAGAATTTGGAAGCTGGTGAAGTCTGAGCTCTGAACTCCCAATTGCTCTTGGGTTTTTCCAGTGAATTCTCTAAAACCCCCTGGGCATTGCTGAAATGTAGATTATGCAGCAGCTCTGAGCTRTGTTTTGTCTGCTGCCTGTAAAATCAATTGTGTTTTGTTTGGCCTGTTATTCCTTGGACTGGCTCTGACATTGTGCCAGGGAGACTTCCACAGGGAGCTTCCCTGAGCTGTCAGTGTTTGTGCTGCTTTGTCTCCTCCTTGCTGAGAGGCTCCCTGAGCAGAGAGCAGTTTCTGGGGTCTGCTGGGTGAAAACCCTTAGACTGTTACACAGAGAGGTGAAACAAAGAGGCCACAGAGCTGCTCCCAGGGCTGGAGCACCTCTGCTCTGGAGCCAGCCTGGAAGAGCTGGGGGTGCTCACCTGGAGAGGAGATCCAGGGAGAGCTCAGAGCCCCTAAAGGGGCTCCAGGAGAGCTGCAGAGGGACTGGGGACAAGGCCTGGAGGGACAGGAGCCAGGGAATGGCTCCCACTGCCAGAGGGCAGGGCTGGATGGGATCTTGRGAATGAGGAATTGTTCCCTTTGAGGGTGGGCAGAGAATTCCCAGAGCAGCTGGGGCTGCCCCTGGATCCCTGGCAGTGCCCAAGGCCAGGCTGGACACTGGGACAGTGGAGGATTATATGACCTTTAACATCCCTTTCCCAAACAAACAATTCTGAGTTTCTGTGATTAAAACCTTACAGCTGAGGACATCATCCTTTTGTGGAGGAGGAGAATAGTGGGAGGTGAAACAGGAGGGAGTTTCTGATTTTGGATTTTACCTGTCTCCTCTGTTGGGGAGTCTGTGGGGTGTTTCCTTAGCTCTGGGGGCTCTGCAGTATCTGGGTGTGTTTGGAGCAGTTTGGGTGAAGGTGAGTGGCCCTGCCCAGCTGCAGTGTTGTAGTTTCCCCAGGTTTGTTCAGTCCAAAGTTGCACATTTAGCTCCAAGGTCTACTTGGTGACCCTGTGCAGCTTCACCAGGCACTGCTCTGTCATTAATGACTCAGTTTGCCTCTGGCAGCATCTCACAGCTGCCTGATCAGCCCTGTGCTGTGTCCTCCTGTCCTGATGATACAATTGTCTGGAAATGAGGATTCCTGTGCTTGGAAATTGTGCAACCCACTCTTAGAGGCTGCTAAAACTGGTTTTGTGGTGGCTTGCTTCATTGTGGGACAGCTTTAAGTTAGGCCAGGTGTTACAGTARCTAAAGCAAGAGGGAGGTTTCGTGCACTGAGTTCAAAGGTTGGGGTTGGTTGGACATTGGCTCCAGTACAGAGATTTCCAGGGACTCAGCACTCCCAAAATGCTGGCTGTGTGTTTAACAGCTCAGTGTTGGCACAGCGTGGTGGGACACACACACAGAGGAGAGGGAGGGGAGGCAGAACACCTCAGCTCCCTCAGGATTCTGGGTGCCTGCAGTTATGTCAAGGGCAAGGTTTGAGGAATAAAGAGCACAGGTGGCAAAAAGATGGTCAGGAGCTGAGGACATCTGCAGAGAGGTCATGGAACTTCTGTCCTTGGAGGTGTCCAGAAGATYCCTGAGCCTGGTCTGATTGCAGAGTTGGATGTAACTTGTCTCTGCTCCCACAGGGAGCTGGCATTCCAGCATTTCTGCACAATGCCCTCTGTATAAATCCCTTGGAACCCTCATATGATCCCTTCTGAGCCTTCCCACTGTTGGTCATAACCCAGAAAAACCAAAAAGGAGCAGGGAATGGAGTGGGAGCAGTTCAAAGGCCCATCACTTTGTGTCTGCTCCTGGTTTCCATGCATCCAAAGGCCCATTATATTCTGTCTGCTCCTGGTTTCCATGCATCCAAAGGCCCATCACCTTGTGTCTGCTCCTGGTTTCCATGCATCCAAAGACCCATTATATTCTGTCTGCTCCTGGTTTCCCTGCACCCTCATCCCTCAGGGTTAATTTGTGCTGTGTTCTCTGCTCTCCCCAGGGCCAGGACTGAAGACTCCTGAAGCAAGAACAATTGAGTACCTGGAGGAGGTGGCCATTGGCTTTGCCAGGGGACTGGCCAACAAGACTGTGTCTGCCAAGAGATCCAGAGGGCTCATGCAGAGTAAGTCAGCATGGACAAATCCCAAGGGACAGCAGTGAGTGTAATCCAGCTTGGCTTCTCTAGGATGTGTTCATGCTCCTATTTAATTCCATTTCAAAAGCGAGTTATTTCACGTTGGARTCATCTCTTGAGCAATGTGGGGTGGTAGAGAAAACATTGCCCTGCAGATCTGGGCTTTGGCAGAGCTGGATGTGGTGGCTCCTGAGGTTGCTGGAAGGGAGCCAGGCCCTGATGAGTGAGAGGCAGCAGGTACCTCCAAGGATTGTCCATCTGTAGTGTTTTGGTGGCAAGTTCTGTACCAAGCTGGTGAACTCAGGTGGGAAGAGGTACAGGGGACTGCTCCATGCTGATCCTTGATAGCACAGCCCAGAAATGGGGACATCTATGGGAATTCTGCTTCCCAGGGCTCAGGGTGTCACCAGCTATGTTAGGAGGACACTTCAGCCCTCAATGAGACTTGTCCATGGAATAATCCAGAAACCCTCTGAGCAGCCCCTGCTGCTTGTGTTTCAGGTGCATGTTTCTAGTGCAGATACTCACATCTGTATTCCTTTACTACCCTGGCAGGCACAGCACTGTGCTGAACCCTGTTCTGTCTCACCTTGCAGGGCTAACAGACTATGCCATGGCTCTTCCCTTCGTCAGGCAGCAAGTTTACAAGACAGTGGAGAGCAAAGTTCAAAAGCAAACCAAAGGGCTCTACCCTGCTCCTCTGAAGATCATCGAGGTAACTCCCCTGTGAGGTGGGAGGAGCTGCAGGGCAGGTGGGGCTGTGGGAAATGTGGGACAGGCAGAGGGAAGGTGATCCCTCCTCTGAGTCAAGCCAACATCCTGATCCTCACAGAGATCAGTCCTGAGGAGTGCTGGCTGTGGGGTAGAATTCAGAATYACTGCCCAAAATATGATCACCAGTTCATGGGTACTGGTACCAGTGAGGGGTAGAGCAGGAATCCCAACTGAGGGAAGGCTTAGCTGGAATATTTTGTCCATGAGACTTTCAGTTGCAGTTTTCCCAAATTTTCAATACAATCTCTGAGACTTGTTTGACACCATAAAAATAGAAATTTCTATAATTCTCACAGCACTAACTACATATTAGTATATATAAAGTATTCACTGTAATACTTTTGCTTTTTAACTTTATAATTAGTACTTTATTACATGAATTATTAATTTTATTAGTCCCTTCTGTTACACAGACATCCTGTTACACTCACTCTGTGAATAAATCCTTACTGTAAAATGACTTTTCAATACTAAAGTTGTTGCCCAAACTCCTCTAAAACCTGTGAAGGATTTGGAGAGCAGTGTCATGAGAGGAGCACAATACCTAAAACCACAGGGAATGGCTAAAAATGACCCTGGTGGTTAACTCCTCACCTGTCCTGTGCTAGAAGGACAGGGTGACACAGCTCTGCTAAGAGCAGCAGGGRCAGGACTCAGGGAGTCTGAAATGTGCCTTGAAATGTGGGAATCCTGGAGACAACAGGGAATCCTGTTAAAATGTGTTTGTTTGCAGCGTGACTGAACTGATCTGTGTCTTTCCTGCTTTTGGATTAGGTTGTAAAAACTGGTCTGGATCAGGGGAGAGATGCTGGATACCTCATTGAAGCCCAGGTAAGGAGAGGAGATCCTGGCAGGGATCAGGTCCTGRTGTGATGCCTTAAGGAGCTGGAACAGAGGCTAGACAGAGTTAAGAGGAATAAAGAGGGCATTTATTGAAGTGCCTTCAAAGGCCACACCCTGGCAGTACCAGAGCCACAGTCAKGGCCTGGATGGCTCCAAGATGGAAGCAAAAGAGGGCTTGGTCACAAGATCTCACATTTTTATAAGTTTTAGTCCATTTGCATATAGGAGTTAACTGTCCAATTAGTTGCTTCAAATGATGATGTTTCATCCTCCTTGCTTGCTTGCCTGCCCTCCTCTTTTCATGTTGTTTATGCTTTGGGCCTGAAGTTTAAAGAGATTGTCCTTGAGTCTCCAGCTGGAACAGGATTGTTTTGTCTTTACCACCCCATGAAAAGATCCCAGTGACACTTAATACAAAGCTAAAAGCTGCACACCAAAACAGAACAGAAAAACTTAAAACCCAAGGTATCAGGTGTGGTCAGGGGATCTGTGTTTAACCACACCAAGGGTTCATCACAGCCTGCTGCTTACCCCATCCACCCCCTGCCATGGGCAGGACACCTTCCCCTACCCCAGGCTGCTCCAAGCCCCATCCAGCCTGGCCTTGGGCACTTGCAGGGATGGGGGAGCCTCAACACAAAGCACTCACAGGCAGGGCCAGTGTGGGTGAGAGATGCTGCTCCTCCTGGATGGGCAGAGCTGAGGTTCCACACTCCCCTCTMGGAGCTGGCTGGAGATGTTTCATCTCTCACTCATCTGACCATGCTGGCACGTGGGTCTCACGTCCCAAACACCATCCAGTCCTGCTTGAGCTTTGCTGGGACTCAGGGGAAACTGGAATAGAGTTTAATTGAGGGTTTAGGACAGAATGTGGTGGGCAGGTCCAGGGCTGGAGCAGGCAAGTGTCCTCCCCAGCAAGGAGGACCTGCTTTATCCCAATTCTCCCCCACACACACCACAGAATCTTTGTTTCCCTCAACCATCCTCATCCCTCCACCTCTCTGCCAAACAACCTATCCCTAATTATTTTTTACTCACTGGTCCTTGTRTTGCCACACTTGTGCTCAGTTTTGTTATTTCTAGTGCCACAGAGGCAATTCTGGCTGTGCAGAGTCACAGGTGAGCTTAGCTGGGCACTGCCAGCTCTGCAAGATGGAATCCCCAACAGCCCCATGTGTCCATCTGATTATCTCTGTATTTGGGTCATCCCCAAGGTCATTACCCCTTAAATGCTGRTGAAATCCATCCACCTCCCATTTCCCTGTGCTTTGTAACTCCTTTTGCTCCCTTCTGGTGCCCAGGCCTGGTCTGAGCAGTGGCTGTCACCTTAGCAGTGCCCTCCTGGCTGTGCCCCATCCCTGCTGGTTGTGCATTCCAGCCACGTTTGGGCTGGTGCTGAATAAAAGCCTTGGGATACTCTRTTCCTTGCAGCAAAGAATGAATGGGGTTTTTTTCCCCAGAACAGCAGCAGGATGGAGATYTTCTCAGAACCCCTGAAGAATAATAAGTGTCAGTGTTGTGGCTTTTTTACTGCCTCACTCTCTCCCCCAGGACAGGAGTTTGCAGATTCTCTTCTAGGCTTYGTTTTGGGTATTTTTAACTGGCAGGGCAGTGGTGATGGAAGGTGCAGCCTGCTCCAAACCTCATTCCCTGCTTTTTCTTAGCAGACTTGGCTCAGACAGCTTTTGTTTTGTGTGTGCTTATGCTTTGTGTTCCTCAGAACATTCCTGCTGAGTGCTGGGAGGTTATGCAGGCCTTAGATTTTGTTGCCTGTGATCCTCTGAAAATAGGATCAGGCTGCTGCTGTCAGAGAGAAGTGACCTGTTTGTAAGGATTTTTGTCAAAGCCTGAGGACAGGGTGCTTCCACCTGGATCTGTGGGAACAGGGGCCCCAATTAATATGGGATCTAATATGGGATCCTCCCCAGGGGGGAGGAAGAGTCTCATGTCAGGGAAGTCCAGTCCTGTCTTTCAAATTTCAAGCCCAAGTCCAGTCCTGAGGAACTGAAATAATCAAATCCCAGCACGATTTGRGTGGGAAGGGACCTTAAAGCCCATCCAGTGCCACCCCTGCCATGGCAGGGACACCTCCCACTGTCCCAGGTGGCTCCAAGTCCCAATGTCCAGCCTGGCCTTGGGCACTGCCAGGGATCCAGGGGCAGCCCAGCTGCTCTGGGCACCCTGTGCCAGGGCCTGCCCACCCTCAAAGGGAACAATTCCYMATTCCCAAKMTCCCATCCATCCCTGCCCTCTGGCASTGGGAGCCATYCCCTGGCTCCTGTCCCTCCATCCTTGTCCCCAGTCCCTCTGCAGCTCTCCTGGAGCCCCTTCAGGCCCTGCAGGGGCTCTGAGCTCTCCCTGGCTCCTTCTCCTCTCCAGGTGAGCACCCCCAGCTCTGCCAGSCTGGCTCCAAAGCAGAGGAGCTCCAACCCTTGGAGCATCTCCATAGCATCCTCTGGGCTCTCTCCAGCAGCTCCACGTCCCTGTGCTGTTGGAGAGGAGGAGGTGGTGCAGGGTGGGCTGTGCTGAGCCCAGAAGGTGCCTCTCCTCAGAGGTGACCTGGGCCCTTGTCCCTTTTCTATCCAGGTTGCTCACCTGTGCAGTCACACAGTGCCTGTCTCCCCCCTTGCCATGTTTTTATGTGCTGGCACTGAGAGCTGTTCAATGCCAACACCTCTTCTTCCCTCTTGCCTTTCTTCCAGAGCTTTGGCCAACTTGCAGTGACCAAGGAATCCAAGGCGCTGATGGGGCTCTACCACGGGCAGGTGCACTGCAAGAAGAACAAGTTTGGGAATCCTCAGAAAGAGGTCAAGTAAGTRCCAGTGTGGGATGCCTGAAGGAGCAGTTGAGGATCTCTGAAAGGCTCCTGGGACTGAGTGGGCTGCAGAGCTGTGATCAGAGCAGAGGTTTCCAGCCTCCAGAGCCTGACCCACTGCAGTTTGGAGGCCTCCTTGCTGTGTGGCCTCACTCAGGTGGTGCCTGGGTGGATGACAGGAGCTGGGTGACTCTGCCAGCAGTGATGGGAGTTCTCCATGTCCATGTTGAAGRTGTCCCCTTGTTCCTTCCCTGCAGGACTCTGGCAGTGCTGGGAGCAGGGCTGATGGGAGCCGGCATCGCCCAGGTTTCCGTGGATAAGGGCATCAAGACCATTCTGAAGGACACGGCACAGAAGGGTCTGGACAGAGGGCAGCAGCAGGTCTACAAGGGGTATGTGAGTTCAGGGGGTTTGCTCTGGTAGCACTGGGCTGGGTTAAGTCACAGTTCTCCTCTGCTGTCAGCATCAGCAGCTCATGACACTCTATTCTGCTGGAGGAGCCACTGGATGTCACAGAAAAGCTTTATTTTAATGTTGTCCCCTGTAGAGTGCTGGGATATTGCTGTGGGATAGGCCCAGCCTTAGCTCCTTAGGTAGGCAGAGACCTAAGAGTCAGGAGTAACTTCTAGAGCTAAAGAAAGAGTGATTGTGGCTGCCTAAAGGCCCATGGCAGGGRAAGCATTCCAGGGTTTTCTTCCTGGGTTTCTTTCCCTGTTCTCCTGGCTCTGCAGTAATAGTACTCACCTGTGTGTCATCAGGAATGTCAGTGACCAACCTTCAGCTGAGCTGTGGGAGCAGGACTCTCCTGTTCCCACGTGGAAGGAGGGGTCCCAGCACAGTGACAGTCCTGCAGGGTCAGAGATGGAGTTTGTGGGGGAGACAGGAGGGATTCCCATGGTGCACYTCCTGCAGCCTGGCTGGTCCACTCAGGAGCTGTGACAGAGCTGTCCTTCCCTAGGCTGAACAGCAAGGTGAAGAAGAAGAGCCTGACATCATTTGAGAGGGACTCCATCCTCAGCAACCTGATGGGCCAGCTGGACTACAAGGGCTTTGAGAAGGCAGACATGGTCATCGAGGCCGTGTTCGAGGACATCAACGTCAAACACAAAGTGCTGAAGGAGGTGGAGGCTGTGAGTATCAGTCCTGAGCAGCCCCTGGGTGGGGGCCCCTGGCTGGTGGAGGGTCCTGGGCTGTGCTGCTGGGTTTGTCCCCTCCCCTTTGTGCTGCACTTGGGTCTGGGTACAAATCAGTTACAYCAGGACGTGGATGAGCATCAAGGGCAGCCTGTCTGTTCCCTGGAGACACTCCCTGCTCAATTAAGGAATTGGTAGCTGAATGGGACAGAAAAAAGTGCTTCAAAAACAGCTTCCTTTTGTCTGAGGACACTGATGTGACAGTGATGTCCTCTGGTATCTCCACACCTTGCAGTCCTTCACCTGCTGTCCCTCTATTCTATCCAAGGGCACACTGAGGGAAAGGGGTGATCCCTGCAGTGTCTCCTGTGGCTGCAAAGGCCTGCCAGAAACAGGGGAGCTCTGGGACTGMTATTGCAGACCTGGGAGAGTTTGGGGCAAGTCAGAGCTGGCTGACTTGAGCTACTGCTTTCCAGTTAGTTTCTAATGAGCAAACCCAGTTTGCCTCATTAGCCAGGGTTCCCTGATCTCCCAGGGCTCTGCACGATCCTGTGTGCTGACACAGCCCCTTCCACCCCTCCCAGGTGATCCCTGCTCACTGTGTGTGTCCCTTGTCTCTTGTCCCTTGTCCCCTCCAGGTGATCTCTGCTCACTGTGTGTGTCCCTTGTCCCCTCCAGGTGATCCCTACTCACTGTGTGTGTCCCTTGTCCCCTCCAGGTGATCCCTACTCACTCTGTGTGTCCCTTGTCCCCTCCAGGTGATCCCT
>JACDOX010000611.1:107082-119650 GCA_014549065.1 Cardinalis cardinalis
TAATTTTTAAAATTTTTATTTACATAGTTTTAATAAATGTTTTAAAAAATGTACATAGTTGTAATATGTTTTTAAATTTTTTATTTACATAGTTTTATTATAATTTTAAAAAAWATTTACATAGTTTAAATATAATTGTAAACATTTTTATTTTAATAGTTTATATTTATCAAAATATTTGAAGGTACTGTGTTGGAATTTAATTGGTTAGAAATTTAATGAAACATTTTATTTATTTTATTTTGTTTATTGATAACACTGTATATGTTTATTATTTTTTTTAGGTAGTTTACATTTTTAGCTCTTTGGGAAGTGAGTGTTTTCTTTTTTGTAGGTGTGAGTTGTTTTTTTATAAGAATAGATTATGTAAATTGATTTTTATTTTTATGGTTTTTTATTTTAACAGGAATTTTTTAGGTTAGTTGTTAATTTAGTTGAAATAGTAAGGCTTGATTTTATGAGGTTTTTTTTAAATAATGTTTTACTTATAAGTAACAGCACTTATGTCACAGACAGAGCAAGGTGGATCCACAGAGACAACAACCCAACGTTTTTGGGACTCAGAATCAACCCTGAGAGGAATTTTGTTCTCAGATCAGCCTGATAAAACTTTCAATTTATTTTTTTGTTGTTTAACTTGATCCTGTAAATGTAAATTCTGCCATTTCTGATCAAAGGCTGAGGAACATCRCTCAAGCTGTGCTGTTAAATGTTGGTGTATGAGCAATGGGCTGAAAACTGATCACAAAACATCAGTGCCAGCCTGGGATTCCCATCTCCTCTTGGGATCCTTGGATGAGATGTGCTTAGACAAACCTGGAAAGTGGGAATGAGCTGAATATTGAGAATCAACTGAGAATTAATGTGAAAGAATTAACTGCACATTCTGCAGTGTGCTCCAGAGGCCACAAGCCCCAGAGACCGGAGCTTCACAGTTTGCAGTGACATTGTTCATGTGACATGGAGCTGGTGGAGGACCCGGAGCTGCTCCAGGGCTGCAGCCAGCCTGGGAGGGCTGGGGGTGCTCACCTGGAGAGGAGAAGGATCCAGGGAGAGCTCAGAGCCCCTGCAGGGCCTGAAGGGGCTCCAGGAGAGCTGCAGAGGGACTGGGGACAAGGATGGAGGGACAGGAGCCAGGGAATGGCTCCCACTGCCAGAGGGCAGGGCTGGATGGGAACTTGGCAATGAGGAATTGTTGTGCCCTGGCACAGGGTGCCCAGAGCAGCTGGGGCTGCCCCTGGATCCCTGGCAGTGCCCAAGGCCAGGCTGGAGCACCCTGGGACAGTGGAAGGTGTCCTGGTGGCACTGGATGAACTTTAAGGTCCCTTCCCACCCAAACCAGTCTGTGATTCAGCGATTCCWTGACAAGGCAGACCCCAAGGTGTCTCCAAATTTAAACTGGACTACACCAAGGTCCCACACTCCACAACCCCTCCAGAAAGGCCCCGTGTCTCCCTGCCCCYCAGCTCCTGGCTCACAACCCAGCACACTCAGGCACCGATGTCCATCTGCCCCTGGTGACACCAGGACGAGGCCAAGGAGCACAGGAGGGGACAGGCAGSTCCCAAACCCCAGCAGCCTCTGCCAGGGATGCCCTGCCAGGCCTGGATCTCTGCCTGTGGCCTCAGGAGGTCCCTGACTCCACTCCCAGCTCCACAAACCACCCAGGGATGCCACACTGGGCCTGACATGTCTGCTGTGCTGCTGGAACCTCCCCCAGCCTGCCCTGACTGGCCAAAGGGCTCAGGTACAGCCCCAGCTCCYACTGGCCCTGGACTCTTCCCAATGCCCACGTCCCAGAAACACTCAGGACACTCAGCTGGAGCCTCACCAGCCCCAGGCTGGGACATTTCCAGGTTTACTCAGCCCACTGCTGGCCCCATGAGGAGCAGACTGCTCTGACATCCCTCTGAACTCCAGGACTTGGCATTTCCCTGCACTGAATTTCACAGGACTTTTTCCAGTGACACTTCTCCAGCTGGCTCAGAGCAGCTGGAATTATTATTAGTTTAAATCCACTCCTTGACTTGATTTAAACTTTATAGCTTCACCTTTTCTGGCTCATCTTCCATAAAATACCTAGAGTCTCTCCTGTTATCCCAGCTGTTAACTCTTCCCTGGGAGGGTGGGCAGGCCCTGGCACAGGGTGGCTGCCCCTGAATCCCTGGCAGTGCCCAAGGCCAGGCTGGACATTGGATATTGGAGGACCCTGGGACAGTGAAGGTGTCCCTGCCATGGCAGGGGTGGGAATGGGATGAGATTTAAGGTCCCTTCCCACCCAAACCATTCTGGAATTCCACGAAGTAATTTGGGAGAGTTTAATTATTTAATTGATGGCTTTCCTAGCATACCCCAAAGAGAGGGATGCTTCCCTTCACTCAGGACAATCTCCTGCAAAGTATCTCCACTCACACTCTCATTATTTTCTCTCTCCCCACGTTCTGTACCCCCCTTGCCACCACCTTCCCTCCCACTGGCTCCTACCAAGCAGGACAGAGCTGGAGAAGCCTGACCAACCCCCTCCTGCCACGGCCAGCGCTGTCACAGGAACAATTCTGAGWGGTTTTACACCAACTTGGAGCTGGCAGCACGGAGCTGCTACTCACTGCTTGTCACATCCTACAGCTGACTCCCTGGTTAACTCCTCCACTGCTTTTTCTGGCAAGTGGAGCTCAGCTGATGAAGAGGAGAAAGCTGGGGAGGGAAGAAGCGAAGAACCTGGAGTGTTTCCCTTTTTATTTTTTTTTTAATAAATGCTATAGCTGCCCTTTCCCCTGGTTAATGGATTCTCCATTCATTATTCAGAGATAACTCCTAATGGCTGGAGATTAGAGCTGGCTGAGGCAAACAGGAAATGAGTTATGGTTCTCTGGGTGCCCACGAGGGCTGGATCCACCCTGGGCAAACTGCAGCAGACACTGGGAGCACGCAGGGGATGTTTGCTGCCCTGGCTCCCCAGCCCTTTGTTCAAACCCCTGGGTGCAGGCACAGACTGGCTCACTCTCCCAGCTCCCATGAATGTGGGCAAGGATTACTGAAACAGCCAAGGAGAATGAAACAGAGCTGGRAAGGGAGGGAGCTTGGGTGTTCAGCTTTGTGAAGACAAAGGAGGCTGTCCTGTGGGACTGGGGAAAGGAGATGCTCAAGGAAAGTGAAAAATCTATTTGAATTATTCTCATGCCAATATTAAAATATGCATAAGCTGTATCATATTAGAGGTTTAACCTGGAGAGAAAGGAATTTCTGGGACAGCTTTCCAGCTGACCTGGCAGAGACTAAAGAAACCTTAAAATGCATTATGATTTATTGATGATTTACACGGCTGCAGCAAGAAGAGATTAGATCTGATGATTTGTGAGCATCCTGCCAATCCACGTGGCTCAAAATGAAGCTCTTCAACATATTAAAGCAAGTAATTCCTAGCACAATAATCCAAAGAATTTTATTACTGTCCCAATGTTGTTACATTTGCAGAACTGTGCAGCCCAGTGTTGCACTGGAGACACCGGGGAACACCAGGCTGAGGATTTCTCTTCCCAAAGGGAAAAGTGTCCCTGGCTCAGCACTCCTGGCTGGGTAAACCTGGGCATGGAGGCACATCCAGCTGGGAGGGGGCACCAGGGGGCTCAGGGCTGGCTCAGTCCTGCCCAACACCTTCATGGATGGGCTGGGAGGGCATTCAGGGCACCCTCAGCCAGCCCCTGGATTGGGAGGATGTGCTGGGCAGGAAGCTCTGCAGAGGGATCTGGACAGGCTGGATCCATGGAAAGGGTGCTCAGGCCTTGGAATGAGGTTTGGAGTGCCCATCCCTGCAGGTGTCCAAGGAATGCCTGMATGTGGCACCCAGAGCTCTGGGCTGGTGACAAGGTGGGCAYTGGGCACAGCTTGGACTCCATGGCCATGGAGGGATTTTCYCACCTCAGTGATCCTGGGGTTCTGTGCTCTTTCAGGTATTTCATGACTGGCAAATTTCAGCTTTTCTGAATAATACTGAGCCAGGAAAAAATTCCCAGAATTCACAGAATCACCACGTTGGAAGAGACCTCCAAGACCATCGAGTCCAACCCAGCCCCAACCCCTCAACTCAACCCTGGCCCCCAGTGCCACATCCAGGCTYTGTTAAACACACCCAGGGATGGGGACTCCACCACCTCTCAGCAATTCCAGAACTTTACCACCCTTTCTGTAAAGAACTTTTTCCTGATATCCAGCCTAAATTTTCCTTGGTGTAGCTTAAGGCTGTGTGCTCCCAATCTGTCAGGGCTGCCTGGAGAAAGAACCCAAACTGAGCACAGGCTCCTTTCAGGGGGGTGTTGAGGGTGATCAGGTCACCCCTGAGTCTCCTTTTCTCCAGGCTGAGCACCCCCAGCTTCCATAATGAGAAATCAAAAAAAAAAAATAAAAAGAAAATTCTCCAATTGTTTTATGAGACTGCCATGCCAGAGGAACATCTTCCACCTCGAGTCTCAAAAGCCCTCAGCAAACAGAATTAACTTCTAGCCATTCTAGGGGTAATTGCAGAAATTAATGAGGCTGATGGCACTGGGGAGGGGAGATGTGKGCAGCTCTGGTCACCAGCACACTCCCTAAACACATCTCAGGGAATTATTTCTGAYGTGAGCTCATTGCTGAATTAACCAAGATCCTGAGGACACTTCTCTGGCCATGTAAATGTGCTGCCAGCAGAGAKGCACTGAGAGAAAAATGTTATTTTAGCATCCTCCACACAGCCAGGAGCTGCACACCAAAGACATAAAGCTGCTCCTAAAATTTGGAATCAGTCAGGAAGACTGCAGGAAAACAGGCTGACACACAAATGTCATTAAAGATAGGAGAGCTGGAGGAGCAGCTAAGTAGGAAAAAAAAAGAATTAGATTTTTAGCTGCCAGTTACATTCCTTTGAGCCTGTGCTTTGCCTGGATGACAAACCCAGCTCTGCTTTTTGTGCCTCCTGACAAGCACCTGGGCAGCCCAGAGTTTTCCAGCTTCCATTTCCCAGTGGTTAAGGAATTCTGGAACCAGGGATCCCTSTGTGGATTTCAGAGTCCAAACCTGACCAGGCTCTTGTGAAATCCCTTGTGAACCTGTCCATGGACACATGCAGCTACCCCTGCATCCCATGAGGAGTTTCCCAGCAAAACTTCATTCCCTGGTGTTCTCCACACACCACTTTCCAGTCTCAGGCCAGAATTGATGTTTTGGTGGTAGAAAAAGGCAGCAAGTTCTATCACACCCTCCCTACCCRTTCAGGATATTCAGGATTTTCAAGATGGGCTCTGACATCATGAAGAACCCTCATTTTCCCATTTGTTCTCCCTAAAAAAGTCCCTTTCTCCCCAGGCAGTGCTGATCAAACCTGTGCTCTGTGGGACTGCCACACTCACTTCCTGCCCAGGRAAATCCCATTTCATTTCTCAATGGTTCCATTATGTTAATGAGTTCTGGGAACTCCAAAGCCTTTTGGTTTCCATTTCAAAGCAACTCTGAGCTCCTGAATGTGTGATATCACATTCAACACAGGTTTTAGCTCCACTACCCTGTCCCTTTGAAGTCCTCAGCAAAGCCAGCACCATCTTCTCCTGGATCTCTCACTCTGGTTCTTCATTCCTTCTCTGCACCATGACAGTGTGAATATTCTTCCAGCCATTCAGCACTGTAAACTCCTCCAGTTCCCAGCCTTTGGAAGTGCTTCCAGCCCCAAATGTGTATTTGGGAAAATTCTTTTCTACCAGCTGACAGAGCAGGCCCATCACTAGTGACTGTCCCAGCAGCAATTCTCCCAAAGAGGAGCTGGAAAATGACCCAGCCAAGGAGATCCTCAGCTCCTGGACTGCCTCCACCCAGAACCTGACATGCAGTGGTTCCCCTGGTGGAGAACCTGGATATCCTGCTGGATCTGCCCTGGATAAGCTCATCTCTTTGGAAGGGCAGGCCAGGGCTGTGCTTCACCCTGCTCCTCACAGGCACATTTCCATTTGGAGCAGCAGCAGAACTCTAACCCAGCCTGCTCCTTACAGAGCTGCACCCCAGCTTCAGCAGCTCCTGAGTATTGAGTTACCTCTCACCCCAGGCAGGTTTTAATTCAGTCTGACCTTGGTGTTCTTGCTTTAGTCCTAAATATAATCTCAGAGGTCAGTGAGACTGCCAGAGGGCCCTTTTCCACAGCCAGAAGAGACAAGGAGCTGTCCTGCTGTGGGGTCACACCTGAAGGACAGGGCCACCCAGAGCCMCTCCAGAAGTGGCCCATGGGAAYCTCCTGAGGTGTAATAAAACCAACTGCAGATCCAGAGCAGCCTTTACACAGGAAATGCTCCCCTCAATCCATCCCCTGCTCACTCAGCTGCTGCCTTGCATTGTTCTGGGAATGTTGCACAGCTCCTGCAAGYGTGGAGTGAGTTCAAAGGCAGGAAGCAGTGGGGAAACAGAGATGCACTGCACAAAACACCTCCACAAGACACTGGGCAAGCTCCTGCTACAGGAAAAGTTGGAAACACAACATTGAGATTTAATTTTTTTTTTTTTTTTTTGCTGTAGGAGTTTCATTTTCTGCTCTCCAAGTTTCATTTCAAATGTGCAATCTGAACCCAGCAGAAACAAGCAGCAGATTCAGGCCACAACTTCCCAATTTTGTGACATTTAAAAGTTGCCACTGTGTAAATCTCAGCTCACCCAGCTTCACTTCCCTAAGGCACTAAACCCCATAATCTGYAACAGCTTCATTCCATCTTGCTCTTTATACCTAAATATCCTCATTTTTCTATATTTTCTGGTTTTACATTTCATGATGATTTTCTTTTTTAAGTTTAATCATGGAGTTATGGAATGGTTTGGGTTGGAAAGGACCTTAAAGCTCATCCTGTCCCATGCAGGGACATTCCCACTGTCCCAGGCTGCTCCAACCTCAATGTCCAACCTGGCCTTGGGCACTGCCAGGGATCTGGGCACCCTGTGCCAGGCAGGGCCTGCCCACCCTGCCAGGGCACAATTCCTAATTCCCAAGATCCCATCCAAACCTATCCCTGGCAATTCTAACCCTTCCTCAGGGTGCTGAGGACAGGAGGGAAGGAAGGAAATCACTCATGATTAYCCTGGGATGATTATCTTGGGATGACTGGAAGGATCAGTGTCCCCCCAAACTGGAACTCACCCCCCTGCACGTACAGACACCAAGGTTATGAAGCCATGGGGTTGTTGGGAGKGGGACAAAAGGGACAAATCCCAGCTCAGAGCCCTTGCAGAATGCAGAGTGAGCAGGGAGCCCAGCCAGCCCCACAGCCACTGGCTCTCCTGACCTGACCTGCTGAAAAGCCTCTGGTTCAAAGCACAGAAGCTCAAAGGAAGGAGCTGAGGCTTTGCCTCTTGTCAGACATCCCCACAGAGCAGCTGTGCTCCTGCCAGCTGAGAACCTCTCCACAGCTGAGCATGGAAAATTCCAGCCCTAATGCAGCCCTGGATTGCATTTTCTTGCTGACACAAAGCAAGGCTACGAGTCAATTTATAGTCACAGACTGGAGGCAAGTCCTAATTTAAAAATTCCAGTTTTAAACCACTTCCCACTAAATCACAGCCTGTGAGGATGCTCTCCCCCCTAAAACAGGAGGTTTGCCAGCAGCTTGTCCCAGGGAGCAGCCAGGCCCAGTGGTTACAACCACTGCTACTGCTGCAGACACACACCTGGAGTGGAATAAGCCTTGTGCAAACGCAGAACACAGCTGCAAACCTGCAGCCCTGAAGGGAATCCAGCAAGAGCAAACTSTGCCCAGGAACACCTGCTGCTGAAGGAAGCTCTGTGTCACTCACCAGATCTGTAGCTTGATCTTCTTTCCTTGCAATTCAACAGTTTTAATCTTGAAGTCTATCCCTAAAATAAACAAACACATAAATAAGTAATTAGTGTTTAGTTATTTTTAAAAAAATCAATTCCACATGAACTCTGAATAGCTGAGACAGAACAGCAGAAATTTTTTCTTCCTCCACTGAGCTGCCAGGTAAACCAGGGATGTGCAGGGACACAGAAATGGGAAGGGAGCTGGGACAGAGCACAGCCAGGGCCTCAGGGAGCTGCTCTGGAACACCCTGAGCAGGAAGGAGCCACAGGGATCATCCATTGCTGGAATCCAAAATGCAGGGAACCCTCAGAACTCTGAGAGCCAGAGCTCCGAATTAAACACAGGGTTTGACCTGAGACCTCGGGAAAGGCTTCCAAATTTAAGTGCTGAAAGCAAGAATGTGGATTTATAATTTAAAGCAGAGACACAGAGTGTCTCAGAAAGTTTAGAGTTTAAGATATAAAATAATAAAAGCAGTTACAAAGGTAATCAAGGAGTTTAGAATGCAGTGCTGGAAGCTTGTCTGTCATGACATAATAGGCTAAGAAAACTGACACTGTAGCTTGAGTCCATAAGACAAAATATTTAAGGATTGGGTCAAAACCAGAAATATCCTTATTAGCAGTGTTTTATTAGTCCATAGCTCCTTAAAAAGTCTGGTAATTAAGGATCTTGAGACCTTCTGAGCCCTGCTGTAACAATGGAAGGCAAACTCACCCTTCCTGTCTATGTAAAAAATATGAAAAATAAATAACATCATCTAAAACCTCAGAAGTCCTGACTCTAACTTACTCAAAACTCCTTCAAAATCCCCATCCAGTCCAACTCTGGCCCTGCCAGGACACCCCAACAATCCCTCTGTGCCTGAGAGCATTGTCCTGGGGCTCTGGCAGCCTCATTCCACATCCCTGAGCTTCCACAGGAATGCAGAACGGTTCAAGGCACTCAAAGCTTGAACCAGCAAGAAAAGGAGAATTATCAGAGCTCAGTCTCCTTGTCCAGACCCATCCCTGCCTCAGCCTTGAGTATGGGACAGCCAAAGCCAGGCCTTGGCACAAGTGTCACCAAGACTGAGAGCTCAGCCAAGCACAGACCATGAAAAAGGTTTTTACTTTCAATACAAATACAGAAAGTCCCCAAGTGCCACATCCACAGAGCTGTTAAAGCCCTGCAGGGATGGGCACTGCAAACCTCCCTGGCAGCCCCTGCCAAGACCTGGGCACCCTTTCCATGCAGAAATTCCTCCTGGTGCCCACCCTGAGCCTGCCCTGGCCCAGCCTGAGGCCATTTCCCCTTGTCCTGTCCCTGTTCCCTGGGAGCAGAGCCCGACCCCCCCTGGCTGTCCCCTCCTGTCAGGGACTTGTGCAGAGCCACAAGGGCCCCCCTGAGCCTCCTTTGCTCCAGGCTGAGCCCCTTCCCAGCTCCCTCAGCCTCTCCTGGGGCTCCATTCCCTTCCCAGCTCCCTCAGCCTCTCCTGGGGCTCCATTCCCTTCCCAGCTCCCTCAGCCTCTCCTGGGGCTCCATTCCCTTCCCAGCTCCCTCAGCCTCTCCTGGGGCTCCATTCCCTTCCCAGCTCCCTCAGCCTCTCCCGGTGCTCCATTCCCTTCCCAGCTCCATTCCCTCCCCAGCTCCAGCCCCTGCAGGTCTGTCCTGGCAGGAAGGGCCAGAGCTGCCCCAGGTCCAACCTTCCCTTCCCAAAGCTGCCTCCAGGAATTACAGCAGAGCTACCCCAGAGCAGCAGGAGCACTCCAAACCATCCCCTCAAACTGCTCTGACACTGATTAGATGCCACCATCCTGGCTTTCAAATCCAATCAGAGAACACCACTGATCATTCCTCATGCTTTCCAAAACCCTGCTTATATTTAGACTTTTTAAAAGGCAGCAGCTGCAAGCCCAAACTTCCCTCCCAAATCTACAAGGTCACTTTATACCAAGCAAGATTAAACAGAATTTATGAAATGCACTATTACATAAGAAGTTTGCATGGGAGCTCTGCCTTGAACTCCTTTAGCCAACACCCAGCACACAGAACTTGTTGGGCAGAGAGCTGGGCATGACCCAGCCCTGGAAGGACATCCCTGGAGTGTCCCAGCAAGGCCTGGATGTGGCACCCAGTGCTCTGGGCTGGGGACAAGGTGGGCATGGGGCACAGCTGGGATTTGATGATCCTGGAGGGTTTTTCTGACCTGAAGAATTCTGGGATTTACTCTGGGCCAAGGCTGTGGGTTAATCCCGGGTGGCAGCCTGGGACCTCCCACCCATCTCAGGTCAGGGCTCCTTTGTTCTCCAGCACTGCTGCACCCTTCACATCAGGTTACACTGATGAATCAATGCAGGAACTATCACACAAACGTGACTGGAAATACAAACCTGCTCAGTGATTGATTGCTAAGACACAAAACTGCCCCACATCCACCCAGCCCTGTATTTTTTTCAGCATTTCAGGGAGTTGTTTGCTGCCACGTTGTGTCCCCAGCAACACAACCAAACAAATGAACACCAAACACGTAAATGAAATATTTTATATGGTGACAGTTACCTCTGGGCTGTGCCCAGATGCAGCAGAGTGTTTGAGAGCCACTTTTTATGTGTTAAGATAAAGTAAATTATTAACCCAGCCAAGGAAATTAACTCTTCTCTTTGCTGTGAGGGATTTAGCCAACCCCAGTATTTGGGGATAAAATAAATCTCTAATCCCATGTTATAGTCAGCTCCCATTCCAATGTAATACCAGTTCAGCCTTCAGAGCAGAAAGGTTGTTATAAATAGCAATGTATTTCCCTGGAAACACTTCCAGAGGAGTTCTGACAGACTCCTGCATGGCTGTAGTGCCTGGCCAGCCAGGCTGTTGACAATAAACAGCAGAAACACAAAGGCTTCCCAGAAAACACATATGGGGAGGTTTCCAGGAAAATTCACTTCAGGAAAGAGCTGAAGAGGGCAATGGGTAGAAAACCTGAACAGACATCTCGTCATCACAGGGGGATAATGAAAGAGCTCATGAATTAAAGATGAGCATGAAATTACTCCCTCATTAAGCCTGGGTAAGATATTTATCACCTTCAGCAGGACAAGCTGGAATTCACAGGAAAACCTGGAAGAACACTGGCCAGGCTTAGGAAAACCTTATCAACTGCAGATGTTCCAATTAAGATATGGAAATGTTCAGCAGAGCTCACAACAGGCAGATCCTCACAGGTCCCAGGTCACTTCTGCATTTCCTGCCCATTCCCAGCCCTCACCTGTTGCTTAGAGCAGCCTGGGGGAGCTGGTGGTGAGAGATGGACATGAGAGGCCCAAAACCCCTGTGCCCTGCTGATCCCCCAGTGTGGGCAGCAGGAAAATGGGGATCCTGCCCCTGTGCCCAGGTGAGAGCCCACCTGCCCTGGGCATTCCAGCAGCACGAGGACCTGGAGCTGCTGCAGAGCCCAGAGGAGGCCCCAGAGCTGCTCCAGGGCTGCAGCCAGGCTGGCAGAGCTGGGGGTGCTCACCTGGAGAGGAGAAGGATCCAGGGAGAGCTCAGAGCCCCTGCAGGGCCTGAAGGGGCTCCAGGAGAGCTGCAGAGGGACTGGGGACAAGGATGGAGGGACAGGAGCCAGGGAATGGCTCCCAGTGCCAGAGGGCAGGGCTGGATGGGATCTTGGCAATGAGGAATTGTTCCCTTTGAGGGTGGGCAGGCCCTGGCACAGGGTGCCCAGAGCAGCTGGGGCTGCCCCTGGATCCCCTGGAAGATCCCTGGGGCTTGAAGCACCCTGAGACAGTGGAAGTGTCCCTGCCATGGAAGGGGTGACACCGGATGGGCTCTGAGCTCCCTTCCCACCCAAACCAGCCTGGGATTCTGGGATTCCATGGGCCCAGATGTGACAAACCTGGACTGAGCTTTAGAAAGGACAGAAGCATTGCTGGAGTTTCTGGGCTCCTGGTCTCGTGGTCAGTGCAAACACTGCCCTCACACAAACACTGATCTGCTCTGCCAGCCATGGCAAGCACGGCCCAGGAGCAGCTCCAGGGGCTGCCAGCTCACACTGGGCACTGAGGCCAGGCCCCTCCATCCCACAGCCACAGGAAATGTTCACCACAACCCCCCCTGTACCTGTGCAGCCTCAAACCTTGAATGTCCTGGTGGATACACAACCACTGGCCCAAGGGATTTGTGTTCCCAGCTCTCTCAGATATAAGATATTAATGAAGAGCCAGGAGCTGCATCAGCAGAACAGCTTTAAGTCCATAATCACTTCCATATCACTTTACACCTTCCCAAGCCCCTGCCAAGATCCCCCCTCTGCCACTAAATCACAAAGTGACTGTTCTTGACAAGTGACAGACCCACGGCCACCGCTTGGAGAGGGAGGGAGAAAACATTATTTTCCAGTCCACTGCAGAGGTACAAATGATGAGCTGGCCCTTTTCACACAGCCCGAATTTTGTTTGCATTCCTTCCAAACAAAGCCCCCATTGAGCACGGGGAGGACGCTGGGCGGGAGGAAGCAGAATGTAGGGCAGGAGGAGGGCACGGCTGCGAGCTGGAGCTTGACAGGCATCCCGCAGGGCCATCCCACCCCGCAGGGCCATCCCACCCTGCAGGGACATCCCACCATGCAGGGCTCTCCTGCCCTATAGGGCCATCCAACCCCGCAGGGCCATCCCACCCCGCAGGGCCATCCCATCCCGCAGGGCCATCCCACCCCGCAGGGCCATCCCACCCCGCAGGGCCATCCCACCCCGCAGGGACATCCC
>JACDOX010000611.1:136481-147318 GCA_014549065.1 Cardinalis cardinalis
TGGGGACACATCCCTGTGGCACATGGCCACCTCAGCTGAGCACACACTGCCAGTCTAATGCTGTTGCAGGTTTCTGAGCCCCTCTGAAGGAACACACAGCATTTCTGCTCACTGAAACAGGAATGAGACACAGCAGACTTCCAGAGAASTCACACTCCTGCTCCATGCTGTCCTGAACAGACCCAGAGCAAGCACAAATCCCAAAGAGCTAGACAGGATTTACTTTTGCTTTTGCCAGWGATTTGTGTAGCTAAAATAACTAACTAAGTAACTTTGTTGCTTACTGGGAAGATCCAAAGTTCCCTGGAGAYGAAAGCCCTCCCCAGCACACTCAAGGAACCAGGAGTGTTGGAGGGGCTCCTTTAACCAGCAGACAGCTGTGCTGAGGCTCCAGATCTGAGCCCACTCTCAAGTGACAGAGGCACACACACATCCTGCCACGTGCACAGGGATGGAGGTGACAGCTCAGCTTCTAAGGAGCTCCTAATCCTGCCTGGAGAAGGGAGAGGAGAGGATGGATTAGACACAGCCTGCAGCACGCCTTGGAAGGTGTGAAATCAATGCTGCTACCTGAGGAACTGGAAATGTCTAGGTACTGCTACCAGCATTCCAATGGCCTGAGTTCAGGCATTTCTTACAGATCTGCAGTAATGAAAGTGCAAAGCAGTGCCCTCACTGGATGCCAGGTGTCATCTCCTGCCCTCAGGGAAGTCACCTGCCACGGGAATTTGGTGGGGAGGAAGAACAGGTACCATGGCCTGGTTGGAAGGGCAGGAGATGACACCTGGCACATAAATATGTCAGACACCAATAGGTGAGTTCCTACTTCCAGGAGCCCAAAGTCAGCTGGTCAGCACCTGAAGGGAAATGTAAAATCACCTTTGGTGTAGAAGATTACAATGGTGAGACCTGAAGGGAAATGTAAAATCACCTTTGGTGTAGAAGATTACAATGGTGAGACCTGAAGGGAAATGTAAAATCACCTTTAGTGTAGAAGATTACAATGGTGAGACCTGAAGGGAAATGTAAAATCACCTTTGGTGTAGAAGATTACAATGGTGAGACCCACTTAAAACACAACCATCTCAGGGGCAGAATAACTTACTTGAGACCAGGTACAGCCCATTCAGGGAATGCTGTCAGGAAACAGAGGTAAGAGTTTGCTCTCATGAGGTCCAGATGAGCCATGACAAAGCCCAGCCTTCCAGAACCTTCCATAAATCCAGTGGCTGGTACCATACCCTGACCCAAGCCAGGTCAGCCACCCACCTGGACACGCTGAGATGACATCTGAACTCACCAGAGCACCACCCACCTTAGSAACCAGGCTTTTAAGGGTTCTCAGGCTCAGATCTGAGGCCAGGACAGCTGCCCCARGCATGATGCTGATCCCAGCCCCTCCAGCACCCAGCACACACAGCAGCAGCAGAGCCATGGTGTTGGGAAGAGACCATTTCCAGCACTCCTCCTGGTCCAAAAACAGCTTCAGTGGATCCAAACATGAAAGCACACCAGTTTGAGAAGCATCCTTGAGGAAAAAGCTGTACAGGTATGGATCTAGCTGTAGAAACTCCATATCCATTGGCTCTCAAGAAAGCAGGTGTCTCCCTGGGAGCACTAAGTCAGATTTTGGAAATGCAAGACACAAACGAGTGCTCCTCCAGGTTACAGGGAACAGTCACAATCCCAGTGGGAGAGAAAGCCTGGAGTTGTTTTAGCTACAGAACACAACCAAAACAYGCAGAGACTTTAGTTAAACCCACACAAGACTGTAGTCAAACCCACACAGAGGGAGAGGAAAACCCACACAGCTGAGCTGCACYGAAACACCAGACAGACGTTCAAGACAACGTGCAAGAGCAGCTCTGGTCTCTTCCCTGTTCTCCAGGGCCACACAGGGAACTCCCTCAGCACCAGGAATTTGCCAAGCTGGCTTTCCACAAAGCTTTTCTCAAGCACCTTACCCCCTTGAAAGGGTTACACAAACCAAGGCTGAAATCCTTCTCTATTTTTTGCTCCATGACTTTTTGATGGCACAACAGGCTGCCACTGCTGGAGAATCCGTGCAGCCTGCTCTGCTCTGGTGTGCTGTCGGGGCATTTCTCAAGCCCAGGTGGGGTGAATTCTGCTGGCAGAGCAGCCCTCTCCCAGCCACCATCCTTCCYGAGGCTCTCCAGCTCACCAACAAGCAGGGACACGCTGGCTTTCCGTGCTCCAGGGAGGAGGAGCAGGGAGCAAGCTGCGGGTACCCAGGGTGGGGAGAGCCCACGCCCTGCTCCAGGGCTGCAGGGACAGGGAGCAGGGCCTGCCAAGGCAAAACCCTCCCCAGGCAGCACTGCTGGACCTCAGGCAGCAACATCTGCCTTAATTCTTCAAGCTAGGGTTGATTCTTCCTATCYCCTGATGAGGTTTTCATCAATAGGCTCTCAATCGATGTCCTAATTAAATATCAGTATTGACTTGGAGAGCGGAAGAGATCAAGTGTTTTCTCAGGGTAAAGAGAATTGGTGAATCACAGGAKGGTTTAGATGGAAAGGGACCTTAAAGCTCATCCCATTTCACATCCTGYTATGTGCAGGAACTCCTTCCACTATSCCAGGGTGCTGCAAGTCCAACCTGGCCTTGGACAGCTCCAGGGATGCAGGGACAGCCACAGCTTCTCTGGGCAACCTGTGCCAGGGCCTGCCCACCCTCACAGGGAAGAAAATCTTCTGCAAGAGCACAACAGATTTTCTTTGAAAAGACATAAACCAAGGAGTCAAGAGGAAATCACTTCTCTGCACCTCCCAGTTGTGTTTATCACTCAACAAGGCACTGRAAACTAATCACTGGCTACTTGAAACAAAGGCTGTGCTCCTGCTCAGGCATTCATGAACAAGTTTCTAGCAACAGCAACAGACATTTTGTTTGGCCTCTGAAAATTCACAAGCAGCCCACAGATCACGAAGCTYGTGCTCCAAATCCGTACACACATTACTCCAGAAAACATCAGCGACTTCCTAACTCTTCATCTCTGTCACTGCTGAAGTGACAGCTCCATCCCCTCCAGGAAACAGCACTGGCTTAACTGGAGCAGCCAACCTGGGCACCCTGCAGGGCTCCTGATCGTGCTCAGCACATTTGGGGAGCAGCTGCCCCTGAGTTTCAGCTGCACATCACCAACGTGTCAGAGCAAGGACAGAGGAGCAGCAGGGCTGCCAGCACAGGACTGAGCCCAAGGAAGCAGCTCTGCAGTGTTCACGTCCTTCCCTGACCGGCTTTGCCTGAGGCACCAACAGCAACAGCAGCAGGAGAGGAGAGAGCCCAGTTTGGGGTTTGTTCCCTACTGGGGCAGGGAGGAGGGAAGGCCAGGCACTGGAACTGCTGCCAACAGGTCTGTTAATGTGGAACTGCAACCAGAAAGTGAATTTTCATGGGGAACTTCTCAGGGCCAGGGCAGTGCCTGTCCCCTGTGCTGGCACTGCTGGGGCACCTCCAGTGCTGGGGGCAGCTCTGGGCCCCTCCTGCCAGGAGAGACCTGCAGGGGCTGGAGCTGGGAAGGGAATGGAGCCCCAGGAGAGGCTGAGGGAGCTGGGAAGGGAATGGAGCCCCAGGAGAGGCTGAGGGAGCTGGGAAGGGAATGGAGCCCCAGGAGAGGCTGAGGGAGCTGGGAAGGGGCTCAGCCTGGAGCAGAGGAGGGTCAGGGGGGCCCTTGTGGCTCTGCACAAGTCCCTGACAGGAGGGGACAGCCAGGGGGGGTCGGGCTCTGCTCCCAGGGAACAGGGACAGGACAAGGGGAAATGGCCTCAGGCTGGGCCAGGACAGGCTCAGGGTGGGCACCAGGAGGAATTTCTGCATGGAAAGGGTGCTCAGGCCTTGGCAGRGGCTGCCCAGGGAGCTTTGCAGTGCCCATCCCTGCAGGTAGCACCTGGATGTGGCACTGAGTGCCCTGGGCTGGGGACAAGGTGGGCATTGGGCACAGCTGGGACTGGATGGGCTGGGAGCTCTTTTCCAGCCTCAGGGATCCTGGAATTCTGAGTACAAGCACCACCTCCTCTGCTGTTTCCATGTCCCCTGCTGCCCTGTGAGTCCAGCAGCACAGATTTAGAGGGTAACGTGAGGAGCCCCATCAGGGAACTGCTCCAGCTCAGCTGAGAAAACAGCCACGTTACACAAAGAAGTTTGCAGCCAGCTCCGTTCCTCAGCTCCTCACCACAGCCATCCCCAGCTTCTCATCAGCTCTGTGAGGCGTGTGCAAAACTGCTGCTCATTATTCACTGCCCTACATGAGAAAAAAATCCCCAAACACTCACACACAAAAGCCCCAAAAAACCCTACAAAAGAAAACCAAAACCAAACCACCCTTTTTGCACAGCATCACTCGAGTCCAGCTTGCTCTGTAACCCCTCCCCTGGGTGTCCCAGCTGACAGAGGAGAGGACAACCCCCGTCCAGGCCAAACAATGCTTGTCCAACCTCCAGCAGCCCAGAGCCCAGGGGATGCCCGAGCTCCAGCTTGCATCCAGAGCACTGCTTTCAATGCCCACCTACAGACTCACTTCCATTTTCTACTTTCATTCTGAAGCCACCCATCTTTTCCCCTCCAGAATTCCCCTGGCAGCCAGCTCTGCAGCACAGCCACCTCCAAGTGGAAATGACTTTGGCCTCTCCTGCTGCCTGATGGGTTCAGGTCACAGAAATGACTGAGCAGGAGTTGGGATCAGGGGGCTTTGCTGGGCCAGGATTTCTTGGGATTTTTCCTTCTCTAATTCACCTTCTCCATGCCAGGAGGCAGAAGCAAGCTGAGCCCACAGCCTGGGCACAACATGAACACAACTCACTGCTGCTGCTGCTCCTGCAGGCAGGATACAAAACAGGGATGTGATGATGGAATTATGGAATGGTTTGGCTTGGAAGGGACCTTGAAGCTGATYCCATTTCACCCCCTGCCATGGGCAGAGATAYTCCACTAAACCATGATGCTCCAAGTCTTGTCCAACCTGGCCTAACACTGCCAGGGATGGGACAGCCACAACTTCTGGGAACAGGCAAGCCAGTACTTCCCACTGGGGTAGTAACCCCTGCTTTATTTGAATCCTGAAATCACTTGTTTTTCAAACTTCATTGCAACCCCTSCACAGCAACAGCATCTTCACCACTCAAACCATCCCTTGTTTCCCAAAATCTGGCAAGTTTTTCCCCATTCTCTACCTGGGGATCCTTCCTTCCTTCTGACATTAATATATCACAATCCTGAGTGAACAAATCCTCCCAGGATGCACAAACAAACTTGGATTTATTACCTGAGGACTCTTGAGGACTAATTTTTAAAAACTTCAGTGCTTCAATGTGCCAATATGAAGCAATTTTAAAGCAAGTGGTTCCAACTCCAACCCAATTCCAATAAAGGCAAAAGAAATAATTAAAAATAATAATTCCATCTAAGTAGTTTTCCTATACTTTCACATTTAAAATAACAGTTTTGCCTGCTCCTAGCACAGCTCTGGCTGTGTTCAAAACAAAACAAACCTCAAAAATCACTGGTTTTTATCTCTGGATTTGTACACTTGCAGCCAGGTAAGTAAAGCTCAGGAATACAAAATACAGCTGCACCTCCAGGAGGGATAAAGATCCAGGGAAGTTTTACCTCCACCAGGAGCACTGGGTGGGGGAATCTCCCAATACTCACACACCCTTCATTCTCCTGAGCTGTTACTAGAGATTTCATGGGAAAACATTTTTTGTGACTCACCTTCATTTGCATTGGACTTAGTCAGACAACAGTGATTACATGCTTAGGCTCAGTTCTGGCATTTCAACCTTTCAGCAGCCATCCTGGCCAGAAGAGCCTCCCTCCCCACCTGCTCCCAGGTGCCAAAGGCTGGGCCCMCAGGAGCTCCACAAAGTGGACACAGCTCCTATGGATGCTTTTTGCACAGCTCACTTCAAACCATCAACAACCTGACACACCAATAAAGATATTAAAAAATAAAACCTCAAGGATATGCTGCATGGAAGTTAGTCATCTAACATTTTTAACATTCAAAATCAAGACAATCTGCTGGTAGCAGGGAGAGCACTGAAATGAGGAGGAGCAGCAGCAGTGCCAGGGGGGCAGCTGCACCCACTCCCTGACCCTTGAGAAGTCACCACAGTTTTCAAAACCAAACACCAAAAAAATGATTTTTGCACCAGAAAATCGCTGAAGAACAGYTAAAATTTGAAATTATTTGTGATGGACTAAGCCTTCCAAGATTTATTCCTTTTGTACCTGCAGAGAGCAGGGCAGGGCTGGAGGCCCAGGCCCTGGCCTCCYCAGGGAGGTTACCATGACTCTGGGATTTCTTGCAGAAATGCCATCTGCAATATTTATAGTGCCTGAGAAGGGGCAATGAAATCACCCACGCTGGCACCTCAGCASATCCAGAAGCTTAACTGCTGCTTTAGCAGGAAATATTAGATTGAAGKGACTCAAAGTCAAAGTGAGAGTATGTCAAATTACAGGGACAGTAAGTTATCTCCCAGCAGCCATGGTGGAGCAGGATCAATGTGCAAAGATGAAATGTGAAGTGACAGAAGTGACTGACGTGAAGCAGAAATGCTCTGTTAGGGTGYCTTCCCTTACATATGCAAACAGGCCCTTGGTTTTAGAGAATTAATTCCTTTTCCTTATGCCTCCTCCTTAGACAGAGGCCAGTTCTAACATTCCTTGAGATCCTTCTCCTCATTACAAACTAAAGACTGAGCTTTCCAGTGCKTGAAGGGAACCTTCAGAAGAGTTCAGAGGGACTGGGGACAAGGCCTGGAGGGACAGGAGCCAGGGAATGGCTTCAAAGTGCAAGAGGGTGGGGCTGGATGGGATAGTGGGAATCAGGAATTGTTCCCTGGGAAGGTGGGGAGGGGCTGGGATGGAATTCCCAGAGCAGCTGTGCTGCCCCTGGATCCCTGGCAGTGCCCARGGCCAGGYTGRATGTTGGAGCAGCCTGGGACAGTGGGAGGTGTCCCTGCCATGGCAGGGGTGGCACTGGGTGGGCTCTCAGGTCCCTTCCCACCCAAACCATTCCAGGATTCTATGAACCAGCCCCCACCAAACACCCCAGTACATCTGATGTGTGTCCCAGGCTGCTGGCAGRGCTCTGAGCAAACCCAGGGCAGGGACCAGAGCTGCTGGGGTTATCCAAACACAGGAGAGCCTCAGCCAAGGACCCATCACCTCCCGTCACCCACTGTGTACACAGGGCTCTGGAAACCACATTTCCTTGTTGCTACAGGTCAAAGACTCCAYGGGAGGCTTTCCCTGAAACTCTGCTCTTCCAGCTGCAGAACCAAGCAGAGCTGCAGGGCTGGGATTTCCCTCCATGGAAAGCCCCTTTCCAGGTTCCTGGATTGCCACTGCTGCTGCAGGGCCAAGCAGGGCAAGTGTGAGAGCTGCTGTCACCAGGGGGAATTTGAAATCCCATTTTCAGCCACATTGCTGCACTGTTTGGGATAATGCAGAGAGAACTGAGTGGGCCTGGATAACTCAGGTGTTTGGATTCCTCCCTCAGGGATAGACTGTTGTCCTCAAGGTGCTAATGGAGAGTCACCCTTACAACTGACACTGTCTGCACAGGACACTTCACGTTTCCACACCAACTTACACAAGAACTATGGAAACAACACATTTAAGGCATCTTTGGGCAGTTAAACACCACACAGAAAACCAATTTGTACCCCAACACCTGCCAAAYTCCACTGTGAAGACACAAACCTGACATAACCAAAGGGTGTACACAGCTCCATCTCCATTCAGAACTCAGGGAATGAAACACCTCTGCCTTCCAGTTTAGGCACTCCAGAAACAAACAGCCACTGGTGGGAAACACTTCCAAAATCTGCACGTGCACACTTCAYACTCAACTTGGTGATACTCCTCTTGAAGGCCCCAAAACTGCACAGTTAGACCAGCAACTAATATTAATTAGTAAATTACTAACTATTAAAAGCACAAGTTGTTGGAGCAGGAGCCAGTGTGCCTGCTGACTTTTTAACTATGATGTTGACTATTTTTAACTTTGAGAATTGAAATAAACCTTCCTAACGAACTCCAAAGGCAAGGAATGCCATGTGATCCCAGCAAGGATCTGCCAAGCAGTGCCAAAATACACCCTGGCCACAGCAGCAAACCCATCTGGCCTCCCAGGGCCAGGCTATGCCATAGGAAGGGACAACATTAACTGTCACACAATGCCCCAAAAATTCAGCAAAATGCCAAGTTGAGGTCCTGAGAGGTTGCAGAAAATAATTTTCTCTTAGCTGTCACAAAGATTTTTTTTCCACTTTAAATTTGTCAAGCCTTGCTTAAGAGAGTATTTTTACATGTTATAGTCCGGGGTGCAATTTTTGGGTGATGTTTCATCACAGATGAGGAAGTGCACAGGGGTGAACTTACACCCAGCACTAAGATCTACACTGACACTCCATGTTCCCTCAGCTGCATGACCAGTGATTTACRGGATTTACAGCAAACACAAAAGTCAGATTCAGCTCAAACCCCTCAAAATAATTTTCTTTTTTATCCAGATGTGGGTACCTGCACGTGTTACACCAGTGGGTGCTGCAAGAAAAGCTGGGACAGGAATGACCCTTAATTTTCATTAGGGAATGACCCTTAATTTTCATTAAGGAATGACCCTTAATTTTCATTAAGGAATGACCCTTAATTTTCAGAGCCAGTCACCAAGAAGGTGAGAAGCTGCTGACCTGAACTGTTCATCTGCAAAAAAAGGATGTTCAGGAGAAGGCCTGTGATACACCTGGGATGGAAGGATACCGGGTACCRGGTACAGATTGCACGGAAAAGCCAAAGACACGTCCCTCTCCTCATGATGTCACAGCAGCTCTACCTTGGTCAGGAGGTGCCGAGGGGGGAAGGACAGCTTTGTCGGGCGAGAAAACAGACCCCACCCACGAGCGCGATGGTTTCCGAGCCACATCCATAGCGGTGCAAACACGGGGATTAACGCTGATGGAAGGGGCCAGGTGGGCTCCGGCGGCTGGCACGGGCCGGGGGGGACGAGCTGCCAGCGCGGCCCCCGCGGGGGGGACAGCGAGGGTCGCTCAGGGTCACCCAGCGCGGAGGGAGGAACCAAAGCCACCCTGCCCCGCAGCGGGGGCGAGGCGGCGTCGGGCGGCACCGGGGCGGCTCTGCCGCGGCTCAGCGCGGGGACACGGGAACGGGGCTGGGGGGGGACACAGGAAGGTCCTGGAGGGACACAGCGGGTCCCTGAGGGGGGATACAGGAGTGGGGCTCGGGGGTGACACAGGCCGTCCCTAGGGGTGACACTGGGAGCTGGGGGTGTCACAGGGAATTCCTGACGGGTGACACAGGGGGTCCCTGGGAGTGGGGGGGATACAGGAGTGGGGTCGGGGGTGACACAGACACGGAGCTGGGGATCCCTAGGGATGGAGAGGGAGGTCACAGGAGATTCCTGATTGATGACACAGGGGGTCCCTGGGGGGGGAATACAGGAGCGGGGTCGAGGGTGACACAGGCCGTCCCTAGGGGTGACACACACACGGGGCTGGGATCCCTGGGGGTGGTGGGGGGGGTCACAGGGCATTCCTGATGGGTGACACAGGGGGTCCCTTGGGGGCTGGAGATAACACAGGCGATCCCTTGGGGGTGACACAATAACGGGGCTGGGGTGAACACTGGGGGTCCCCGGGGGTGACACAGGGAYGGAGCTGAGGGGGATACGGCGGTAGGAACCGAGGGGTCCGCAGCCCCCCACGGGCAGAAAAGCACTGACCAATGGTGGAGATGAAGGTGGTGTTGAAGGCATCGTCGGAGAAGCGGAAGAGGACGCAGGTCTTGCCGACCCCCGAGTCCCCGATGAGCAGCAGCTTGAAGAGCAGGTCGTAGGTTTTCTTCGCCATGGGGGAGGGCGCGGCGGCCGCCGCCGCCCCTCCTCGCCGCCTCCTTCACCGGGCCCGGCCGCTCCCGAGGGCGGCGGCGACGGCGGAGGACGAGGAGGAGGAGGAGGAGGAAGAGGACGAGAGCGAGGAGGAGGAGGAGGAGGGGGCCCACAAAATGGCTTCCTGTGGCGGGGCGGCCTCGCGCGCTCCCCGCGCCCGCGGCTTCTCACGGGGAGGCGGCGGCGCCCGCCCTCATAACCCCGCGCTCCGCCCGGGCGCTGCTCGGCTCGATGGGCCCCGCTTGTCGCCGGCCCTTCCCGGTTCTCCCCCGGGGCTCACGGCGGCTCCTCAGAGGCGCTGCCGAGGCTGCGCGCGCCGCCTCCCCCGCCTCACGCACCGCGCAGGCCCGGCGGGGGCGCGCGCGCGCGCGTACGCCGCTGTGACGTCACCGGGGCGGAGCGGCTGTTGCGGGTGACGTCACCGCGCGGCCCCCGGAATTCGTTTTATTTTGTGCGGGTTTTTTTTTTGCCCGGGATTCGCGGCCCGGAGGATGGATGAGCTCCGGGAGCGAGGATCTCGTGGGGTTTAACCGGACCAGGTGCTGCTGCTGCTGCACTTGGATGGCAGCACACCCTCGGATCCATCCGAGCTGGGGATGAGCACAGGGAGAGCAGCTCTGGGGTGTTGGTGGGTGAGAGGCTGGCCATGCCCTGGCCCTGAAACCCCTCGGATGCTGCGCTGATCCTCCAGAGTGGGCAGCAGGAAAGGGGGGATTCTGCTCCTCTGTCCCTGTGCTCAGGTGAGAGCCCACCTGCAGAGCTGCCCCAGCCCTGGGCATTCCARCAGCACGAGGACCTGGAGCTGCTGCACAGAGCCCAGAGGAGGCCCCAGAGCTGCTCCAGGGCTGCAGCCAGGCTGGGAGAGCTGGGGGTGCTCACCTGGAGAGGAGAAGGATCCAGGGA
>JACDOX010000612.1:40395-51493 GCA_014549065.1 Cardinalis cardinalis
TTAATTTAATTTAATTTAATTTAGCAGGGCTTTAGTGCCTTGTTTGCCCACAGCCCCTGCAGCTGTCACAGTTTGGTCGCTGTGTTTTTCAGGYCACTATGAAGGCCCTGTATGCTCAGCAGAATTCTCCTGGAGAGGAAATGACATTTGTGTTCCAGGAAAGGGTGAGTTCCCTTCAGAACTGCTCTGTCCCTCAGGCAGTGGGACAGGAGGGCTTGGCTGGGAGCCCCRGGGGAATTGAGGCACAGAAATCTTGTGCAGGCTTGGGAAGGAGTGGTGGGATCCTTGCACACACAGCCAGGGGAAGGAGCAGAGGGCAGGTGCACTTTGTCATCAGGCAGCACTTCCAAGACCACTGCTGGATTTCTCTGCAGTTTTGCTGTCCAGACTTTACAAACAAGCTTTGCAGGCATGAAAAATAAACCCTGGGTCTACATTTCCTGGCTCAATTTTCCAGTCCCTGAAGAAGTAGAAATAGAGATGAGGAATCTMTCAGGTTTGGGATGAGAACACTGCTTTTTAGGTTCACTTTGACATCATTTGAACTTCATTTTGGACTTGAATGCTGACCTCAGTGGGTCTGTCAGGATTTGTGCCTCAGACAAAGTGAAAAAAAACCTCAACAGAAAAACCATGTCAGTGGCTGATGAGGTTTGGTAAGGACTGGTGGTCAGTTTGCAATAATAATATCATAATATAGTAATGTAATATAGTAGTATAATGTAATATAGTAATATAGTATAGTAATATATTATATATATAATATTGTATATGATATAATATATAACACATATATAATATATATTATACATTATATATAATATATATGATATATATTTTTATATATATTATGTATTATATAAGTAATGTAATGTAATGAAATATAATAATATAATAAAGTACAGTAATATACCAGTTTAGTATAGTAATATATTATATATACAATATTATATTATATATTATATATTATATATTATATATTATATATTATATATTATATGATATATATTTATATATATTATATATTATATACGTAATGTAATGTAATACAATATAATAATATAATATAGTACAGTAATATACCAGTTCAGTATAGTAATATATTATATATATATTATATACTATATTATATACATAATGTAATGTAATACAATATAATAATATAGTACAGTAATATACCAGTTTAGTATAGTAATATATTATATATATAATATTATATACTATATTATATACATAATGTAATATAATACAATATAATAATATAGTACAGTAATATACCAGTTTACAATAACAGTATAATGCTAATAATGATAATCATATACTCAAAAAATGATGTTGTAAACCCCTTTTCATTGACAATTCCTGCCTGCTCTCCCCACAAAACAAGCCAAGAAGAGGAGAAGTGCTTTCAGGAGCTGGAGAAGCTCCTGGGGGCACAGGCAGTGTGGAACAAGGACCTGTCAATCTGTCCTAGGRGAGCCTTCCTCCCAGCAGAGACCACGATGTGAAGGTGCAGGTCAGAGCCTGTGCTCTCAGCTGGCTGGACACAAAGGTAYGTGCTGGGTGTTGTTTTCTGGGGGTGTCTGTGGCTCCGTGGCCCTTGGCTGGTGGCTGGCACAAGCTCAGGCTGTGCCTTGGCTGCTGGCAGTGGGCACAGAACTTTTTAGGGGTCTCCCCATCAGGGGGATCCTCGGGGGAGGTTTCCACAGGCACAGGACTGGGCTGGGCTTCTTGCACAGCTCTGATTAAAAGGCACCTGGAATTTGATTCCTAATTCATGGAGACAGGTCAGTTGTCAGCTGAGATCTCTTGCAGTAAATCCCTTTTATCTTCATCTAAGCCACAGGTTGGCTTGGCTGGTAGTAACTCCCTGCTTTTATTTTTTAATGCTTCTAAATTAAATACAGAATTCAGTGCCATGGTTTAATACTGAGGAAGGTGTGCACTTCCTTCCCCTGGATGACATTTTGGTAATGGCCCAAGCTTCCTGTGGTGATCCAACACTGTGAGGTGGTAATACATTTRTAAATGCAGAGCTTGCTGCCAGCATTGTTTTCATTTAGCTCCTGGCAGAAATCAAACTGAAGAAGGAACTTGTGCCTGTTGGGAGAGAGATTTCAGGAGTTGTGCTGGAAGGTGAGTGAGTGTCAGTGCCCAGGGAGGGAGGAGGGAGCAGGGATTCCCCTCAGAGCCCAGAACTCTCTTTGGAGAGCTTTTTGGAGCTCTTGGCTTCCTTGGCTGCTCTCCCAGTGCTGGTACCACTCCCCTGAGGTGGAGAGTCCAGCCTGGCTCTCAGACACCCCCTGTGTGCTCCTGCATGGAGCTCCTGGTGCCAAAGGTTGGGAATTCAACATTTGGGCTTGGCATCAAGAATCAATTAATAATTGTAATCAACAGAATTATGGTTTTTCACAATAAATGTGTATCTTTAGTTTTGTGAGCTAGTGATAACCAGTGCTTCCAAATGCACATCCCATTCCTGCTCTAAATATTTCTCTTCTTCCCTCCTTTTCACCTCTGCATGGTGAGTTGGAAGCAAGGTGACCTTTTTCCAGCCAGATGATGAAGTGGTGGGTAAGTTAATGCCTGTTTGCCTCAGCTGACACCAACAGACATCTTTTGATAATAAATGACTGAGCTTAGAATAATTGCTAAGGCTAAATYGACCATGTATTTTCAAAATTCAGCTGCTGTCACAGGAATAAACTTATAAATGGGAATTCTGTTCTAAGAATGTTCCCTTGGGATTTGAAATATGATGTTGTGTTAACCACCAGATTGTGAGTGATGCCTTAGGAGAGAGGAGTTATTTCTTAGAGCATTCTGTCCCACATGTTTATGTTTTGTGTGCTGGATGAAAGGATTAGAGGATGACTGGAGTTCTGAAAGCAGGACAGAGTGGAGGTGATGGGGAGAGTGTGTTTAGGTGTTGTGGTCCTTCCTGCATTATTCCCTCATGGCACAGGMACTGCTCTGGGCAGCTCCTGGAGTCTGGCTGTTCCCTGCAGGAGCCCTGGGGACAGCTCCAGGTGGGCACAAACACATTTTTAATGGAACTGGGAAAGACTGGGCACAGCAGGCAAAGCTGCAAGGCAAAGCCCTGTGCTCTAAATGGAGTGTGAGATTTGTGGGGGAGAGGGCAGAAAAGAATGGTTTCCCCTGGGATGGRGGGGATGTTAATTCAGGAGATGGAGCCAGAACCTCCTGTTCAGGAGAGTTCTGTGGCCAGTGAAGGTAAAAAGCTCAGTTATAGCCAGGATGGAGGGGCTTTTTCTAACCTTCACTGGTTAGTTTGTTTTTCCTGCACTTCCTCTTTCTTATTCCTGCTTTTTAACACTTCCACATTCCTGTGTGTCCATCCTCTGCTTCTTCCTGTGCCCTTGGTGCTGCCTTTGCAGAGCACAGGGTCAGGAATGGGGAGGGGAGAGGAGAGGGAGAGGGGCTGTGAGGTGGCTGCTCCATGCCTCAGATCCCTGCTCTGGGATCCATGGCCTGGACTGGAAGGGGAACACTCAGAGTGTGGAATGAGCTCAGACATCACCAGACAAAAATGACACCTGCCAGTACCAGAGAGCACTCTGTGCTGTCCCTCAATCCCAAAATGCTGTGGAAGCACCCCTGGACCTTCCTTGTGCCCAGGGACACCTCGGGCTGGGACCTGGCCAAGGTCTCTGACCTGTCCTAAACCTGCCAAGAGGGGACTGAACCCAAACAGGAGCAGGGAATTCCTTGGGACARTGCTTTGGTTGGAATGATTGCTTGTGTGAAATTCAAGGTCTGTGTTCCTTRTTTTTCAGGAATTCTGCCCCTGGATTCTGAGGAGTCTGGTGTCTGTGAAGTTATCCTGGTCCATGAGCATTATTTGGGTTTGTAGATTATACATTTTGCTAATAATAATTTTTACTGTAGACTTTGTTTTAGCTTTTCTAAAGGGGACCCCATTACCTTGGAGCTCTGGGCACACTCCTTCCATTCCAACATTCCAGCTGCCCCACCAAGCCACAGAAGTTTGAACACTCAAGGGCTTTTTCTTTGCTGTCACCATTTCACAGTTCATGATGGCCTAAACCACACAAGCTGACCCTGGTCTTTTCCTTTTATTKCCCTTCTAACTTCCTGTTCTGTTGCTTCATTGTTGTTGTACTTTTTCCTAACCTGTCAAAAAATGTAATGAGGACAAATTTGCTTTTCTCTTCCCTTTGACTCAGWCCAGGAATATCACCTGGGACCAGACTAACAGATGGGGAGACTGGAAATGGAGACTGGAAGTTTCAGGGATGAGGGTCAGGGAAAGCCCAGTATTAAAACATTGTTTTCAGTTATTGTAAGCTTCCAGTTTTCCTTTTCTGGGCATAGATTACTTTAATGAGTAGGACAGTAAATGTTGGAGTCCCTGTTCTTCTTCCAGCAGTTTGTCACCTTGAACAAGTTCTTCTTTTGCTCAAAATTTGCTCTTCCCAAAGAAGCTGTGGCTGCCCCATCCCTGGAAGTGTCCAGGGCCAGGKTGGACAGGGCTTGGAGCAGCCTGGGACAGTGGAAGGTTCACTGCCATGACAGGGGTGGCACTGGATGGGCTTTGAGGTCCTTCCAACCCAAACCWGTCTGGGATTCTAAATGTCTAAGTTTGGGTTGTGTTTCTGTGACTGCCATGAATTCCTGAGTAGTTATGAGGCAGATCTCTTAAACTTGGTTATATCAAAGTTGAATCCCTGATTTAATTGTGTAAAATATGGCAAAATATCCTCTCCATGGCTTCTTAATAGGAGAGGAAATGGGAGCCAGTGGTGCTGACCTGTGTGCAGGTGGAGCCTTCCTGACTCACTGTGACAGGCTTTGCTAAATAAGCCTTGCTGGGTTTTTACCATCTCTTTGGTGTGTGTGGTGTTACATTTTAGTTAAATGGTTTGCTCTGTCTCACCCCTCAAAAATGTAGGGTTTATTGCAAGCCTGTGTTCCTCCCCTGCAGTATCAGGTATCTGCAATCCCATTGGCCCCAGCTTTATCCTGTGCCCACCTCGAATCTCCCTGTTAAGCTGTGCCAGGGAGGAGAGGTTGTCTTAGCTCTTTCCTCTCTCTTGGCCCCTTCTCTCCCCAGGCTCTCCCTCAGGAACCCTGCTGCTCCCAGGGGTGGGACCCCCAATAAACCCTCAGCTAAGGAGCACTCCCAGAATCCATGTGGAGTCTCCTTGCCTGCTGCTACCAGTGAACATGTTGTCCTATATATCAAGAGTTCTCTTATCACTGTAGTGGAAGGATTCYATATTACCAGAGTTTCATACCTCTTTGATGTTTCCTGCAGGCAGCTYCCCTAAGCAGTGACTGTTCCTGGTCCTTGCAGTAGTCATCTGACTCCAGAGCCCACCAATCCACTCTTTTATACCACTGTTCTTATTGGCTACAGCTGTGGCCTGTTCCTAATTTTTAGTAATTGGTTCAGCTGCATCTCTTTTAGGTGATAAGATTACATTCTATACCACCTTCATTTACCCATACTGTATCCCCCTACATGAGCACACAGCTCAGGGGGCTCCCAGGGATCCCCAGAGGAGCTCATCAGCTGTGTCTGTGTTTGTTCCCCAGCTCACAAGCCCCAGAAGCTGTGCTGGGCAGAGCACACAGCTCAGGGGGCTCCCAGGGATCCCCAGAGGAGCTCATCAGCTGTGTCTGTGTTTGTTCCCCAGCTCACAAGCCCCAGAAGCTGTGCTGGGCAGAGCACACAGCTCAGGGGGCTCCCAGGGATCCCCAGAGGAGCTCATCAGCTGTGTCTGTGTTTGTTCCCCAGCTCACAAGCCCCAGAAGCTGTGCTGGGCAGAGCACACAGCTCAGGGGGCTCCCAGGGATCCCYAGAGGAGCTCATCAGCTGTGTCTGTGTTTGTTCCCCAGCTCACAAGCCCCAGAAGCTGTGCTGGGCAGAGGCTGCGGGGGCGCTCCGGGACGGGCTCCGCGCGTACACGGCCCTGCACTACCTGGCCCCGGTGTCCCCTGGCACCAGTGTCCTCGTCCTGGATGGAGCAAGTGTGGGTATCTGAGATCACACATTCCCCCTCAGCACACAGCCTTTTCTGGGAGTGCTGGCAGTGCCCTTTGGTTCATGGCTCTGCAGRAAGGGCTGTCCCATGTGGGAGCCTGACCAGGGATATTGTCCTGCCTGGAGGGGGGGTGCACACAGGGAGGGTGTTCTGGTGTCCTGCACTGACACAGTTTGTCCTGAGTCCTCAGGGATAACTGCAGGAAAATGCCTTAATTTTTAGTCCTCTCCTWCCTCTGCTTTTTACCTTTTCTTGGATATAAATAATTTGATTTGCATCCCTGCAGTTCTTGGTGCTAATGAAGATGTGGGGTGCCCTCAGCCAAGGTTCTGTAATGTAAACATGGCTGGGCCTTTTCCTTGGAGCTTTTTTCCCTTCAAGCTCTGAGTTCCAGCTGCTGTGGTAATTAAAGTAGAATCTGAGCTATTTTATTGATGACAAGAACCAGTTACTGACCAAAAGTTCATTCAGAGCTTCCCAGTCACTGAAGAGTTGTTTTGGCCTTACTTAGGACAGAAGCAGATCTGTGAATATTCAATTCTTGGTTCAGCTGTGGGTTTTTTGCAGGAGTAAGTTAATTTCTGGGTATTCTCCTGACTGGCCTTTACAATGTAATTGTTCTTAACATTAAATTATTGTAAATAAATGAATGAATGAATTGATTAATGACCCTGCTTTTCCCCTCTCAGCCATTTGGTACCATTGCAATTCAGTTGGCCCAACACAGAGGAGCCAAAGTCATCTCCACTGCCCACAGCCTGGAGGACAAGCAGTATCTGGAGAGGCTCAGACCTGCTGGGGGTGAGTTTTATCCTTCAGTGCTGAAGTTTGGCCTAAAGAATGTCTCAAAATATTTTTTCTGTCAGCTCTAGAGACTAAGTTCTGTAAAAATTAAACACAAATTGATAAGTAGTCCAATTGAACAGTTTCCAGGTTTGTTCTGTGCTCCACAGGTGTTTAATTTCTGGTTCAGGTGTACTTACTGGCGTTTTACTTTTCCATTTTAGTTGTAGTGACTGGCAGTACTTCCCAGTAGTGCTGAGTGCTGGCTTTTGGCCCAAGTGCTCAGGAAATCTTCCCATGTGATGAAGTGGTTGCTGTGCAAGGAAGGATTGCTGACTCACCAYTGCCCCAGTGTGTGCCAGAGCTCACACACCTGGCCCCCAGCCCTCWGCACCTCAGATTGCTCCTGCCGGGGTTTTATCAGCTGTCAGGTGCTGCCACAGCTGGAGCTGCACATGCACAGGCTCTGCATTCTCCCCTTTCCAAAGGAGTTGGCCTCACACACAACACTTGCATTCTTCCCYGACTTCTTCCCTTTCATACTTCCAGTTTGGGGTTTTTTTCCCTCTGAAAACAACATGAGAAGATACTCTGTGTAAGAATCTTTTCTGATCAAAATTTTGGTGGTGTTTTGTGGAGGGAAGTGGAATATTCCTTTATTCTGACAGTTTGAAAATAAAGGGTGGATTGTCAGTCTGGCTGGATGGCAGCAAAAGGTTAAAACTGGTGCCTGCTCCTTCCTCCTGCAAATACTGAGTGCTGCAGTGTGATTGCCAGGTTTATTTTTCAGAGTATGATTTTTGTTGGCATTCACTGGAGTTACAGAACTGGGGGATGCCTTTGGGGGAGCCTTGTGCAGCCCCATCTGTGTGGCTACAGCTGCAGCCACCACAGCAGCCCAGGGCTGCCACTGCAGCACCTGCCAGACTCATCTCTCTGGAGCTTGAGAGCAACACTTCTTTTTTTTGCAATTTGACCCAAAAAAAACCCCTATTTTTTCCTGATTTCAGCAGCCTTTTTTACTGTCTCTGTGTTTGCATATCTTACTGCACTAGCTGTTGTGACAGACATCAGARCTGGAAGATTTTTGGGAATGCTGTTGCTGTGCAGAGCCTTGTTGCACCAGCTGTTACAGGGCCAAAGAGGAAATACTGAAGACCTAAAACTTCCTTTTGTACCATTTTATGGGTGTATTTTGCTAGTTATATGAAAAATTGATGAGTTAGGAAAAGATTTGGCAATTTTATTCTCACAGTCCTGAGTTACTTTTTACAGCATTTTTAAGTTTTTTGAATGTTAATGTGAAATAGAGCACAAGTAACCCAAGCTCTAATTGGCTTCTTGTGTGTGGGTGGAGCATTTTCAGTTTTGTGCTTGTTCAGTGGGTTTTTGGTTAGTTTTGGGCAGTTTTCAGTGAGCAGCAGTTTGTGTTATCATTGTTGAGCATACCAAGCTGCTTCCTGGAATGGCTGAGGGGGAAAARTGATAACTGCAACTTTATTTCAAATAAAGAAATAGAACCTGGGTGCAGCATTAAAGAGAGAAACAYTTTGAGTGCAAAAGCAAAAAGCTTTTAAAAGTGTTCAGACTTTCTGGTTTGTTTGTTAATTAATGTGATTCCAGTGCCTGAAGTAGAAGTTCCTGGWAATGTTGCAGGATTTGTATTTCGACCAACAGAATGGGACTTTTTTAAAAAATCTTTAGTAATCCCTGGAGTAAAAGTTATAACAGAATGAAGGAAGGGATTTTAACAAATTTTGMCATTTTAATGCCTGTGTTTCAGGCTGGAGACAGAATATTCCATAAGCAATGGGATGAGTTTCTGCCAGAGAGCACAAGGAAGAGTATCTGCACATGCCCAGATATTTCCTCTGCTCCAAGGGCACCTCCTGCTTTTCTTTCAGTTTGCTTTGTGAGGTTTTCTTCTGTGCCACCAGCACTGAGCTCTGTTTAGARCCTCCCAAAGCAAACTCTGGGAAAGGCTGTGGGATCCTGGTGTTTCTGTGCCCCCAGCAGTGGAGGAGGAGAGAAACTGAAGTTTTGCCAGTCAGAAAAATCTTACTTTGAAAGCTGTGCAAGTCACAGCAAAAGAAACTGAACTCATTTACCAGTATTTTCTGAGAAATACATAAATGGCAAAGGAGTATGGAAAGTTATATTACAGTTTGTTGCTTGGCCTTTCCCACAATGGTGAGAAATTTTTCCAGCATTTTTTAGGAAGGAAGTTGACCAGGATTTTGATAAGTGCTGTTTGAACTATTGTGCTGAGTTAAGGAACAAAATTGGACATWTTTGCTGTACAGAAATCAGAAAATAGTCACAATGGTGGAACTCTGGCCTTTTCTTTTTGATTGCCAGGCTTTGGGTCTGTGAAAYCAGAATTATTTTCAAAAAGTGAAATTATTTGCAGAAATAATACCATGTCAAATTGCCCTGGTAAGGAAAACCTTTTAACTTCTTGACTGAAGGAAACTAAGAAGAAAAGGATATTAGGRGGGTTTATTTGCATAGGGGGAATGTGGATATCATTAATAATTAGTTATTATCCCATCTTTAGTAAATTTTGGCTGTGTGTTCTCTCCAGTGCAATCGTTTGACTTCGCTGAAAAAAAGAGGGAATGACTTGGGATTTGAATGCATCCTATGATTAGATTGGGGATTTGAAGGAACAAAAGAATCAAACCCAAGGCATTTATTGATGATTTGTTAATATCCTTAATGACCAGCTCCTTGCATTTCTCTTCCCTCCCTCCTTCCTTCCCTCCCTGCTGCTGGGATCCCACTCCAGGAGTCCGGCAGCCTTTGGTGGGTGAGTGCAGATCTGAGCTCCACATTTGTTTGATGTTCTTTCAGTTCTCATTTTGCTGTCAAGTCCTTGCCCTGTTTAGTTTATAAATGTTTGTTCTACCTCATAATGATGAAACAAACCCTGTGGCTGCTCCTTCTCTGTGTTATTGTTATAATATTAAAAATGGCTTTTGCCTGAAAGAGAGCARGGCTGGATGGGATCYKGGCAATGAGGAATTGTTCCCTGGCAGGGTGGGCAGGCCCTGGCACAGGGTGCCCAGAGCAGCTGGGGCTGCCCCTGCATCCCTGGCAGTGCCCAAGGCCAGGCTGGACCCTGGGGACAGTGGSAGGTGTCCCTGCCATGGCAGGGSTGGGATGGGATCCTTAAGGTCCCTTCCAGCCCTTCCAACCCAAACCATTCCAGGATTCTCTCATTCCTGTTTCTGTGGTTTGTCTTTATAACCAGCCATAATCAGGGCATTGTAGATACATGACAGGAAAATGTGTTKGTGGCTTTCAGCTCAGCAATATTTCAAGAGCAGATGTAAATTCTTTAATCTAAACATTTAATTAAAGACCCAGAGAGCCAGGACTTGAACAAAAATTGCAAAAAATGAACTTAGAGAAGGATTTTATCCTTTTGGGCCAACACACTCATGAATTAACTCTGTATTCATACTTTTTGGCGTTGATTTTGCACTGTGTTGAAAATGAAAAGAAAGAGAAAGATGTGCCAGTTTTTTTGGGTATAGCTGCAAACCCGTGTGTGGTACCTGCAGAGAGCAGAAACTGCGTGTGCTGCTCGGGATCTGAGCTCTCAGCTTGGAGCACCTAAACTCCTTTTCCATGGATCTGAAGTGGTTTTTGCTGCTGTCCTGCTCTGGCAGCYCGGGTGATCGACGTGTCCCACGGGAAGATTGACGTGGCCGAGAGCTGCCTGGAGGAGACGGGCGGGCTGGGCGTGGACGTCGTGCTGGATGCCGGAGGTACGGGAGCGCTCCTGCCTCCCTCTGATTCCAGGCTTTGTAATTCCCTGATCATTCCCTGCCAGGTGTGGCAGTCACCTYTCCTTTCCCCTGCCAGCACTGTCTGTCAGTCCTGGCATTCCAGAAGGGAATTCAATGAATGGCAGATTCAAAGGATGCCCTCTACCCCTGGGGGGCAYTGGGCCATCCAGGTGTCCTTTGTCCCTTTGTCCCTCCCCTCCTGTCCCTGCTTGGTGGCTCCCTGCCCCTTCCCTSCCCTCTCCCCGGGGTTCAAAGGAGCAGCAACCACGGGCTCAGGGAGTTCTGTTGGAGCTGGTGCTGCATTCAGAGGCCTGTGGGTCAGAATAAAGCTCTGGATCCAAACCCTCCATCAGAACAGACTCCTTCCCTTCACCATCGCCTTAAAGCTTCTCCACAGAGGGAAACCAGAGCTCCTGCATGCCTGGACTTCCCTCCAAGCACCCAGCTGCAGCACCCAGCCAGCCAATGGTGTCTCTGTGAAACACCACACAC
>JACDOX010000612.1:51738-62870 GCA_014549065.1 Cardinalis cardinalis
GGGTGAAACACCACACACCAGCCAGCCCAAAGTGTCTGTGGGGTGAAACACCACAGTGCTGCTATTCGGGGGCCAGACAAGCTCAGGCACATCCCATCCAGCTATATTGGTAATATTCCAATAGCTGGCAATGGCATCCCCTCATTGCCAGAGCTCCTCTGTCACCCAGTGCTGCCTGCCAGCACCTCCCAGGCAGCTGCTAAGTGGGGCTAAAGTAGTCCTCTATTGAAACTGGAAATTAAAARTGCCTCTAGAGTAGAGCTGTGATATTGTTGGTTTGCTGCCTTGTTGGAACACAGAAATTAACCCTAATTAACAGCACTGTCAACCTCTGTTGGAAACCAACTCTCACAGGTGAAAACTCTGAACTTACTATTCAGAGTTATGTAAATAAAATATTATGATACTAGAYATTATATATACTTATTACTATAAATAATAATATATGTTGTGTATTTGATATATATTACAACAATATATCAATATTTGATATATCAATTATATTTTATATATATTATAACATACTGCTGATATTTATTTATATATAATAGTATCTAAATATATAATATTTAGATATTTTGAATCTAAATAGATAATAGTATCTAAATGTATAATTTATAAATTATATATTACTTTTTAATATATATACTATAATATACTATATTTTATAGTTGTTGTATATGGTATTTTATACATTATGCATTAAGTCATATATACTATATATTACATGTATTTTATATCTTATATATAGTATATTATCAATAATGTACTCTATTATGTATAATATACTGTATAATATATAATATACTCTATTATGTTATATAGTATATAATATAGGCTATATTACAGTCTATATTGTTACTATAGTATGAATATGRATATAAACAAAATATTACACTGAATAGTAACTTCAGAGCTGTTATAAAATGTTGTTCTAAGTAAAGTATATAAAATACTCAGAATAATAAATTCAGAGTTTTCAACCATTTTTGGCTGAAACAACCAAAWCCCTTAGAGTTCCACTGAAAGGTGTGGCAATAAATACACATTGGATTCTGCACATTTTCTGCTGAGCTCAGAGGAATTTGTTCTCGCTCCCAGTGAGGTTGTACAGTGCTGAAGATGAACCAGCTTCCAGGTGCCAGCTGCTGCCTCACAAGCACGACATCATCACCCTGCTTGGGGTTGGGGGACGCTGGATAACCACTGAAAGGAGCCTGCAGGTAAAGGTGCTGTGCCAGGGAAGAGTTTGTCCCACAGAAAGTAGAGATACAGACACATGAAACTGTTGTTTCAACCTGTCAGTGTTACACTGACACTCTCTTTTAAGAGTGGGCAAAGGGWGGTTTTTGTTTGGTTTAACCATCTCTATAAAATAACCTTTATTTTTATAAGGGAAAATGTAACTAAATAACACTTTTCTTCAATTTGCTTCAGCTGGATCCTCCAGACAGCCATTCCTTGTTCCTTAAGGGAGCCACAGTGTCCTTCCTGAACGAGGAGGTGTGGAACTTGTCCAATGTGCAGCAGGGGAAGTATCTCGATATCCTTTGGTGGTGCTGTGGAATTCTCACTGCTCAAAGGAGTGAAAACACAGCTGGGAAATCCCACTGAGAGATTCTCCTCTGCTCAGTGCTGCAACCCAGCGGAAAGGTGGAGATAACATATGAGAGACACTCGGGTTTTAAGGTATTTTCTGCATTCCTTTTAAATACATSCCACACTGGTTTGGGTTGGAAGGGACCTTGAAGTTCACCCAGTGCCACCCCTGCTATGGCAGGGACACCTCCCACTGTCCCAGGCTGCTCCAGCCCCAGTGTCCAACCTGGCCTTGAAAATGTTTCTACAAGCTTTATTAAAAGCAATGCTGCAAAACACCCATTCTGGGGAAAAAAAATTGCAGTATTTTTGTTCATTATTGAAACAATTAATTGAAGATTTGATTCTATATGTTTTTATTTTATGCAAGTGACATTTTGGATTTTTTTTAGTTATTGTGCTTTTGGGTATTAGATGCATCACCTGTAAACTTAATGCACTCGTGTTCACTGCAAAAGTGGAAATGTTTTGGCTTCCTAACTTCTCCTTTATTTGCAACAACAGAAATATTATGTACAGAAAATGTACTGATTTGTTTTATACATTAAATTAATGGAGGGACAATGTTGGTTGGGAACAGGAAAAGGAATATCTCCTACATTTGGGCTGATGCAGCTGGACTGAGCTCCCTGGGCAGGACATTTTCAGCCCTGGAAGGTTTGGGTACCTTTGGCTTTAGGAACTTGTCTATCTTATGAAATTTGAAATTCTGGAGCATCTGGCATTACTGTCATCTGAAGAAATCACAAATTGATCCCTTTTTAAAAGAACTTGAGCTTCAAGTRTCAGCCTGATGGCCCTTAAAGTGAAGGATGAACCTTGTTTGGGTTTCATACARAGACTGAATACAGTCTTGGCTGGTGGTCATTAACTCACAGACCCCTCACATGGCAGTGTGCTCCAAGAATTTCCAGCCTCTGCTGTGTTCCCAGGTCCATTTTGGTTTYTTATCAGGTGTCTGTCTGAACTGTCACAACAGCTGCCTGGTCCCMAAATCTGTTCTCTTCATTCTGCACAAAAGTGCCATTGATTAATGATTGATTGATGTTGAACTAGTGCAGGCTGCACTTGTGTTTCATATTGAAATRTCCCATATTTCATTTCTGCATCCTATTTCAGGAAAGGAGGTTTCTGATATAGAAACAAGTGCAAAAATCTGATTTAAAGCCTGGAATTGAGGCTCATTTTCCCTTATACTTGCTGAGTTTGTATCAGTACAGGGCTGTGAGCAGCACATGTGACTGTAAAGAGATTTCCCTCCAGCTCTGTTGTTCCTTAACAGTCCTCTTGGATACCCATCCTGGAAGATATCATGGACAAATTATCAAATGGCATTTTCAGGTGAGAGAAGTGGTGTGGTTATCTTATTGCAGGGGTTCCATACTGTTGTCCCCTTATTGCAGAAGTTTCATACCTTCTTGGTGTTTCTCATGGGCAGCTCCTCAGAGCACTGACTCTTTCTTCTTCACAAAGCAGCCAAGTGACTCCAGTTCCCTTCTCACCCAGCCACCCCACTCTTTTATAGCATTCTTCTCACTGGTCACAGCTGTGGCCTGTTAAAGTCAGGCCTGTTTCTAATCTTTGATAATKGGCCCAGCTGCAGCTCCTTAGGGGTAAGATTACTTTCTGCACTATCTTTATTTTCTTATATTCTATCCCCCTACCATGTGGAGATTTTTGTGGGTTTTTAAATGCAGCATTAGAAGCAGAAAACTCTGGCCAGCACTAACACTCCTGAAAAGAGCTTCAGGAAGTTAGAGGAAGATTCCCATAATAAGATGGGAATGGAAGATCCTGTCCCTTAAAGCTGGATAACAACTGCTGCTGAGCAGAACCCTCCTCACCACCCCATTTTCCCCCTGTAAGAAGGATCTCTTTTCATTTATTTGTGGCTCCTGTTTGTTCTGGGGCTTTTCCCTTCTTCTGTGCACTGGAGCAAAGCCATAAACCTGTTACTTTGTTTGAGGAGGGAGGTTGACACAGTGAAAAGTAAAGTCTGTCCTGAGATATTTCTGGTGGTCTGARTGTGCTCACCAGCACTTTTTACTGTTTCATTTCAGGCCTCAGCTGGATGAACCCATCCCATTGTATGAAGCCAAAGTTTCTATGGAAATAGTTCAGAAGAATCAAGCAAGAAAGAGACAAGTCATCCAGTTCTGACACACAACTTCTGATTTCTCAGCCTGGGGAAGATAAAGAAATGGATTTGTGGAATAAATCAGTGTACACTTGCAGGCAGTGAACAGAATTTAAACATTCTTTGTACCTCAGCTCAAATGKTCTCTGAAGCTTCCATGACTTCAGGGTTTTTAAAATTCCCTTGAGCAGAATGTTCCCATCAGCAGCTTCTAAAGAAGCAGCTTTGACATAAAAATCTTGTCTGCCCTGCCACACTTTAAAATGTCAGAAACATCTACAGGCAAACTCAGTCGCTGTTGGTTTTCAACGCTAAGAAATTAAAGAGGGAAAAAAATATGTTTTTATTAATCTTTTTGTCTCCAACCCCTACCAGTAGTTACCTTTTGCTTTTGACTGCACGGAGACCAAATGCTCACTTAAAGATCACTTAAATGAACACTTAAAGATCTTRATCCACATTTAAAATTGTTATTCAATTGAAGGACAGGCAAAACTATTGAGGTTGGCAAGGGTGCCGCATGGGAAGGATGTGGTACTGACAGCAGGAGTTTCCCCCAGCTCTTTCCCTTCTCTCAGCACTAAGGCAGCAAACCTGGTAAATCCAAAGTCCCCAGGCTGGTGGAATTGTGTGAGTCAGATGTTTGAGGCACTTTGTGTAGCTTGTGCATGTTCATTTCCCCTCTTTTGACCTCAGCACAGCCCAGATCTGTCTTTCCAGCATTATCCATTACTGTGGCCKGTGTGAAAGTCAGCAGTGGGGAAGGAACTGCATTTTGCTTTCCTCAAAGCATTTGCCTCCCTACATGCTCTGATTCGAAAGCAAAAATACTTTTTCACTTTCAGCCGTGTTGCTCATTTTTGCTGTAGATCACTCAAACCATGGACATGGCCACTTCAAAGCTGTGTCRGTGGGAAAATGGGAGAGAAAACAGATGATCCAGAGCCACACTTGATCTGTCTCCTSTCACTCACCRCCCTTGGAGGAGGTTCTGGATCAGTGATGCAGGGCAAGCCTAGGAAATCAGGAGGAACTCTGGTTTTACTCCTCGTGTGCTGCCATGCAGCCTGGGAAAGGAGAGGGGCTTTTGTGCGCGGCTGAAGCGCGGCAGTCCTGCGGGAGCTGCACAGCCATTCTGCAGCCTTGGAGCCAGCTGTTGGTGTTTCCCTGATGCTGCTCAGTTTTGCTTCAATGATTCCAAAAGAAAGCAGATGAAGTAAGATATTAACAAGTGTTAAAAACCAAGAACAAGCAGCGACAAAACTGCGAACGAAAGATCTTTTAATAGTATCGTTTTGCTTTTATTAAATCTTTTGTCAGTAAAATTGTTGCTCCTGACTACCTCTTTATGCCTTTTGAGCCCATATATTTCTAATACTTTTCTAGTATTTGTTACGCCTTTTGAACTCCATGTACAACAGACGAGTGCCATCGAGAGTAGTTTTCTCTCCCAAATAGCCTCAAACACTCGTTTCTTTCTCCCAGAGAGGCTGAACCCTGTGTGGTTCGTGTCCCATCGCACGCCCCCGGCCCCGGTAGCAGSACAGGGGCTTTGGCCCGRGGRCAGCCGTGTGGCGATGCTGCCGCAGCCCAGCCCAGCCCCTGGGGCCGCTGTCCGRGTGCATTTGGCAGGGCACGGACACAATTTCAGCGCCGTCTGTCTTTGTGCTCCGTGTTTGTGTGGCCCGTGYGGRYGGAGCGGGGCTGGYGGGAGCCGCGCTCCCCTCAGAGCCCCTGAGGGCGGCAGCRATGGCGGCGCSGCTCCCTCAGCACCGCCCCGGGGCGGGGCGGGCGCTCTTTGGCGCCAAGAGCGGAGCGCGGCTCCTCCGGGTCCCGCTCGGCCATGGCCGCCCCTGCCGAGCCCGGGCACTCGCCCGGCTTCAAGAAGCCGCCGGCGCTGCTGCGGCTGAAGCGCAAACGCCCCGGGCGGAGGAGCGACCCCGCCGCCGCGGAAGCCGCCACCGCCCCGGCCCCGCGGGGCTCTGGGGCCGCCCGCCGCCGCAACCCCTTCTCCAGCCTGGACAACGCTCCGCGGCGGGCGGCGGCCGCCCCTCAGCCTCCGGCAGCGACCCCCGCGGGCGGGGATCCATCGGCAGTGCCCTTCTGGCAGGTGGGACCGAGCCCTGGCAGCGGCGTCCTCCGCTCTCAGCCCTCAGCCATCGCCCTCCGCCATCGCCCTGAGCTCTCAGCCCTCAGCAATCGCCCTGCGCCCTCAGCCATCATCCTCAGCCATCACCCTCAGCCATGGCCCCCAGCCCCTCAGCCCCTTCCCGATGCAGCCCCGGGCTCGTCTCTCCTCCTCCAAGGCCCCGCTGGGCTCGGGGTGTTGCTCCGCGCTGGGTGCGGGTCTTGTGCTCGCCCCGAACGGGGTTTGTTTGTAGCCCGGGGTGCTGAGGATCACTCGGGAAATGTCACTGCAAGGACAGTGTTTAAAATGACCAGCCCGCTGCTCCTTTGTGCTGTGCCTCATGCTGCTCTTTCATTCAGTTTTTAGAGCCGGCYTGTGAGGAGAAGCCCCCTGGGAGAGCGGAGCCTGCTGAAAGTTCCGACATCCTCRCCCTAAGCCAGGTATGAAACTGCACACGCTGCTGAAAAGATTCCAGCTGTTCTCAGGGCACACAGAAAGCTGAAACTGTTTCTCTTGGTATTTGGTGGCCCATCTCTGCATAAAAGAATGCACTGAAATGTCAGTTTCAAGGAGATTTCTTACATTGATGTTTCCTGTTCTGGTGACAGTCTTCTAAACCCAGCCTCCTGCCTGACCTCACTGCTGTTGTAGTTCCATGGACAGAGGTTGTTGTCTTTCAGWTTTCCTGACTATAATTGTACTGTTTCTTAGTTTTATATGTAGTTGAGATGAGGATGTTTTTCACCAGATAGACCTCCTGCAGTCTGGTTTTCAGCTACAGAAATGGAGCACTTCATCAGGCACGTAGGAAAGAAAGAATTCCTGAAAACCAGCCCTTGAAATTCAAACAGAGTTTCAATAGACATTCTCTAATGTTGTTCTAGGTACAGAAACTGAAGTTCAAACTAAATGAGAAGGATAGAAAAAAGGAGAACAAACTGTTTTGGAAGTGCTCAGGGCTCTTTTTGGCATGTGACCTTACAGTCACCAGGAGAGGATGAAATGAAATAACCATTTTGGCATGGAAATTCTTGCCTTCATAAACATGAGGCTCAGGGCTTTTTTGTTTTAATCATTTATCTTTTTATTTGTCCCTAGTTTATATTGTTGGAAGGAGTCATGAGTGCAAATCCTCTCATGTGTTCTATAGGCAATAGAATGGAGTATTTTTGTTCGAATCTGGTGCTGAGTAAAAGAATCAAAATAATAATGTATAAAATAATATAAAATAATAATATAACAAATAATAGAATATAATATCATATAAATATTAAATAATAATAATAATAATAATAATGGACTAAATAATATAATAATATATAAAATAATAACTGTCTGCCTGTGAACAGGTTTAATTTTCTGCGAGTTAACTGATGCTGTTTCTGCTTGCTCAGGACCTTCATTCCCCTCTTGCTGTACCCAAAGCTCCCTCCCCGCCGTGCCAGGAATTCCCTGCAGACTGGAGCATTAAAACACGGGTTCTCTTCATGTCCTCCCAGCCCTTCACGTGGGCAGAACACCTGAAAGGCCAGGAGGAGGCGCAGGGGGTGGCTCAGCACTGCAGGGCCGCRGAAACCTCGCTGCCCCGGAGCGTGCAGGTGAGGGCTGGGCGGGTGCCTGGGGCTGCAGCTCTGCTCTCCGCAGCTCTGCCGTGCCCCTCACACKCTCTGGGCCCCGCAGGAGCCGCGGCTGTGCACGGAGCTGCGCTGTGCCTTCCAGCAGAGCCTGCTCTACTGGCTGCACCCCTCGCTGCCCTGGCTGCCGCTCTTCCCCCGCCTCGGGGCAGACAGGAGCATGGCTGGGAAGGCCTGTCCTTGGGCACAGGATGAGGCCCTGCAGCAAGTGCTCATGAGTGACTGGTGAGTGCAGCCTGATGGGCTGGGTAAGGGTGAGGAGAGGATTAATTAATCGCAGAGTCGTGGCATGGTTTGGGTTGGAAGGGAGCTTAAGGATCACCTGATTCCACCCCTGCCATGGCAGGGACACCTTCCGCTGTCCCAGGCTGCCCCAAGCCCCAGTGTCCAACCTGGCCTTGGGCACTGCCAGAGATCCAGGGATGGAATTCCATCCCAGCCCCTGCCCACCCTCCTAGATAACAGTTCCTCATTCCCAGCATCCCATCCATCCCTGCCCTGCGGCAGTGGGAGCCATTCCCGTGTCCTGTCCCTCCACGCCCTGTCCCCGTTCCCTCTCCAAGGCAGGGACCCTGCCAGCCGTGCCAGCGCAGTGTGTTCCCCKGCAGGTCGGTGAGCTTCACCTCGCTGTACCAGCTGCTGCGCGCCCGCCTCTGTCCCTATTTCTACGTCTGCTCGGCGCAGTTCTCGGTGCTGTTCCGTGCCGCGGGGCTGGCGGGCAGCGCCGAGCCCACGGCCGCCATCGCGCCCACCACGCGCGGCCTGCGCCACGCCATGCGCGCCGAGGGTAAGGGCACAGGGATGGGCACGGGAATGGGCACAGGGATGGGGCAGGGCTGGCACACGGCCGCCATCGCGCCCACCACGCGCGGCCTGCGCCATGCCATGCGCGCCGAGGGTAAGGGCACTGCGGATGGGGATGGGGCAGGGCTGGCACACAGCCCCTCACTGCTGCCTCTCCTCACCACAGGCATAGAGTTCTCCATGCCTCTGCTGGAGGAAAGTGGAGCCAGGAAACAGAAAAACTCTGAGGAGAGTTTGGAGACAGAGATGGCTGAGGGCATCAGAGCGGGCAGCAGTGTGGAGGATGCGGGGTGAGTAACAATGCTGTGTGTCATTGCATAAAGGGATGGGGCTGTCATCAGTTCATCGCTCAGATTAACACCAGCTCAGAGGCTGTGAGATTTTAGAGGAGCAAGCATTCAGCCATAGATTCATTGCTCAGATTAACACCAGCTCAGAGGCCATGAGATTTTAGAGGAGCAAGCATTCAGCCATAGATTCATTGCTCAGATAAACACCAGCTCAGAGGCCGTGAGATTTTAGAGGAGCAAGCATTCAGCCTTAGCTCAAAGTAGTCACAAGTTTCTTCATTAAAAGGCAATATAGAACTTTCTAGCCCAATAGGCAGTTGCCACAGGGTTTATTTTGCATTTCTAACCTATCACCTTCACTGACTTCTGCTGCACTGTGGATACTTTCATCCAATGGGTTTCTAACTCACCTACACACATATGCTCCTGTTATAACTTCTAAACTCTTAGTTACTCTATACAACCACACCTTTACAGTATAAACCCTTCACCATTTTATCAATACAGTTTCTCACTTACTTCAGGCATATTCTTAAAACTGTAAGGAAATAATTTTATGGTTTTTCTTCTTAATGTCTGTTCTTTGTTCTTAAYGTCTGTTATTCTACTTAATAATGTTCTTTATTTTTGCATCAATCCAAGCTCCTTCCAAGGCTGCAGATCMAACCCTCCTGAATCTGTGGAAGTKTCTATCTTTCCATTTCCCTCAGTTGTGCAGTGCTGGAATTCAGGGGCACCTCCAAGCTCCTGCACAGTCCATTTGSAAAACCCTCCTCAGAGGCACTGCCCTCCTAACACTGATCCTGTGTCCCAGGGAACCAGCTCCCAGCGATGATGATGATGATGGAAGCTTCTCTTGGCTTGAGGAGATGGGAGTCCAAGACAAGGTGAAGAAACCAGATACCATTTCTATCCARCTGTATCCTTCCTTTGATCTTCCAGACGTGTGACCCTGCAGCTTTTACAGTGCTGTGGTTCACATTTAAGKTCTGTAGAAGTTTTTGAGAACTCTTTTCCAAATATGAATCCTCACGTTCCTGCATGTTATGAGATACTGCAATTTTTTTTAGTTACTTTGCAAGTATTTCTAGGATTTGAAGCCAGGATTAAGATGCTGTTTAATACCTGAAGAGCAGATGTGGGTGGGTGCACAGCTGGGTGGGGTTTGGGGATTTTGGTCAGGAGGGGTGAGGGGGGGCTCACAGCTCCATCTTTTTGGCCCATGGATGCTCCCACTGCTCCGTGGCTTTCCCTTGACTCGGCTCCCAGGCGCAGGGAGAAGCACGAGGTGCAGGTGGATCACAGGCCCGAGTCGCTGGTGCTGGTGAGAGGCAACAACACCTTCAGGCTGCTCAATTTCCTCATCAGCTGCCGCAGCCTGGTGGCCGTGGCGGGGCCGCAGGCGGGGCTGCCCCCGACGCTGCTGTCCCCGGTGGCCTTCCGGGGCGGGACCCTGCAGACGCTCAAGGTGAGGGACCCTGGGAACGGGGAGGAGGCGCTTCCTTACCCAGGGGATCAGCCCCTGGCTTGGTGAGCTTCCCCTCGGGCACCACAGCGGGATTTTTGTGGCTAAAGCCTGAGTCGGCATTTTGTCTGCAGGCACAGCCTGTTCCTAAATCCCTACAACACATCCCTGCACTGAACTGACATCCCTGCACTGAACTGACATCCCTGCACTGAACTGACATCCCAGTGTCCCCTTCCTCACCTCCCGAGAGACAAGAGGCTGTGCAGGGCTGCCCAGAGGGAAAATGGCTGTTAAGGTTCTCCCCGGATCTTATGGGGTCTCAGACTATCCCAGCCCCTTGCACGAGGAGCCCCTGAGCCACAGCTCACCTGGTACTGCAGGGARTGGTTTGGACTGGGAGRGACCTTCAGRATCATCCCRGTCCCAACCTCTGCCATGGCCAGGGACACCTTCCACTGTCCCAGGTTGTTCCAAGCCTTGGACACTTCCAGGGATCCGGGGCAGCCCCAGCCGTGCCAGGGCTTTCTCACCCTACAGCCAAGAATTCTTTCCCTGTATCTAACCCAATTTTTTCCCAGTAAGAACAGGATCAGTTACTTGTTCTACCAGAGYTCATCCTGGTCTTGTGCCCTTCCCTTTCCCATCCCTACGGCATTCCTGCAGTCCAGGGTACATTTTAGGAGTTGGTACAGGGAGATTAAAAGCTCATGCATTGCACAGGGAGTGAGTGGACAATGCTGAGAAGTGTTTCCATTTTCAGTGCGGCTGTGGCTCTGTGGTGCCAGAGTGCTGAGAATTCCTGGCTGTGCTGCGTGCAGCGCTGACCGCGGTGTTCTTTCTGCCCCCAGGCTCGCACTGTCAGCGGCCGTGCCCGGGTGCCGGGGGGCTTTGAGGACGTGTTCAGCCTGGAGGTGCTGGGGCCCGTCCTGCCGCACGCCCTGCACGCCCTGACGCTGGTGCTGGGCCCGGCGCAGCGCGGCTCCTTCCGCGCCCTGCTCAGCCCCCACGAGCCCAGCGCCGCCTTCAACACCCGCCCGGGCCCGCCCCAGGTGAGGGGGAGCGCACACCGGGA
>JACDOX010000612.1:64730-111660 GCA_014549065.1 Cardinalis cardinalis
CTCCATGGGCTGGCAGGGCTGTGCCAGCCCCGGGGATTCCATGGATCACAGAGGAAGAGGAGCAGGGTCTGACCAGGTGCCCCGAGTGTTTTCCTGCAGGGAGAGGCTCCCAGGCCTTTTGGGGGGGGTGTCACAGCTCTTGGCTGAGCACATTCCTGCAGCAGGAACGCCACAGCTGAGTGGGAAGTGGAACCACCTCACGTTTGTGCTCTCCAGGTGCATTTCTATAATCCTGTGTTCCTTACCAGAACTGAAGCCATGGGCAGCAAAGCTCAGCTTTCCCTGCTGCTGCCCCTGGGCTCTGGGATCACCCAGCAAAGCCCCACAAACCAGACACGGGCAGGGAGCAGCCCCTGAGCCTGGGCCAGCAAAAGCTTCCTCTGCCCCCAGAGCCCTTCTGTCGGCAGCAGGGGCAGCGTCCTGCCCCAGCATCCAGCAGGGATGCAGCTCTGCAGGAACTCTGGCTGATCCATCATGGCTCCACAGAACTGCTGGGAGCTGTCAGCCCCAGGAGAAATCCCAGCTGCTCCCAGSATGCAGGGCTGYTCCTGCAGGATGTGTGKCTCCAGGGAACACACAGAGCCCCCAGCTTTAAGCCATGAAACCCAGACCTTTCTGAGTAGTTACTTTTCAAATGGAGTCTTTAGTGGGACAGGATTTCTCTGCTGCTGGGAGAGAACTCAGGTCTTTACCTTGTGCACGGAAAACAGGGATATAGACAAAGGAAGCAAACAAGCACAGGGGGCTGTACATTGCCAAATTTGATGGTGTCCAGCTGTGAATTCTGAGGCTACCACGGAGAGAAACCTCAGCARCTGCAAGGTCTGAGCTCTGCCAAGCCACTGAGTGTGGAGGGAGCTGCTCCAGCCCTGGGGTGGAGCCAGACACCCCCAGCGCCTCCAGGGCGCCTCCTCCCAGATCTCCTGGGATTTCACACTTCCCAGGCACTTGCAGGACAAGCTCCACACATTTAGTCAGAGACYGAAGGCGAGATGCCAAAGGGAAAAAAGTTTAATTCAAGACAACAACGTCCATGAAATGAAGATCAACTGAAGCATTTTCGGAGCGCTYGGACAGACTCACAGGGGCTTTTCTGTCTCCAAACCAACCCCAACTCCCTGCTGCACAGGCAACACCAACCCTTGTCCCTGCAGAGCAAGGAGACTCCACGTTCTGTGACACTGATGGGATCCACAGGGCCCCAGGCACCAGGAATTCCTCACTCAGCTCCATGGACCTCCATGGCCAGAGGGTCCCTCATGTGAGGCCTGAGCAGCCTGGCTGGGTTTGCTCTGTCCCCAAACCCAGCTCAGGTTCACGCCTCACAAAGACTTGTCTGGGACAAGCACCTGARTGACCCCAGTGCAGAAATCCTGGCAGCCTGCTCCTAGCTCAGATCCCTCAGGGAGGGTGCGCTGCCCCTTCCAGTCCCACGTGCACACAGATCAAAGATTAATGCTTCTTAAATAAAAAATAAAATAAAAAGCAGGAAAAGCTYTCTACGTCCTCTCTGCTGTCCAACTGCCCAAACTCTGGGTCAGGCTCCTTGAGGGCAGAGGATCCTTATCCTTAACACTGCATCCCAAGGAGTTATTTTGTAAAAGTTCAAAAAAACCAAAAACCACCAGACCTGCTCCTGCCATCCCAACGGCTGTTGGGAATCCTCACAAAGCCACTTCTGTATCGTGTGTGTTCCTTGCAAAAGGCATTTTGGCGTGTTTAAATTCCTGTTTCCTGGCTTGGCATCCCTTGGAATTACTGTTTACTGACCAGGGGTGAAGATTATGAACTTGTGCTGCTTTATTGACCAAGTTGGGTACAACAATTGAAGCGTCATTCTACCCCCTCCCTCCCCCCAAATCCAGTTGTAGATTTGTTAAAGAGTTTAAAATTCACATGAACCACAAATCCGTACAATCAGCATCAGGCAGTGGATTCACTGGTTGGGAAGAGCAGCCCCCCCGGGAGGCTGGGCCGGGTCGCGTCCGAGCCTCCGCGTCCCCCCCGCTGCCCTGGGGTGGCACCGAGGGGCAGCGCCCGGGCACGGCCCCCGGGTGCCCCCAGCACCTCCCCGAGCCCAGGGGACTCTGCAGCCACTACAAAACTGTATCAAAGAAAGGGTCAACGCTCTGACAGGAGAGGAACTGCAGGAGCTTCAGCCAAGGGTCTGGATTTCTGATGCCTCCAGAGTCTGTCGTCTGATTTAGTCGTTTAAGAAATAATTACATCACTAATGTAAACAATATAAACATACCAAAAACTAAGTATGATTTAAATACATTTGGATGGTACAAAAGAAAAACCTGCGGGTGTCTGTACAGTTTTTACAAGGTGGGAATCGCCGATGTATTTACAACATGAGAGGGGCAAATACCATTTCTTGTGCAGAGTAAAATGCTCAGAACCAGTGTCCCAGTAAAGCCAAGCTTAGCGGTGTGAGGCACTCCTGAACATGGTGGTATTGACCATGCTTTCCTTTGGTACGAGTCCCATGGCCTGCAGCGCCGCCGTGGCCGCCGTGGCTTTCGCGTGCTTCTTGTTAAGGCTGGCAAAGGTGGGCCTGTACTCGTTGCCATTGACTCTCACCTGGCACGGGGGAACCAGGGGTTAGCGAGGGGGCCGTGCCTGCCCCAGGCACACTCTGGGCAGCTCCTTTTTAGGGACACAGATCCCACGGCTGCCTGTCAGCAAGGACATTGCAGGGGATCCCACTGTGCTCGGGGCTGGGAGGGACCTCACAGCCAGGCCAGTGCCACCCCTGCCGTGGCAGGGACACCTTCCACTGTGCAGGGCTGCTCCAAGCCCCAGCGGCCTTGGGCCCTGCCAGGGACCCAGGGGCAGCAACAGCTGCCCTGGGCTCCCTGTGCCAGGGCCTGCCCACCCTGCCAGGGAATTCCTAATTCCCAAGATCCCATTCAGCCCTGTCCTCTGGCAGAGGGAAGCCATTCCCTGTGTCCTGCCCCTCCAGCCCTTGTCCCCAGTCCCTCTCCAGCTCTGCTGGAGCCCCTTTAGGGCCGGCAAGGAGCTCTGAGGTCTCACTGGAGCCTTCCCTCCTCCAGGTGAGCACCCCCAGCTCTCCAAGCCTGGCCTCAGAGGGGCTCCAGCCCTGGGATCCCAGAATAAAGTGCTCCAGGGACTCGGTTTGGCCTTTCCAGGAATAGGACTTGCACGTTCCAGCACCGAGACGGCTCCACCATCCTCAGCCAGCCCCGTGAGGTGTTTCTATCAAACAGAAACATGGATTTCACCCCTGGCACAGAGAAAGCAGCACAGGGGCAGGCAGCCCAGACCCACCTTGAAGATGAAATGTTTGCGGTGATCAGGCCCACTGTCGTCCACCAGCACGAACTCGGGGGGCGTCCACCTCCTCTTGTTGCAGATCTCCATCAGCGCAGACACCGGGTGCTTCCCTGGCACACAGACACGGCAGGGTCAGGGCCCACCCAGCCTCTGGGAACTGCACCACTCCAGACAAGAACCTCACCTGAAAGATCCTTCATCACCACGTAATGGCCGGACCTCTTCTGGGCCTTCTCTCCCACAGCAACCAGCCCTGCAAACAACACGGGCACAATGACATTCCCTGTTCCCACTGACATTCCCTGTTCCCAATGACATTCCCCATTCCCAATGACATTCCCTGTTCCCAACGACATCCCCCATTCCCACTGACATTCCCCATTGCCCCTGACCCCTGAGGCAGCAGCAGAGCACAACCAGGATCACGGGGAACACCTGGAGACTCCACCCAGCTCTCAACCCTCCACCTTGTTCCCTCCATTCCRCTCAGCACATTCTTCCCAAAGAAGACTCTGAAGCAGCCAAGAGGAGAAAACTGTGAGCAGTCTCACACAAGGCAGAGAACACCTGGTTTTCCATGCCCTCTTTGGAGAAACAATCAACAAGGSAGACAGTGAAGAACATTCTCCTGCTGTTTTGTGCAGCCCTGAGTCACCCCCTGCCCTCAGACACAGGAGCACAGGAACCATTCCCATCATCCAGAGAGGTCCCTGTGTCCCCTCCTGCCAGGAGTGACACCACAGACCTGGATTGCCTGTGCTCTCTGAATTTACAGGGTTCCAGCAGCCCGAGCTGGGACCCCCATCCCACCTGGGAGCAAAGCAGCAGAGAGTGGAACAGCCCCAAAGGGCTGCAGGGAGCACAGGCTCTCCTGGAGTCACTGCCAACACCAAAGCTCAACACTGTTCTCAAAATCTTACAAGACCAAGAAATGAACTGAAGAATTGCCAGAAATGTCTGAAATTCCAGTGACAATCCACCAGAGAAACTCAAGTTTCTCCCCATGGACTTTGCCACTCTCAGACTTCAACCTTTCAATATTCCTTTGTTTCTTACCTCCAGTTTTCCTGCTGTGGCTTTGGTGAATAAAGACAGGGAGATACTGCAATTGCTTCCAGTGTCTTCCTGTTCCTTCAGCTTTTGTGGGTGGCATTTGGGTTTCTTTTGCTTTACAGGGAAACCCTTCCCTCCTCAGCAGATATTCCTCCCAATATCCCTGCAGCCCCTAAGCAGGGCCTTCCCAAGGGGCACGAAGCCATCAGAGACAATCCCTGAAGGAAAGGCTGAGGGTTTCCCCCTTCACAGAATTTCAAACCCAAACCCAACAAGGGATTCTCATCCTCCTCAYTAAACTCTCTCTGTGCTGCTGAGTCCCTGACACTCCACTCCACCTCCTGTCTCTGGGACTCAGCTGGGATTTCAAACAAGCTGCAGCCTCCTGAGTCACTTCCTGGGACCAGGAATTGTATTTTATTTGGGCTGGTTTATATTTATAAATTATATTTATTAAAATAGATMTTTTCATAATTATTAAGAAATAGATTTTAATATTTAGATAATAAAATACTGTTTTCTATGTTGAAAAACGTCCAATAAATTCCTTACAAAACAAACCTGGGTGGTGGGTTAATAACAGCCTTCCTGTCAAACACTGTGGATTTAAAACTCTACACAAAAGTTTATAAAAAAGAAAAAAGAGTTTGTTTTACCCATTTAACCACCCAAGACCACAGATGTCTGAAAAACTACTTGTCCTCAATAAACAATCCCTAAATATATTATATAGTATATATATAATCCCTTGTCCTAAATATATATTATATATAAAATATATATAATCATGTTTCCTGCTTGTCTGTGGGGAGGACACCTCCTGCCCCTCATCCCCTGTGCCACAGACCTGGGTGGCCCAAGAGCAGAGGGAATTCTGCATCCAGGCACAACTTTTGTGGCAATGATCAGGTGAGGCTGCACATGAGCACAAGTATTTGACAACCAGGAAAGCAAAGCCCAGCTGGGCTGTCTGAAGGGTGGCCCTGGTCTCAGGTGACTCCCACAGGCCAGGAGGAGCCCTTGGCAATCACTGCCACCAGGCACCTCTGGGGTTTCACTTCTTTCTTTACACAGAAAGGTGGTAAAGAAAAACATGTGAAGGGTTTGGCCATTCCAAGCTCAATTCTGAGCAGTGACAAAAGCCAACACAAGTCCTGAAATCCCAGAATGGTTTTTGGGTGGGAAGGGACCTTAAAGCCCATCCAGTGCCATGGGCAGGGACACCTTCCACTGTGCCAGGSTGCYCCAAGCCCCATCCAATGGCCTTGAAATGAAATTCTGAGTGTTTCCACCCCTTGCTTTGAGATGGGATTGAAGGTTCCTGGTGCAGAAGGAATCTTTAGAACAGCAGGAATCTGACCCACAGTCAGTGTGGAGTTGTTGTTTTGCTCCATGCACAGCAGAACAATTAAACTGGAAATCCTGACTGCTGAATTTTGGATTTAAAGCAAAAGGTGTTTCAGATGGAGAATCTCCAGCAGCACCCAGCACACAAACCTCAGTGGCCAAGCTGAAGGAGCAGCAGCACTGGATGGTTCTGCTGMACCAAGAGAGTTCTCCCCTGCGGCCATGGGCAGGAAACCATGGAAAACAGGGGAGGCTTCCAGGGAAAGTGGAGGCTAAAGCTGCCTCTGGAAGCAGCCCTGAGGAGGAGCCTTCAGCAGGATCAGGCTGGAGATGAACAGCAGGAAAATGAGGGACAAAAAAAGGACCAAATCCCCAGGGAAGCCCCAAAGCCCTGAGTGTGAGTCACTGACACAGCTCAGCTTTGGGGCTCTCAGCTCTGTCCTCACCCCTCTGTGACACTGACCCCACTATTCCATCTTCTACCCCTGCTCCTGCTCCAGCCACCTTCTCCAGAGCCACCACTGCAGCTTTTCCACAAGGACAAAGCTTTGGACTGACCCCAGGCCTTGGCAAACCAGGGCAAAATCCCAGAACCTGCTCATGTGCCAGTGAAGCCCCCCAGACAACCCAAGGACCTCTGCAGGTAACTGAGAGGTGAAAAGCCACAAACACCTCGGAGGCAGGACTCACCTTTTCGATCTGTCTTRAAGTCCACCATGATGGGCTCAACGCTGCCTTCCTTGTTCTTCCCAAGGCCTTCTCCTTCTCTCCAGCCCATCTTCCTCATCAGCTGAGCTCCCATCCCTCCAGTTACAGGGGCTGCTCTTAAGAACTGATCCTATCCAGAAAAAGAGAAGTAAAACAAGGCCTAAAGTTAGCGCTGGGATTTTAAGTAAGAAGYGGGAACTTCCAAAAAAATGTTTCTAACAACTTTTCACAGACTCAATTAAAAATAAAAAYGAAAAAAAAATCCACCTGAGCTCTGTGGATTTTTAGCCCAAACCAGTGCGTGGAACCCGGAATTCACGCGGACACACGAGACACAAATCAATGTTTGGCAAAAAAGAACAACTTAGGAAAAGTCTAAGGTGATCCCAAAGTGGCAGTGACCCTCGGCAGACAGATGTGTTTAACCAAGCAACAACCTAGAGACTCTAAAGGCTCTAAAGACTCTGCTCTGATCCCAGAGATGTCCTCAGCTCGGGAAGTGGGAACTGATCCCGGCACAGCTGTGCCAGGGCACCTCCTCGTCCAACAGAACACAAGCACATTTAGTCATGACATTCACAGGCTGTTTAGGCGGATTTAAATCTAAAAAAAAAACCTCTCCCCACCTGATTCATTACACAGCAGTTGCACATTCAAGTTCTACTCTGAAATTCCACATGGAACAAACAGCTTTTGCTTTCCCCTCTCGTTATTTTAACGGAAAAAGGCGCCTGGCCCCCCAGTTTAGCAGCAGCAGTCGTCACATTCTTTCAAATGAGCATTAACAAAAGTTGTTAAACGGTGAAAGCTTATCAACAGAAAGTTTAAACATCTGCTTTGATGTAAAGAACTGTAAAAACTCCTTAAATGTTACGTACCTAGGCCTCGCTGGCCGCAGTGTTGTGAATAGTAGGGCTGGCACTGACCGTGGCAAGAAGGCGGCTACAAGGATTTGACCCTGAAACAAGTTTCCATATAGAGGGGTGAAAGTTCACAGGTTATTCTGTGAACTATCATCTCTCGTGCCCCCCCGCTGACCCCAAAGCAAGTCAAGCATTTCCATCACAGCAGAGCCTGGCTTTGCCTGCCCCGCACGCTGAGCCGGGCAGGGCTGGCTCGCTGCCCGGGCACACGCACACAGCCTCGGGGCTCTGCTGCCCTTGGAGCTGTGCCTGCCAGAGCAGGAGGCCCCCGGAGGTCACAGAGTCACACGTGTCCTGAGCTGGAAGGGATCCATCAGCACCGCGGGCTCCGAGCGCTGGCCCTGCACGGACAGCCCAGCAATCCCGGCCTGGGCATCCCTGGGAGCTCCTGGAGCTCAGCACGGGCCTGGGGCTGTCACCAGGGCAGGACTGAGGGCTCCCTGCATTCCCAGGGCTCCCWGGGGCCTGGTTTCCACGGGCAGGGAACAAAGCCACAGGGCTCCCTTTGGCAGACCGTGCGCTCCTCAGGGATTCCCTGCACACAGTGTCCGGCCCCACGCTGCAGGCTGGCAGAAGAGTGACAGGAAAGCCCTGCTGGAGGCCGTGCCAGGAATGCTCCCCATCTCTGCCTGGGCCAGGAAATCCCTGTGCGGATCCACACGGATCCACGAGGCTGGAGGAGCAGAGCTGGGGCTGGTGCAGAGCCAGCCCCGCAGACACAGCATCCACAGCCCTTCCCTCAGCTCCCACTCCCTCCTCCCCTCTTCTCCAGGACCAGCCTGCAAGAGCAGCTCCCTGCAGGCTCTGGAGCTGGGCTGGCTCCTGCTGGAGGGCGGGTTTGGCTCCCTGGCTGCTGCAGCACCACGGCGTGTGTTCAGTTCACAAAGGACACAGCGCAAGCTCCTGCTGAGGTCACTGCGGCTCCCTCGGCTTTCCCAACCACCCGGRCACGGCCTGGCTCAGGGTGCAGCAGGGACAGAGCAGAGCCAAAAAAAACATCCTGCTCCTGCTCAAAGCCCCGAGCTCCTACAGAGCAATTAGCAGAGCCTGAACAAACTCCAGAAACTGGAACTGGGAAGTTCTAGGTTCCCAAGGGCCGTTTGTTAMAGCGTCCCTTCCGTGGTGAATTCAGGATCCTGGAGGGGAACTGCAGCAGGAACTCTGTGCTGACTCTTCAATCACAACCATGACTTACACATTTATTATTATTAATAATAACTATTATTAATAATACTTTAATTCCAGAACACASAAGTACTTGTGCATCCCACTAAAAGGCATGGGGAAGGAGTCCTGGTACCAGTGGGAAAGGAGCCAGGAGAAGCCCCCTTGGACTCAGGGCACTGAGGAAGCAAAGGTCTGCAGCAAGGAAAAAGTTCCTGCATTTTGATTCTGGTTTTTTTTTTCTTTTAATAATGAAGTGAATGTAAACCTCTAATGCCACCTGTACATTGTATTTTTTTTGTAGCTTAGTAACAGACAACTTCCCTCAGCCCATGATTCAATGAGTGGGGATAAAACTGGTGCTGGGTTTGGAATTCATTGAAAACCACAGAAGTAACAGAAATGTTCACAAAAGCAGGGAAGCAAGAGGTACAATTCTTCTCATTTTAAAAACCATCCAAGGGTGAATCTCCCAAAAACTCCTGAGCAGCTCTGGGCCTTGACAGATACAAATWAAAGGGGATGGAATACAAGAAGCCCCAGGTTTCTGAGCATTTGGTTACTGCTGTCAGAACTAACTCATTATTTCTTAATTTGAGGAACAATCTGATACTTTTTTCCTTATATTTTGAGCTCTAAATTCCATGAAATCCCACTTCCATTCTGCCAACACATGGAGACACCCAAGAGCCACATTCCTGTGTCAGCATTTGCTTTAAACAGAAGGTAAAACCTGATTCCTTCAGAGGCTTTAGAGCAGTTTTAATTAACTTTCTTGCTGATTCCTCAGGCTGATTCCTTGGAGCAACAACTTAGGAAGCAAAGACAACAAAGCCTTGAAGGCAGGGGTGGCAGTTCAGGGCAGGACTAAAGGCTGAACTGCAGGGAAGTTCAAGTTCCAGGAGCAAGCATCACTTTGGAAAAACTTGTGCCAGGCAGAATTTCCCATTAAATCCCAGMATCTCCTGGGTGGGAAGGGACCCACAAGGACCATCCAAGTCCAGCTCCTGGCCCTGCACAGCCCAACAATCCCAGCCTGGCATCCCTGGGAGCTCCAAACGCTCCTGGAGCTCTGCTCTGCTCCCTGTGGCTCCTTGCAGGGATCCTGCGCAAGGCAATCTGGGCTGGCTGCTGAACTGGAAGATGCTCTGGCCCTTTCAGCAGCAGTCCCAATCCTTCCCACAGACAGGGGCAGCAMTCCCTTGCTGAAGAGGCCCAGCAGATGCCCCACAAGCCCTGTGCTCCCAAGCACCTGCAGGTGCTGCTCAGAGCTCCTGACAACAGCAGGAACAAAGGGATGGCTGGGAAAGAGAGCAGCCAGTCCAACAGACTCACCTGCATGGAATCATGGAATTCCAGACTGGGCTGGGTCAGGAGGGACCTCAGAGCCCACCCAGTGCCACCCCTGCCATGGCAGGGACACCTCCCACTGTCCCCAGGGTCCAGCCTGGCCYTGGGCACTGCCAGGGRTGCAGGGGCAGCCCCAGCTGCTCTGGGCACCCTGTGCCAGGGCCTGCCCACCCTGCCAGGGAACAATTCCTCATTGCCAGGATCCCATCCCTGGTGAGCACAGAGCTGCTCTGCCCTGCCACGTGAGCCTGGCTCCCAAGGAAAGCTCCTTGTGCCTGCAAGAATGGAAGGGAGCTTTGCACTTTCCAGAACTTTCTGCACAAATGAGTGACCCAGCAGCTCCCCAGGGCCACCCCTGAGCACAACCCTGGGTTTGGGGAGCAAGTTCAGGCTCCAGAATTGAGCTGATAAACCCAGAACCAAGGGGTGAGTCTGGGAAAGGGGGAGTAAACAGACCTCAACAGAATTTGCTTGGAGAAACAAAAAATATTTGACCACTTGCTCTGCCATTTCTTCAGCAGCACAGTGTGTTTGGAAGGAAAAAGGGAATAAAAATAGAAGCAACCTTCAGAAAAGATGAGTCACATTTGTGAACTGATTACACTGATGGTGACAAACTGAAACAGAAGCCACTTTTTCAAAGAGAAAGGTGAGATTGTTCATAAATTTTTTATACCTAACACCACATCACTCTTTTATGGACCCTGCTCAGGCCCCTGCACATAAACACCAAGAATTAATTAGTCCAGGAACTAAAAACATAAACCTTATTGCTACTTAGTGTCCCCACCCCAGTGCTCCACAAGAAACCCTGCAGTTCCTAATTCCCAAATTGAGAGTCTGAGTCTGGTTTGAGTGCACATTTCCTCTCCAGAGTCACTGGGAAAGGACAAGGAAAGGTGAAATCCACAAAATGCCAAGTGAGGACAGAGTTCAGCAAATGAGKTCCCCAAGTCCCCTGCTGCCTCCTGAGTCACTCTCCGGGTGCTGTGGTGACCTCTGTCACACCCAGTGCCTGTGCCTGCTCTAATTCCTTCTTTCCTCAGACCCAGATGGAGTGGCTGCCACAGGCTCAGCCTGTGCTGGATGGTCACAGCTCCTCCCATGGCAAAGTCCCACGGGAAATGCCTTCAGCAAACAGCCTCAGCCAGAAATGTGCACTCACTCACAGACACAGCAGCCCCAGGAATCTGCACAGCCCTGCTGGCAGAYAGACCCACAGAAACACAGAACATCCCGAGCTGGAAGTGACCCATAAGGATCAAAGTCCAACTCCTGGCCTGAGTGAAAAATACCAGGTTTTTTAATGTAAGACACAGTTTTTAGGCCAAAAGGGGAGCACAAGCCTGACTTGGKAACTGATCATTGTAACACAATTTCAGGTGTCCAAGTAACACACAACCAGTACTTTGCACTTCATGGCTGGTTTGTGTTCCTGTCCCTGAGAAAGATAACATGGATTCAGAACCACGTGCCTGCTCCTTCCTGTGAAACCCTCCTGCAGCCACAGCAGGACTCCACATGAAGCTGTGTGAGGCTTTCCCACCATTCCTGGAGCCCCAGGGCACTTCTGAGCAGCTCTGGGCCCTCCTGGCAGAGCAGGAGAGCAGCTGAGGAGTGCCAGGGCAGGGAGAGGACTTTGTCCTCACCCTCCAACTCCTCCTGCTGCCAGCAGGAGCCTCCTGTGTGCCCAGCCCCAGAGCCTGCACTGTGACCACAGCACATTCCCAGCTCTGGCCAGGGCAGGAGAGCTGCTGCTGCCTCACTGAGCCCAGRTCCAACAACATGTTCCAACATTCCTCTGCTCCTTGCAGCAGTCGTGTCCACAAGCACAGACCACACTCTTCTCCCATTCTCTTCCCTTGAAGCATTTTGTTTGGCTTGTATCTGGTTTTTTTGGCCGTCATTTTGGTTTGTTCAGCTAGGCTGCTTTAAAGCAGATCCCAGAGTGAAGCTGGAGGACAGGAAAATCACACCTGGCYCTTTCCACTTCACCCTTGTGAGCAGCCCCTCCTGCCATCACAGGAGACCTCAGGGAGGAGGTTGGGGAAAGAGCTGCTCAGAGCTGCTCCCTTTGCAGGGCCTGGGGAACCTGTTCCAGGTGCTGCAGACAGGGAGGACCCTCCCCTCACAGCCCTGCTGACCTCCTTCCCAAGCCCCCCAGTGGAAAAGCTCCTTCCTCACCAACACATCCCTGTGCTTCACAGYTCCCTCTGCCAGGAACAAGGATTGTCCTCATCAAAGGCAGCATTTTGCTACAATCTCAGTTGTTCACAGCTGTTAAAATCAGAGTTTATCACGCACATTCTGCATTAACACTGGCAAGATCCCAGAAGATTCCCATCTGGCCAGTGAGTCAAGTCTGTGCTCCCTGGCTCTCTGCACTGCTTGGCTATGTGAAGCAGAAAAACAACTTAGTGAATCCTGGCAAAAAATGTTTCTATTTTCAGGATATTGTAATTCCAGACTTTGGTGTTCAGCTAACACCAACTTTTATGGAAAATTCCACCTAAGCCTCAAATCTGACCTCCCAGCTTGGAGGRTGTCCCAACCCAAGCTGACAGAGACTCAGCTGCAGCACCTGCCACACTGACCAGCTGAACTCCTTACTCCTTGTGCCTGCAAGGTGGATCTCCTCAGATCYCCTTCCTGACAGAGCACTGGATCAGTGTTCACAGGCAAAGGTGCAGCTTGAGTAACTGAATGTACAGAACACGTGGATGGAGGACGCAGCACACCCCAAAATCAGCCAGTGATAACCCACAGCAACAGGGAACTACTAAACASTACCAGAGTGAGAGGAACTTATCAACTGCAACTCCTGCTTCAATCCTCCACATCTCTGGCTCCCAGAAAACCCTGGTGATGCAGAGAGAGGCAAAGAGCAACCAGAGAGAACCAAGGCAAACCCAAGGGCAGTCTGGACCTTGGTTCGCTGAAGCAGATAACAAAAACCTGATTTCAACAGCAGCAGGATCAACCCTGCCTGACATGTGCCAGTGCCAGGGAGGCAGGGAGGGATGTGCCACTGCCAGCACAGCAGCACAGCAGCGTCCTGGCAGTGGCAGGCTGTGTCTGGCCAGCCACACCTCGCCGGTGACACCGAGGGACAGGGACTGAGCCCAGCCTGCTGCACAGGGCACACGCTCTGCCACAGGGCGAGGCACTCGGGGTGCACTGTGCAATCCTTGGCTGCTGTCAGTGTGGTCACTGCTGGGACAGCAGTGGCTGTGTCACTTCTACCTTTCGGATCCACGCCTGGGGCCCGCTGTTGGTGAGCTCGTCCGAGGACAGGATCTGCGCGCCGGTGCTGCCCGTGAACTGCCCGGGGATGGAGTTGGACTGAGCCCAGGCATCGATCTGCAAYGGCAAAACCCACACTGAGACCAGCACTGGCACCTCCACATTCCCTCTGCACCCCTCTGCTGCCCCTCAGGAATTTGCACAGCACGTTGTTGGGATYTGGTGTGCTCACTGACGCCCGGATGAAAGCGGGTGCTACCAAAATCTGAGCATCTGAATGGTCACCCTGAAACCTGAGCTCCAACTCCAGCCAGTTCAGGGTCTCCTCACCCCCAGAACTGCTGAATCCACTGTTTTGGAAAGAATTACCTACATCTGTGCTGCTRAACTACTACAAAATTTAAAGAAAATTAAATCTTAAACTATGTTTCAGAGTGACTTGGGTGTAAACACAGAATACACAAAGGAGCTCATCAACACTCAGTGTTAGAAATGCAGAACTTTGAAACACTGGCCCACAGCTGGGTTTCCAAACATAAACAGGAGAGGAAAACCAGCTGCCACAAAAGGAAAACCCTGATTTCCCTCAAGCTGCCCCAGGGGCTGCTSAAAGGCCCCAGCTCACCTGCTCCTGTGCCCGGTTCAGCATGCACATGGCCTCCAGGTCAAAGGAGTTCTCATTGAGCCTCTTCTGGGCCACTGCTCTGTCGTTCATGGCTGTGGTTATGTCCACACACTAGGAGGAAAAAGAGCATTTGTAAAAACACAGCAAAGCACAACAGTGTCCACCTGGGCTGGAAAAAGCTGCTGGAGGATCAGTGCTATTGGCGGGATTACAGAGTGAATTGTTGGTTTGACAAAGACAGTGTGATGGAAATCCTGGGACCACTTAAATCCACACAAGATGGGCTTTCCTGAACAAAGACAAGTCTGAATTTAAACTGTAACACCCTGGTAAATTARTATCACCTGCACACACAAAACATCCAATGACTTATTTTCCAAGAACTGTTTGTCACAACAAATTCTGGTGTGTAATAAACAGAGAAGCATTTTACTGTTCAATGAGATSTTCTTAACCAACAGAATTAAATGCAATTTAACTATAAACTCATGCAGAGCTGTTCACATGAGCACTCTGCTAACAAGTCACACTAAACTTGTCTGTATAAAGTAATTCCAGCATGAATCAGACGCATTCAACAATCTTGACTTTAGTGTTTCAAATTTTTATCTCCAGCCTAAACCAGAAGGGAATGAAGATGGGGAAGGGGCTGGAGCCCCAGGAGGGGCTGAGGGAGCTGGGAAGGGGCTGAGGCTGGAGCAAAGGAGGCTCAGGGGCCCTTGTGGCTCTGCACAAGTCCCTGCCAGGAGGGCACAGCCGGGGGGGTCGGGCTCTGCTCCCAGGGCACAGGGACAGGAGCAGAGGGAACGGCCTCAGGCTGSGCCAGGGCAGGCTCAGCTGGGCCAGCAGCAGCAATTTGCCCATGCAAAGGGAGCTCAGGCCTTGGCAGGGGCTGCCCAGGGAGCTCTGCAGTGCCCATCCCTGCAGGTGTCCCCTGCAGGTGGCACTRAGTGCTCTGGGCTGGGCACAAGGTGCCCATGGGGCACAGCTGGCACTCCATGGGCTGGCAGGGYTKTGCCAGTCTCAGGGATCCTGTAAAACCAGGCTGTGAGCTCACAGAATCCACTGCTTTGGAATTAYGTRCATCTGTGCTGCTGAACTATAGTAAAATAGAAAGAAAAACGAATTTGAAATGATGTTGCAGAGTGACTTTGTGAAAATGTGAAATACACGAAGGAGCTCTCTGCAAACCTTCACTGTGGGCAAAGCCATGGGAGAGAAATCCACAACATTTGGGGTCTAATGAATTCTGGCTGCTGTGCAGCTGTTTTATAAAATCCCTGGGCCCTGCTCCTCCAAGGATGTGCATTATGGATCATTCTCTTTGGAAAGCAGGAAGGGAAGAGGGTGCAAAGACAAATGGAATTTCTTGAGATGTGACAGAAGCTGGAAGGGCTGGGACAGTTTGAGGCACAGAAGAAATCCAATAATCAGAAATACAGCTGGCACACACACATCAAGGTGATGGGCTACCCTGAACTTCACTTCCATTTGCTTTGTAAAAGCCTTGCCTCTTTTGCTGCCACARCTTCTACCTCTAACACATCTTATACTAAAGGGCCAGGAGTGAAACTGAAACTCCTTTAAAATTGACTCAGCTGAACAAAACTAACACTGTTAAACCACAAAGCCTGTCCCAGGAACCTGGTCAAGAATTCAGCAAATACTGAAAGGAAGAGACAGACATGAACACCTACAATGGCATCAAACCCAGGAATTGCTTTTGTGCTCTATTAAATCTGATTTTAAGATGAGGTTTTTTGCCRGTGTTTAGGACAAAAATGTTTCTATTGGGAAGATCATTGCTGGAATATCTGGCATGACCAAAACAGCTAAAATCCCACAAGTCCCAGGTGTCTATGGACTGAGTTCAGTGCTCATTTCTTGTCACACAGAACATAAAAAAGGCACAAGAAGAATTAAAATATTATCTAACAACCCCCTCACACAACAGCAAGGATGTAAAAATGCCTGTTTCAAATGCACTGGCTAAGTTTTCAAGTTTCTCTCACAAACTTAAAATAATTATTTAATGCTCTGTTTATGAACCTGGTCCAGGAGATAAAGAGTTGTTCTTCTACTCACCAGAAGTTTCAATCCAGCAATACACAAAGGCATGGAAGCAGTCCATGAAAGCACAGGGGACCACTGCCATGCCAAAGAGGTGTGTCAGTGCTTGACTGGGGCCTAGCAACACTCCCTGCTGGGCTAATTCCCAAGCACTTCTCCATTCTGGAGACCATCAGCTCTGTGCTACGTCAAGACACTTGATGCCAGCTTTGGGTCTTGGAAAAAAACCATCTCTGCTTGAGGTATAAGAGGCTGCTGTTATTYCTGAGTCAAGGTGGAAGTGAGGTGCTGCTCTCCCCCAGAGCTCTCCTGCCTGACCCCCYTTCTCAGACTTACCCCACAAATCACAAAGAGTGAAGCAAATAAAAAGCAGGTGTTTTACACACACTGGAGCTCCCTGAATGCTTTTACTGCATCCTTAGATCCCAGCACTCAGCACAGGTCACCTGGGCTGGCCCAACCCTGGCACTCTACACTTCCAACACTCCTTCCTCAGAGGTCTCTGCCTGCCATGGRCATGATGAGCCCTCAGATCACTCCAGACCTTCCCCTCCATCTCCTACTGCCACACACAACTCCTTTAAGGCACCAGGTTTTATTAAAACAAGCTGTACTGTATTAGCAGGGTCATTTCAGACCAAGCCCATAGCTAATATGTGAATTAGAACACAACAACAAAACCAGTTGTGTGGGGTTTCATGTCAGGACTTGCACCAGAACTGTCACAGTATTGCAAAATCAGCAATAACWAATGGAGGTCAGTTCTAGGTGAAACTTAAGTTCCAAGCACTCCCAGCTCTCTACTSCCCCAGCAAGGGAGCTGATCTGCCTCATGTTGCTCCAAGGGAGCCATTTCCAGCACAGAGCCCTCCTGAACATGAAAGAATTAAGCAGAGAAGCACTGTGTTACCTGTCAGGCTCCCTGGAGAAACACAGCAGCTCTGTACCTGCACTCCCCACAGCCCAGGGGATGGATGGAACAGCCTGCTGGSAGCTAACACCCCTGAAATCACCCTTAACACAAACCAAGTTAAGGTAAAGGCAAATAAAAATATTTATTTACAAAATGTAAAAACAGACAACATAGTTACAGGCATTTATAATGGTACACACAACAGAAAGGAGAGGAAGTTATGTTAAATATATTTACTGCAATGAAACTGGGATGACATTCTGCACAAACATCTCAGGGGTTTACTGGAGCAGGAGAGCCCAAAGTGCAGCTCCCACTTGTGCTGAGGAACTGGGTGCCCAACCATCAAATTCTGAGGGATTMCATGACAATGCTGGCTAAGTTATACCCTCTGTGCTTTTGGTGCTGTAGAAGAGCCAGAAGAAAATTCCCTTCTGTGCCTCAGGGAGTGAACTGACCAGTATCAGAAAGGTCTTCAATAACAAAATGCACCAAGTGCTGAGATGGCTTTGTCAGAAATGGATGGGGAGGCTTTGGGGTTTGGCTTTGGAAGGTGTGAGAACAGGGCTGCAGGTGCACTGAGGCAACACACACTTAAAAAYAGTAACATCTCTCTTAAATCTTTAATTTACTTAATTACAACAGCCCCTAGAAACGTTCTTTAGAAGAAATTTCAAGGGGAAAAACACTTGCTTTGGTGTTTTTAGTTTATTATCCATACAATTAGATTCTCCTTTGGAAGGCCACGTGCAAGACAGCCATTGGAGAAAACATGACTGGAAAGCTAAAAAAATGAATACATTCAGAGGAAGTGACTTTCAATTTTTAATTGATTACATTCCAGTGTGATGTTCTTGTTCTAAGACTGGTGGGACAATTTTAATTAGCACTACATACATTATTGTGCAAATCTCGAGGTRTTATTAATTAACCTCTGCAGGAAACTGAACCCAAAGTTTTTTCACCTTCCAGCTACAGTTTAAATTCTGTTGAGACCAAGAAGCCACCAGCTGCCAGAAGCAGGATGGGTGCAGGCTGCTTCACGTGAGCATCCCCATGTGCAGAGCTCAGCTCCTCAGCTTAGTGCAGTGTTAGGCACTACCTTTTTARGTGCCTTTTTTGTTTTCCCAGACTGCAGTTGGGTAGCAGACTGCCCAGGTGATGGGTTTGGTTTTCTTACATGATATGCTCTCCTTGCCTTCCTTACCTCAATGGCTGGCTTGGGGAAAACGTCGTCCTTGCCGTCGTCTTTGCCGTTCTTGTCCACGGGAACCCACTCTCCATACACACTGTCTGCCTCCTTCTTCCTATGCTGAGACCCAGAGGACACAGGGAATTCCTTGGACAGGCTGACCTGGTTTTTTGGTTGGGGTGGTGGTGCTGGTTTTATGCTGGGAGTCTGAAAGAAATAAAATGAGAAAAGGTTCAGGCTTGAAAGCACCCACGAGCCATGAGGTGSTTTTGGTGCAAACACCTGGGATTTGGTTTTTACTCACTCTAGAGCAATAAGCCTTTATAATTCATCATTTTGGCACAGCCCTAAAAACACACAAGTGACCACAAAGTGTGCAATCAGAGAAGATAAAAAACCCCTAAAACCAACTTCAGCAACCCAAAATCCCCTCCTCTCCCAGCTGACCCCATTCACATCGAGGACAACCACCAGGTATTTTGTATGGAAAGCTCCAGGGTGAAAATCCAGGGCAGCAAAACATTGCCTGTGATCAAAAGCTGCCCMTGAGTGGAGATAAACCAGCTCTCAGCATTTGGGTTTCCATCCTGGCCTATTTTTAGCAGCAGCCTGAGTCTCTGAGCAGATAATGTCTGTGGCCTTGTTTTGCTTGATGTTGTTAATGTTTTAAAAACCTGCAGAAATCCCTGCCAGGTTCCCTTCCAAGAGGCAAACACAGCTGGCAGCACTGGATAATATTGGATAAACTCCTAGGAATATGGATGGGAATGGTTTTAGGAGAGAGAAAGAACAAAACTGAAAGGGTCAAAACCAAGACCAAGAGGCAGAGCAGCCCATAACCACTGCAGAGCATTCATTCCTCCTCGGAGCCTGGAAGAATTCCAAGGTTTCTTGAGTTTCCCTGTAGCCTTTTCTAACAATGTAATATGAACTCTAAATCCATTTCTACCTTACACCTTATGTAAATGTGCATGAACTCTACCTATTTATACATACAACCAGGAATGTCATTTTTGTTTTTGCTGAGCATATTAAAGCTTTTTAGTGCTTTATATCCTGCAAAATCAGAACAGACTTTCATGGGCACAACCACCCACCTCAAATAAAACTGAAAAAAAAMCCCACCCACAACCCCAAACCCCAACAAAATTTAAACAAATTCTAATCCATGCTTCAAAGTATTTGATTTTCAGATGCATTTAAAGAATTGCTCACAATTTTACCAATTACCAATTGGTAAMATTGGATTATCAATTTAATCTTGATGGAATTGGGAGTGCTCCTTTAAATTGATTAAAAAATACTCCCAGTTTCACCAAGATTATCAACCCTTGATAAATTTCTGCAGAATTACTTGCATKATTTAAAAAGAAGCAGGATTTATTTTTAAAGTAAACGTAAGTAAAATATTAAAAAACGTAAGTAGGACTTATAAAAATATAAGTAAAAATATATTTTACTTATATTTTTATAAGTAAAATAATAAAAATATAAGTAGCACTCACACTCAAATTGAAGAAAATAGGTTTGGGTTCACTCAGCTTGAAAGGATGGTTATAGAAAGGACGCTCCTCCTCCTCCTCATCAGAAACGTGAGGCTTGTTCACTATCACATCATCAGTGCTCTGAGCAATCTTCTTGCATTTCTGAAAAGTAAAACAGAGGGAAATGTCAGCTCTGAGTAAACCTGAATTTTTGACCCAAACTCACAAAGCACATTTCTATCCAAAAAAGTGGTTTTCTTTACTAAACCAGGAATAGAAAATCTTTTAGCAACAGCAGTAATAGATGTACTTTGGATATTGTACACAAATTATCCAACCATAGCTTTGCCAGGCATTCCTTGGTGTGCAACAGGACTAAAACACAGAGGTGTTATGGGGATACCACAAACTGGGAGCAGCCTCCAAGGGAGGAAAAGAAAAGAGAGGAAGAAAAGAACCAAAGACAAAAAGACTTTCTCAAGGGGCCAGAATTTTATGGTTAAGATGTCTTTACTGATTCCCTACCACCTGCACTGCTCTGTGGACAGTTCTGAGTCAAAAGAACAGAAACATCATTCAGCAGATCTCCAAGCTGGAAAGGGAAGGGAGGTGCAGATCTGGGGCCTGCAGATCAGCACAAGCTATGCTGGATCTTGGTCAGGGTATGAGAAAAACCACCCTGGATGTCACCACAGGGCACCTGCACCAACTCAGCTCTTGCTCAGAACTTCTGCTCCCCCAGCCCAGGCACAAATGCAGATTACCTCAGAGCACCTGGACATTGCTTCCTCTCAGATTAGTTCTAGAAACCCAAGTTCAGAACTGTCACACTCATGGTACAATTAAAAAAAAAATTAAGGTACTTTTCTATTCCAGATTTTCTCCATTCTGAGGGGAGTCCAAAGCCAGGCTGGACAGGGCTTGGAGCAACCTGGGACAGAGGAAGGTGCTCCTGCCCATGGCAGGGGGTGGGACAGGCTGAGCTTTGAAGCTCCTTCCAACTGAAGCCATAACTAACACCACCAGAACAAAAAATCAGCAGCAAAAGCTTTGGATTTCACTGACAGGACTGCAAGGACAACCACCAATTTGTACAAAATTAGAACAGAATCAAAACCAAAAATAAGAAAAACCAAAACAATTTGATTCCATGCATTTCCACAGAATTAAAAAATACCAGTTTTGATGACTTAAGTAAAGCTGGGGGGAGAGTAAGGGCTCAAAGGAGTGGTCAGGCTTTGTCAGGGACTGCCCAGGGAGGTCTGGAGGTGCCCAAGGAAGGCCTGGAGGTGGCACTGAGTGCTCTGGGCTGGGCACAAGGTGCCCATGGGGCACAGCTGGCACTCCCTGGGCTGGGAGGGCTTTGCCAGCCCCAGGGACTTGGGGATTCTGAACATGAGGCAGCTCCCAGGTGCCAGCAGCACACAGTGACAACCTCCCACAGGTCACCAAGCCCAGTGTGCTCATTTCCAGGCTGGATGCTGCTGTTCTCACCTCAGTGAGCTCTTTCAGAGTGTCCCTCGAGGACTTCTGGTTGGCTTTGTCATCCTTCTTCTGGGACAGCAGAGGCATCAGGCTCGGGGGCAGGGGCACGCCAGACTTCGCACACATGGCGGCTGCGTTGGCCTTGGCGATCTCCAGCAGCTGGGCCTTGTCTAAAAACATTTGTTTTATTTTCACAGAGAAGTCATTATTTGTATAGATTCTTGTTTTAATAATAAAGAAACGTTTCTGGCAAACTAAACAAGATTCTACCTGCACTGTGCATTTTTTATGTTCTGTGAAAATAACTGGAATTGTACTGAGCTGCTCTGGACTTTAAGCCTGGGCTGTGCAGAAGGCAAGTGAAACTGCAATGTAACCCAGCAGCCCCAACTACAACATCCTCCAASCACCCTGCTCTGATGTCTCTTACTTCACTGATTCATTCCTGCTCTGGCATTACTGAATCCTTCCTACACAGCATAAACTCCAGAGTTTCCTCATTATCTACCTCTGAAAAGCTCTCAAACCCTGGAGGAAGCCTCATCTGCCCAGATGTAGCCCAAAAGCTACTTACAACCACCAAACAGAAAAACAAGCTCTGAGTAAGTAAAACATGCTCTTGCTTAAAACAATTAGATGCAAAACTGTTAACAGAACAGTATTTTGCTTTAATAAGGAGAAAAAGGACAGCCCTAACATAGAAATAGCAAAAGAAATTAAATTAAGCCTTCTGCCAGTTTGCAAATAACTCCCTAACTGGAAAGTTTCCATGGCAACTCTGAGGCAGGACTGGAAGGTTCAGAACCTCAAGTCCACCAAAGGAGGTTTCCTCACACTCTGTACAAGAGCTGATCTCCCAGTTCAAACCTTCCTTCCCCTTATTAACTCACAGAAACAACACAGCCTCTCTTCCTCCAAGCACAGAGAAAAGATGCAGCTCTTAAGATTTTATTTTATTTTCCAACCTGCTGGGTCTGGGAGTATTTTCAGAAACAAGTCTCTCTTTCCTTTAAGTTCTTACCACAGGAAAGAGGCAAGACAGAATTCTGGGAACAGCTGGCAACAGAGCTTGGGAATCTCCAACTGGCACCTGAACTACCTTTGTTCTCAGGAGCAGAAATTCTGTATTTTCTTACATACAAGTACTTGAAGTGCTTGGCATTTACTATTATTCAGCATGTTCCTTGAGGCTGCAACATGTTCCTTTTGTACAAAAGCTCTAGAACCAAGGTAAAACTGGCTCTAAAGAGGCTTCCATTCAAATGCTCAGCATGGATAAACCTTCCTGCTGGAAGTCAATGCCTGAGATTAATGCAGAGTGACTTCTAAGAAATCCCTTATGAATGAATGCTCCGGAGCTAAAATCAGACTGTGCAAACCCACCCACTACCACCTCACCAGGAACCAGTGAAAACAAAGCACTTACCCAGGTCTGTGAGACGTTTGGGTGACCTGCTGGAGAACTCTGAGGAGCGGGAGCGGCGCCGGTCGGGGGATCTGCTGTAGCGCCTCCTCCCCGAGGAGCGCGAGCGCCGCAGCCGGATCGGGGACCTGCTGGAGCTCCTCCTCCTCCCCCTGGAGCGCGACCGCCTCTGCCGCAGAGGGGTCCTGCTCCTGCTCCGCAACCGGAGCGATATCCTGCGGTCCCTGGAGTCCGATCTTCTCCTTCTCCTGTCAGTGGATCTCGACCTGTTTCGCTGAGACCTCTTGCGCCTGTCTCTGGACAAGGAACGCCGCCTTCGTGAYGCCGACCTCGACCTGCTTCTCCTCCTGTGCCTGGAACGTGACAGGGAGCTGGAGCGAGATCTGGACGCCCTTCTCCGTGTGGCTGACCTGGAGCGATTCCGCCTGGAGCGCGAGTCCGTGTCGTATCTCTTGGACCTGCGCTGGGAGGACCTGGAGCGCCGGCTCCTGGACCTGCGCGAGGACTCCTTGTCTGCAGCTTTCTCCACAGACTTGGACTGGCTCCTCTGGCGAGCAGTGGAYCTGGAGCGTCTCCGCCTGGACCTGCGCGAGGACTCCTTGTCTGCTGTTTTCTCCACAGATGTTGACTGGCTCCTCTGGCGAGCCGTGGACCTGGAGCGTCTCCGCCTGTACCTTCGCACGGTCTCTTTGTCCGCTGTTTTCTCCACTGATGTGGATCGACTCTTTTGGGGAGCAGGAGACTTTGAATGCCTGCTTACAGATCTCTGTGGAGACTCTTTGTCAGATGCTTTATCAACAGATTTGGATCTGGATTTTTCACGCTCAGAAGACTCAGAACGTCTGCTCTCAGGGACAAAGGAAGAGTCCTGTTCCTCTGACTGCTCAAGAGGCATGGAATCCTGCTTTTCCTCGTCTGCCAAAGAGGGTTCTGCATCCTCTCCCTCTTCTTCACCACTGGAAGACTCTGACTCATGCTCATCTGACGATGTGGACTCTCTTTGTTCAGCTGTCAAGGAGGGCTCTGCATCCTCTCCTTCTTCTTCAGCAGTGGTAGACCTCGATTCAGCCCCATCAGGGGATGCGGAACGTCTGTGTTCAGCTGTCAGGGGTTCCACATCCTCAGCTTCTTCACCAGCAGTAGACCTTGACTCTTGCTCGTCTGATGAGGTGGAATCTCTTTGTTCAGCTGCTGAGGAGGGTTCCACATCCTCTGCATCTTCACCAGCAGTAGATCTTGACTCCTGTTCATCTGAAGACGTGGAGTGTCTACGCTCAGCTGGCAAAGAGAGCTCCTGGTCCTCTGCTTCCTCACCAACAGTTGACCTTGACTCACGTCCATCAGGAGAAACAGAACGACGATCAGCTGTCACATCCTCTGCTTCTTCATCAGCTGAAGACCTTGACTCATGGTCATCAGAAGATGTGGAGTGTCTACGTTCAGCTGTCAAGGAGGGCTCCCCATCTTCTACATCCTCTTCCCCAGCAGCAGACCTTGACTCACGGTCATCAGAGGATACRGAATCTCTTCTTTCAGCTACCAAGGAGGTCTCTGCATCCTCTGCCTCTTCTCCAGTGGTTGACCTTGACTCATGCTCATCAGAGGACTCAGAGCACCTACGTTCTGTTGTCAAAGGCTGCTCCAGATCCTCTGCTTCTTCACCAGTGCTAGATCTTGACTCATGCTCATCAGGAGAAATGGAACGTYTCTCTAGATCATCCATTTCTTCATCTGCAATAGACTTCTGGTCATGGCCCTCAGGGGACAGGGATTGTCTATGTTCAGAAGTCACAGAAGACTCCAGACCCTCTTCCTCTATGGGAGACCTTGGCTCATGACCTTCCTGATAGGAGGATGTGGAATCTCTACGCTCAGATCTCACAGAGGGCTCCAGATCCCCCATCTCTTCAGCAGGGCCCACACTGCAGTTATCAGGAGACACCGAGCGCCSTTCAGGAATTAAAGAAGGCATTGCATGATCCATTTTCTCAAGAGGGACGGAATTCAAGTCGCTGCCATCAGGGGACATGGAGGCTCTATCGTTCACTGTCAAAGGTTCAGGACCATCTACTTTTTCAACAGTGGTGAACCTCAACTCCTGCCCATCAGGAGATGCTCCATGTTCATTTTCAGGTGTTGGAGAATGGTCCCGCACATCTGCTTTCTGAAGGGAGGTGAAACTCACCTCCTGGCTCTCAAAAAAGAGATGGTCACGTTCAGCTGTCACAGTAGAATCCACACCCTCTGTTTCCTCAGCACGTTCCAATCTTGACTCGCGCTCTTCAGGTGACAGAGCATGTTCAGATGTCAGAGAAGGTTCCTTGGCTAGAACTCTTTCAGCAGGACTGGACTGCAGTTCCTGACCTTCAGGAGTCATGGAACATTCACCTTCAGACAAGGACAACTCCCGGCCCTCTGTTTTTCCAGCAACAGCAGGCTGCAACTCCTGGCTATCACTGGATATTGAACTTTCACTTTCAGATGCTTCAGAATGTTCCTCCAGYTCTTTTCCAACAGGACTGGATCTCAAATGATGCCTTTTGGGGGATGCCTCGTACTCGTTTTCAGACAGCAAAGAACACTCCTGCACCTCCTGGCCTTCGGGAGATACAGCRTAATGGACCAGCACTGGAGCCTGCACTGCTGTGCTTTCGGTGGGGCCAGAGTGCAGTATTTGGCCTTGATGGAAGACGGAACATTCACTGCCAGGTGTCAGAGGTTCTTGCACCTCCTTCTCAGCAGGGCTGGYCTCAGCCACCTCCTGGCCCTCAGGAGACTCACCATATTCACTTTCAGGCAGCAGAGAACGCTCCTGCWCTTCTGGTTCTGGAACCACAGCCTCCTCCTGCATCTCTGCCTTCTCAGGAGAGCTGGACCTCAACTCCTGGCCCACCCAGGACACGGCATGATCATTTTCAGACACCAGAGCAGTCTGTTGTACCTGTGTCTCTTCTGCAGAGGGTGACTGGAGACCCTGGCTGTCGATGGGCTCCAGACATCTTTCTTCAGGCATCTGATAAAGCTTCCGCAGCTCCGTTTTTTCAGCAGGGGTTGAAGTCAACTCCGGGCCATCAAGCCCTATTGTGTACTCATTTTCAGACACTTGAGAAGGCTCCTCAGCTCTTTCAGAAGTGGTGGATGCCAACTCATGACCATCGGAGGCAACAGAACACCTGCTTTCCTGTATCAGAATGGGCTTCTGTACTTCTTCACTGTAGGCAGATCTCAGCTTGTAGCCATCAGGGGATGTCAGGTGTTTCAGCTCAGATGAATTCAGCATTTCTGCTTTCTCTGCAGGGACACGTCTCAGCTCCTGACTGTCAGGCAACAGAAGAACCCCACCTTCTGATGTCACAGCAGCCACTGGGGGCTGTAGTTTTTCAGGTGTGCCCACTGATTCACAGCCATCAGCAGACACGGAGAAGCCACTTTGCAGTGAGAGAGAAGGCTTCTGGATCTCCACTTTTTCAACTGCAGCAGATGTCAATTTATAGCCTTCAGGTAAGATGGAACACCGGAGCTCAGATGCCACTGACAGTTCTGCACTCTCTGTTTGCTCAAAGGAGTTGTACTTTGCTTTGTGGCCATCGTGGCATATGGGAATCCCACTTTTAGACATCACCAAAGATCCTGCACCATCTATTTTTCCAGTTAGATATCTTGAATCATGCATTTCTGAAGATCTGGAGCAGTCGACCTCAAGCACTTGTGGAAGCGYTGGACCGTCTAAAGCTTTGTCAACAGATGATCTGGACTCATGAACTTCAAAAGAAGACACTGAAATGATGTTGGCAGACACCTCCACAGAACCACACACAGATGTCAGGGAAACATCTGGAGTCTTGACTTTTTCAACAGATAAAAAACTTTGTTCATTTTCATGTGGTGACTTAAAGGATTTGCCTACAGACAATGGATGCTCCTCTATTGGTGCAGCGAAGCTGGATCCTGATCCACATCCATCAGGAGATACAAAATGTCCACCATCAGAAGCCAGAGAAGGCTCCTGCATCTGGCCTGACTCACAGCCATCAGGGATCACAGGGCGGATCATTTCAGGTGGCAGGAAAGGCCTCTGAGGTTCCACTGCTCCAGGGCTGTCAGCCAGCTGGGAAGACTCACATTCAGGTACTTGCAGAACCTGTGAAAGCTCTTTGTGTTCACCAGGGATGTGCTGTGAATCGTGACCATCAGACAAGTTGGAGACCCCACCTTCGGACAGGAGAGCTGACTGAAGTTCCATCTCTCTTTTTAGTGCTGGAGGAAGCTCTGGACCTTCTAYTTCTTTGAGAGGTGCAGTTCTGGACTCACCTTCACGGGATGCAGAGACATGAAATTCTGCTACTGAAGAAGTTTCTAGATCTCCTCTTTTTTCAACAGATGAGGATCTTGACTTGGATGCGCAGTATGGAAGTTCAGGTAGCAATGAAGACTSCAGAGCTGCTCCTTTTTCAGTTGATCCATTTTCAGACGTCACAGACAGCTCTGAATCCTGTGTTTTTTCCACAGATGTGGATCTCAGTTCCTGGTCATCTGGGGTTTTGGAGGTATCAAATTCAGATGTGGCAGAATGCTGCAGATCTGCTGTTTTTTCAACAGATGAGGACCTCTCCTCAAGGCTCTCTGAAGTTTTGGATAATCCACTTCCAAATGATGGTGGCAGCACTGGGCCATTTACTCCTTCATCAGACAAAGCTACTGATGTGGGACCATTAGAGGATTTACCTTCACTTCCCAAAGAAGACTGAGGAACATCTTCATCAAGACCTTTGGCTGACTCCTGAAGTTCAGAAGACTCATGCTTGCTACTGGACTTTGCTGAGGATGACTTATCTTTTTTTTCTACAGATTTGGACCTTGACTTAACACTGTCAGAGGACTTGGAACGTTTCCGTTTGGATTTTTTTGAAGACTCCTTGCGCTTTTTTTCGACAGACCTAGACCTAGACTTATAACGTTCGGAAGATTTTGAGCGTCGACGCTTGGACTTTCGTGAGGATTCCTTCTTTTTTTCCACAGATTTAGATCTAGACTTGTAACGGTCAGAGGACTTGGAGCGCTGACGTTTAGACTTCCGCGACGATTGCTTTCGGTCCCTTTTTTCTACTGACCTGGATCGAGACTTGTAGCGATCTGAGGACTTTGAGCGCTGACGTTTGGACCTTCGCACAGACGCCTTCCGACCTCTTTTCTCAACAGATCTTGACCTGGATTTTGAACCATCAGAGGAACCAGACCGATGTCTGAACCTCCAGGAGTACTCTTTGCCTCCTCCCTTTTCTGAAGACCTGGATCTAGATTTTGAACGGTCAGAGGACCTGGAATGTCTGCGGCGGGATCGCCAGGAGGACAACCTCTTTTCCGCTGACCTTGACTTAGACCTGTAGCGGTCGGACGACCGGGAACGTCTGCGCCCAGACCTTCGGGAGGACAGCCGCTTCTCCACTGACCTGGACTTGGATCTGTAGCGGTCAGAAGACCTGGAACGTCTCCGCCCGGACCTTCGGGAGGACAATCGCTTCTCTGCTGACCTGGACTTGGATCTGTAGCGGTCAGAGGACCTGGAACGTCTGCGSCCAGACCTTCGGGAGGACAGCCGCTTTTCCGCTGACCGTGACTTAGACCTGTAGCGGTCGGAAGACCTGGAACGTCTGCGCCCAGATCTTCGGGAGGACAATCGCTTCTCCACAGACCTAGACTTGGATCTATAGCGGTCAGACGACCTGGAGCGTCTGCGTCTGGACCTTCKGGAGGACAGCCGCTTCTCCACTGACCGTGACTTAGACCTGTAGTGGTCAGATGACCTGGAACGTCTCCGTCTGGACAATCTCTTTTCTGGTGATCTGGATTTAGACCTGTAACGGTCAGATGACCTAGAATGTCTGCGCCTGGACCGCCGGGAAGACAATCTTCTCTCTCTCTTCTCCACAGATCGGGACCTAGATTTGGAATGCTTTTTTCTGGAAACTGAATAGTTTCTGCTCCTAGAACGCGCTCTTTTAGAGGTCAAACGCCTGGAAGTGGAACGTGACCTTGATTTTTTCTTCCGCTTCCTAGACCTGGACTGAGACTTGGAGCGGCTCCTTTTCTGTTTCTTTGAATCATGTTTTTTCTCACTGGTTCTATGACTACTTTTTTCAACAACATTCTCAAGCCTCATGAGAGTCTCCTTCATTCGTGCCGCCACATCAGGCTGCACATCGGAYGTTTCTGAGTCTCTTTTCTCTGAGTCCTCTTCAGGAGTTGCTTCYTTGACATCCTCAGCCTCTGGAGTGTCTTCCAACTGGCCTTCCTCTATAAGTTCTGGACCTGCTTCTGCATCAGTCTCAGGTGCTGGCGCTGCTTCCAAATCTTTTGTCTCTGCCTCCAACCCTGCAGCTGCTTCTGCGTCTTTCAGCTCTACATCAGTCCGAGAAGCTGTTTCTAAATCTTGTGTTTCTGCTACAGGAGTCCCTGCTGAAACTTTTTCCTCTGCTGCATGTGAAGAACTAAAAACTGTTTCTGCTACTAAAGGCTCAGATGTTTGAGTCTGCTCTGCATCTTCCTTCTCAATCACCATATCCTCCACCTGTTGACCCTGTACTCCTTCTACATATTGTACCTCGGCTGTCACTTCATGTTCCAGTGTGGTTTCCAAGCCTTTCCTATCCCCTGGTTTTGGAACTGCTTCAGAAGATTTTATTTCAGAAACAYCCAAGATTTCTGGAGCCTCTTCTGAACTCTGCCATTCAGCAGGTTTTGCTTCTAGAACTACTTGAAGATCTTGTTGCTTTTCAGCATGCAAGTATTCTGGAATAGCTGATGAAGCATCACCCATGGGTACCTCAAGCTTTTCACCTGTTTCAGAACCTTTCACCTCTACTGTTGCAGACTCTGTCGTGCTCTCTAACCACCTCATTCCTCCAGCTTCTGATGCTGGCTCCAAATATTTTGCTTTCTCCATTTCAGAGAGCTCATTTCCTTGTGTGCTGGTCCTCCTTGCTGCAATTTCATGTTCTACAGCAGATCCCTGAGTTTGTGTATCTGTCAGTACTCCTGATGCTGTACTGTTTTCTTCCACTCTGGGCAAAGATTCCAATACTGCTGCTGAATGACCTACTACTTGTTCCTGAATAGATTTTGAACTGATTTCTGAAGTTTGCACAGTTTCTAGGATTGTTTCTCTGCTCCTTGTCTCTGCTTCTGGAACATGCTCCGAATCCTTCCTCTTCCTCAGCGCCTCAGTGTGTGAGGGTCCTGTGTGTGTCATCATCTGCGACTGTGCAATGATCGAACTCTCTGTCAGGCCTGCATGGAGAGGTTCTCTCTCTGCTGTGGCCTGCCATGGCATCACCCCTGCTGATGCCTCAGCCCCTCTAACTGGTTCCACACTTTCACATGCAACCACAGGTTCAGGAGTCCTTTCTAAGGCAGGAAGTCCCGGACTTGCAACAGTCCCACAATGCACAGTTTCATCTGAAGCTTTCACACTTTCTCCTTGTAAGGACATTGAAGCTGTTGGGAAAGTTTTTGCTTCCACCCCAGCCACTGGTCTCAGGACTCCTCCTGGACCTTGTGTGTTTTCCTTCTGCAAAGACAGGGAAGGYGACAAATCTCTCACATGTGATTCACTCTCAGGTCTTGATTCTCTCAGCAACGAAATATCTTGTGAATCTTTTGCTCGTGGACTTCTAAAACCCTCTGCCATGTGGACTTCTGGAGCTGTTTGGGGAACGAAGGTCTGTACAACTGCTCCAGGCTCTGAAGTTGCTCCTAATCCTCTTGTCTCTGCAACCACGTTCACACCTGTCAATCCTGCTGGAAGTGCAGATCCCTGGGTTCTGTCCACACTCCTTGTTTCTGCCAAGACTCCATGCTGTAGGAACACTCCTGATGCACCCAGCGCTGTTGCAGAACCAGTGGTTCCTTCCACACTTCTGCCTTGCAGACTTTCATGAGCTGCTTTGACATCTTTTGCTACAAGAGGTTCCATRGCTGTTTCTAAAGCTTTCACACTCTCCACAGCTGGTTCCGTATCCTTAATTGTTTTAAGAGCTCCTGGTCCTGGAGGCGTTTTGGCACTTATTTCCACGTGGGTCACAGGGGTGGCTGCAGATATTGTCAAAGGATGTTGTAAAGGTACGCCTGCTTTCAGAACACTGGAAGCCTCCAGAGGGCTGCCCTGGGTCATGCTCAAAMTCCCAGACATGACTGAGGGCTGCAGGGATGGCTCCAAAGTTCTGCTCGCACCCCCCAGTTCCGAAGGTCTCTCCACACTTCTCACACTCCCCACGTGCAGAGATTTTTCAGTTGTTTCTGGAATTTTCACTTCTTGCCCAGCCACAGCCAAGTGAGCTACAGTTACAGCACCTGGATGTGCCCAATTTGCAGGTGTAGGGGTTGTTGTCACACCACTTGCCAAGGACATGGATTCTGAAGCTGTTTCCAACCCCTGTGCTGCCCTCTGAGACACAGACWGATGAGATGCTTCCGAGTAAGTCAACACCTCCATGGTCTCAGGCTCCAGAGCTGCGTCCGAAGCTTTTGCTTCCCCAATGCCTTGAGATTTCAGAGTGACTTCTGTACCACCCAGTGCTTCTACTGCATCTTTCTGAATCTCTGATTTATTGACAATTCCACATGGGATGCTGGACCAAGTATTACTTCCAGTATCAACAACACTGGCATTAATAGCTACAGGATAAATATTTTCACGAGACTGTTGAATTTGTTCTTCGCTAGTGCAAATTCTAGTTTGAGCTATACTAGTATTTTCTGGGATATTAGACTGGATGCTTTCTAAATTAAATGGAGGATTTGCTGCACACAAAGTCCCCTCCCCACTTCCAAGATTTTCTGCAGACTGCTGAAAATCAGTCACTGAATGAGAAACGAGTCCTAAAGCTTGATTATCAAGCCCCTCAGCTGGTTTGGAGCACAGTTCTGGCTGCACATGGCCAGCCAGGTTTGCCTCTGCAAACACTCCTTGCTGTACATTCACTTGGGAGCTGGACTGCTCTGGCACCAAGGGAGGGGCCGGCTGCACGCCTGCAGGCTCTCCGGGACGTGCACTCAACTTGGATTCCTTTGGTTGCTTTTTATGCTTCTTCTCTTTCTTCCTTTTCTTCTTCTTTTTCTTCTTCTTCTTGCTTTTGTGCTTCTTGTTCTTCTTTGCTTTTTTTCTAGGAATTTCATCTTCACCTGTAGAGCTCCTTTTTGTAGACTGAGTACTATTTTTCACAGTATTTTTGTCTACATCTAGAAAAAATGACATTTACCTTGTAAACATTTGYAAGACTACATATAAAAAATATTTTCAGATTAGCTGTGACGTACATGGACAGAGATACAAAACAATTAAACTTGCGAACCATGCCAAATTCACTRAAGTTCCACACACACAAACAGGACACACTCGCTTTCCAGCTCTCTTTCCTTCCTCTCAAGAGTTACTTTAAGTAATAAAACAACAATTCTTTCAAAAATTAACCAAATCTTGTTAGTCAGGACAGAGGCCCAGAGGGAACACAGCTCTTTTCAAGCAGTATCATAGTCATGGAATGGATGGGATGGGAGGGACCTAAAAGCTCATCTTTTTCCACTCCTGCCATGGCAGGGACACCTTCCACTRTGCCAGGCTGCTCCCAGCCCCAGTGTCCAACCTGGCCTTGGGCACTGCAAGGGATCCAGGGGCAGCCCCAGCTGCCCTGGGCATCCTGTGCCAGGGCCTGCCCACTCTCACAGGGAAGAATCTTCTCCTAATGCACRATCTAATCTTGCCCTATGGCAGTGAAAAGCCATTCCTTTGAAGAAGGGAAGAGAGGATGATTCTGGGAATTACCACCCTGTCAGCCTCACCTCCGTGCTGGGAAGATCACGGAACAGGTCCTCCTAGAAGCTCTGCTAAGGCACATGGAGGACAGGCATGTGATTTGAAACAACCAGCACGGCTTCACAAAGGGAAAATCCTGTCTGACCTTCTGTGGTGGACTGATAACATCAGTGGGCAAGGGAAGAGCTACAGATGGCATTTATCTGGACTTCTGTAAAGTATTTGACCCAGTGTCCCCACAACATTCTCCTCTCCRAACTGGAGTGAAGAATTTGACAGGTGCCTGTCAGGTGCATTAGCAGTTGTCTGGATGGTCACATCCAGAGGACAGTGGTCAAAAGCTCAGAGTCCTGAYGGACATCAGTGACYAGGGTGTYCCTGAGGAGTCTRTAYTGAGACCARTGTTACTTCATAGTTTCMTTAATGAATCAGTGTTACTTAATATCTTCATTAATGACAGAAGGATCAAGTGCACCCTCAGCAAGTTTGCAGGTTATACTTCTAAAAGTTGGGGCCATCCCCAGGGATCTGGAGAAACTCAGGAAGTGCCCATGGGAATCTGCTGAGGTTTAACAAGGCCAGGGGCTGTACCTGGGTTGGGGCAACCCCTGAAATCAGTCAAGGGTGGGATGAGCAGAGGGAGCARCCCTGGGAGAGCTGGACCTGCCCCAGCCCAGAGCCCCCGCTGCCCTGGGCTGAGCCCCTAGCTGGGATCAGGAGAGGGACTGGGATTGTGTCCCTGTGCCCCACAGGTGATTCCCCACCTGCAGAGCTGCCCCAGCCCTGGGCCCAGCCCAGGGAGGAGCTGGAGCTGCTGCAGAGAGCCCAGAGAAGGCTCCAGGATGAGCAGAGGGCTGGAGCAGCTCTGCTGGGAGRAAAGGCTGGCACAGCTGGGATTGTTCCGATGGAGAGACTTCAGCTGACCTAACCATGACYCTTCAGCACCTGGAAGTATAGTAAAGGTGCTGGAAGCCTATTGCCAAGAGCCTGGAGTGACAGGACAAGGGACAGTGGGTTCAAAATGAGGGAGAGTAAGGTTAGATTAGATCTTAGGAAAAAATTCTCCCCTGTGARGGAGGTGAGGCCCTGGCACAGGTTGTCCAGGAAAGCTGTCCCATCCCTGGAGGTGTTCAAGGCCAGGCTTGACAAGGTTTGGAATAACCCAGGATAGTGTCCCTGCTCTTGTCAGGGGGTTTGGAACAAGAGAATCAACAAGGTCCTCTTCCAACCCAAACCATTTTACGACTCCTCTGTGTGCTGTCCCTGCATTCCCTGGCAATTGTCTCTCTCCAGCTTTCCTGGGGCTCCTTCAGGCCCTGCAAGGCCACCCTGAGCTCAGCCCAAAGCTTCTCCTGTGCAGGTGAACAATGGCAGCTGTGCCAGCCYTTCCTCCCAGCAGAGCTGCTCCAGCCCTCTGCTCATCCTGGAGCCTCCTCTGGGCTCTCTGCAGCAGCTCCAGCTCCTCCCTGGGCTGGGCCCAGGGCYGGGGCAGCTCTGCAGGTGGGAAATCACCTGTGGRGGCACAGGGGGTGCATGTCCCACCACCCACACTCAGTGGGGCAGCACATTCTAACAGCAGGCTGGAGATGTGCTTTCAAACCCCCAGTGCTGCACATGGAAGATAAACAAGAACTCCCATTTCCTAAATAAATTACCAAAGTGGGGTTTTATGCTGAGACCCAGCCAGCAACTCTCCCCTGCTGTGCTTTAACCCCTGAGTGAGTCCAGTGCTGCTGCTGTGCTAGAAACTCCCTGGGTAATTACTGATCAAGTTACTCACTAGGGTCTAACAAATCTGGGAAAAGAGCATCCATGCCCCCAGTCCCAAACCCACTTTAAGGCACTGCAGGCTGGAACAGCTACTGGGACAGGCAGGACTGCAGCTGCAAAGCTGCACGTTCCTCTGAGTGTTTGCTTCCAACAGGAAAGTAACAAATTCAGATGACTGTGGGGACAAGCAAATCACTGACAGGGAAGGGAAAGAGGGAGTCTGGGACTTCCATCACCACTTTTTAATTCTGTACATCACCTCCCTCGGGATTTAACCTCTGTCAGGTTCTTGCCCTTCTGGAGCCCTARTGCCATGTTTTCAGGAGAAAGGCACTTCATTAAAGGCAACTTGCTGGGATTTCTGTGAAATATGAGCTGTAAATTGCAATCTGCTTGCATGTTCCTTTCAATGATTCTATTTATACAGGCCAGGGCAGCAACACAGACCCCAATTAGAATCTGTGATCCCAAAGCTCACTACTTTCCAGTATCCAMAATCTTGCAAAAGCATTTGGTACCTGCAATACAGTTAAATGAATGCGACTTAGGATTCCACAACAAATACAGCAGGTACATATTTATGGGATAAGCAACTTAGAAATAGTTTTTGCACCAACATTGCTGTAAATGCATTGAGAGGGAACAGTGAAGGAGAGTCAAATTTAGGGAAAAATGTCCAGCCCACAGCTGGAGAACTGTGTTACTCTGTGGGTGAGCAACTGGCCCAGGGGATGGGCACCAACGGTGACAGTGACTGGGGTGACGTGGGGCTGACACCAGTCACTACTGCTGGCGTCACTGACTGCTCAACAGTCACCRGTGGGTCTTGCAGGGCTCCATTCGCAGCCCAGTACTCTTCAGCATCCTTCAGTAAGAACCTGGGCACAGGACTCAAAGGGATAATTAGTCTGATGAGGACACTAAATGGGGAGGAGCTGTTGACCCTCCTGAGGGCAGAGAAGCCCAGCAGAAAGACTTCAACAAATCAGAGACTGGCATTCCCCAACCGTGTGGAATTTAACAGGGGAAGTGTTGGACTGGGCAACCCTGGCTGTGTGGATAGAGAGCAGCCGTGGGAAGGGCCCTGGGGGTCCTGGTCCATGGCCAGCTGGAGCTGAGTCAGGAGTGCCCTGGCAACCAGGAGGGGCATGAAAATGGTGGGGAAGGGTGTGGAGGGGCCCCCCCGAGGTGCCTTGGCCAGCCCAGCCTGGAGCAGCCTGAGCTCAGAGCTCCCCGGGGCTGCAGCTCCTCCCGAGGGGCAGCGCAGGGACAGCTCCGAGCTCTGCTCTGGGACAGGGACAGCACCAGGGAGCGCCTGGGGCTGGGCCAGGCCAGCTCGGGCTGCAGAGCAGGGCAAGGTTCTTGCCCAGGAGGCTGCTGGCACTGCCCAGGCTGCCCAGGGAATGGGCACGGCCCCGAGGCTGCCCCAGCTCCAGRAGCCTTTGGCCAGCGCTGCCAGGGATGCCCAGGCTGGGCTTGCTGGGGCCTGGGCAGGGCAGGGCTGGCACTGGGGATGCCAGCWCAGGATATTCTGGGATTCTATAAAATGAACTTTTCTGCAAAGATAATGCATCAGATTCAGATAATGCCTCTTGTCCACCTCCTTTTTAGAGATGGACAGTGGGAATGTTAGCCACAGGTAAGTTTATTGATTTAAAAGTTAACACCTCTCACTTCTTTATTACCATGTGACATTCCCTCAGTCCTCCACACAAGAACAGAACAAAAAATAAACAAATAAAAATAAAAATCACATCACCAAATAAAACTACCCAAACCTCCCCATGTCATCCTGAAGTGCTGCTCCTACAGCATAAATTAAAAACTTGAAAATGCTCAAGGTACACAAACCACTGAGCAAAAAACCCCAGAGCAATCCCAAACTCCTGCCAGCAGAATCTCTGAAATGAACTCTTTTCTGTKCTGCCTCTGGAACTGTACTCACCCAGCACACTGCAGTCACCTGTGCCTGAACTCCCAAAAATGAGAAATGCAGTAAGTACAGCCTTCATCACCTCACCAACCCTCCACAGTCAGAAATCTKACAGCAAGGACAGTCCCACAAGAGGGGACACTCAGATGGGACTTTTTAGCCTTAAAAAAATCTAGTAATTTATTCAAGATCTGAGACTGGCACATCAAAATCCCTTTGCAAGACTGCAATATAAGCACCTACACTTTAAAACAGCARATCACCTTTTGACTGAACAGCTCATGACAGATCTGTTTTGTAATAAATGTTCTTTCAAAATAATCCTGAAAACCAACCCAAAGCAGAAACTACTTCTATCAGCATGAGCTTTGGTACTAAAAACAGTTCAGTGACCCTGGAGTAGATATATATAAAATAATTCAGAATTTATCACACATATATGCATACATATGGAAAATATTTATCTGTTTCAGYACTGGAAAGAAAAAACTCCAACTTTCCCCATACCAATGCTTACATATAACCRGCTCAATTTTTAAATAATTTATTTCTCTGGCCACCTCTGGATGTAAAAGCACAATTTAACCACATTTAATGCACAACTTGCCAGAGGAGCAGCACAWTTTCATCTCTATAGAACTGATTTGATTTTAGGCACAGTCACAACCTTCTTACCAAGAACAGATTTGCCAGAGGGAGTTTTATTACCTGGGTTGCACTGCAGCTCTGTCCCGAGGGCTCCGGAGAGCACTTCCTCTATTTTCTGCACTATCTGATCACTCTGACAACTCCCAGCAGCTCCAGAGGCTTCGGAAGGCCCGGCCTGCTCAGCTGGGATCGTGTCACCATTGGGCTGCCCTTCCACATTTGCACTAACCAAAAAAAAAAAAAAAAGAAAGAATCAATTTAATACAAGCGATTTTGAGCATTTTTTGGACATTTTTTGTCGTTTACATGCATTTACTATATCCAGCTCTTCAGAGCAGTATTCCAGTCTCCTGAAAAAAGTGTGCTCTTAGGGAAAACTCTGCCTTTGGATAAACTCTCACTTATTCAGCCCCAACACTCTGTGACTGCTGAGGTTGAGACGCAAGGGAAAAAAAAACACACTCTGGAATGTGCCACATCTCCCGTGCTCGTACGGCCTTGTAGGGGTTTGCTCCACAAAATAAATACACGCAACGCGCTCTCTTCCAGCTTTTCCTTGCCCTTACCAAGGTTTTCCTTCTTTTACGAGATAAACTCGGCAAATTTAGCCGTAAATCAGACAAATCCTACAGGCGCCTGCCCCGACGGAAGGACAGCACCGAAACCGGGGAGAGGGAGGGTGGGCGCGTCCCCYCACCGTCTTCTCTCGGCCCCCGGGCCGTGTCTCCCTCAGGGCACCGGCCCGCCATGTTGTCGCCGACACGACCCTCAGGCCGCGGCCCGTCTCTCTCCGCCCCGCGTTCTTCCCCGCCGCTCCCCACCGCCCCGTTACCCGCCGTGCTGCTGCTGCTGCTCCTCCTGGATCTCCCGGAATTTGCTGACCACAAAGGACCGAAGGATCTGCTCGATATTCGTCGCCATGACACCCCCCTTCCTTCCTGCCCCGACGCGAGGCCTCCAGCATCCCACAGTGCACCGCGGCCCGGGGCGCGCGCTGACGTCCCGGCTGYAAGCCGCCTTTGCGATTGGCTGCGTTTGCTGTAAGCCCTGTCGCCATTGGCCGAGGCGGCGTGCGGCTGCGAACGGCCGCTCTAGCGCGGCGCACGGGCCATAGAGCAGCGGCGGGTTCCGGCGGGGGGGGGAGGAAGGTCTCGTGTCCCCTCAGCCGCCGCCGCCATGTTGTGGCGCTCCCGCCGCCCCCCCGCGCTCCGCGCCTGCCGCCGCCGCCGCCGGCAAAGCCGCCCCGAGCGCGTCCCCGTCTCCCAGTGAAAGCATTAAACCAATCCCCGGCGCTCCGCGCCCACACCGCCGCCTCACGCAGACCCCTTCCCCGCACAGACACACCGCCCCGCCGCCGCCGCTCGCGGCCCCTCTCGCGCCCCGTACGCCGCGTCCGAGCCCCCGCGGCCCCGCGGAGGGCAGGAAAAGGCACCGCGGCGGCCACGACCGCCGATCCCGTCCCCCGGCGCTCCCGCACGCCCTTCCCCGGCGCCACCGGAGTCCCCGCGGCGGCCGCTGCTTACCCGGCCGAGGCCATGGCGGGCTGAGGCGCGGCGCCGGCGGCTGCGATCGGGAGCGATTCCATCGGTGCCCATGGAGCGGGGCCGAGCCCCGCGTGTGCTCCGGGCGGGCGGCGGCTCTCAGGGGGCTCTGCCCGCACACGGGCGGTGCTGCGGCTGCTGCTGCATCACCACGGGGCCCTCAGCCCCGGCTCCATGCGAGAGGCGCCCGCCCGCGCTCCCTCCCTCCCCCTCCGCCCGGCAGTGACACGCACATGTGCTCCGGGGGCTGGCAGCGGGGCCGCGAAAATTAAAGGAACAAAGGGGGGAAACCGAAGGGAGGTGGATAAATAAAGTGCGCCTTTTGCCCGCCTGGSAAAGTCGGAGCTTTTCTGGCGGTGATAGAACGCACAGAAATGAGTTTGTCCAGAGTACAGCTACCMTGGGGACCCCTTTAGTGCTGCCCATGATGCCTTAATCAGATCAAATTTTAATTATATGGCTGTTCAAACAGGCTGCAAAAACGAATGATCCTACGGCTGGAACTCTCCTCACACACAGTTTCTGTAGTAGTAACTTAGGGGAGTTAGTTGACATGAAATAAATTTAAAATCCTTCCAAACCTGATCTGGTGAGTGGCATCCTTGCTCATGGTAATTACTAAATGGTTTTTAAGGTCCCTTCAAACCCAAGCCATCCTGGGATTCTGTGAAAACCCAAGTAAAATGGTTTAATTACTGCTGGGGTCTAAAAATTTTCACCGTCAATATTGTTTAATGATCACTTGCAAGACCCCTTAAATCAGTATAATTCTTCACTATGTCCTGCTGATCTGCCTTAATACTGACTTTGGAGAAAAAAATGAATCAGTGACTTGGATCAATTTGCTTACTTTTTTGTCACACTTGATTTATTCTATTTAAAAAGTAAAATAGTTACAGTTAAGAAAGTCCTTTTACCTGTGCATCCCATGCTCACATTAATACATGTTAGATTTACTGGTAGAACACGATGTAATTTTTGATACCAAATTAAAGTCTGAAAATGTTTCAGTTGAGCAATTTCAGATATATTTAGATTCAGCTAATGCAAATGGCCTTGTCTCAACCAGGCATGTCAAAAACATGAAAAAGGTTCCCCAAAAAGGCAGAGAAGGACTTTAGTGTGTGCTGCATGTTTCCCTCTGACTCCTTACAAACAAAACTAATCTGATAATTACACGAAGTCTCTCCTTGTACACATGAGGATCCACAGCCCTATGGGAAAATAATTGTTCTTACTCTCCCCATTTCTGCTTGCTGAATAAACTCCATTTATTTAAACTCCTTTATTCAGCTTCAGTGACAGATGGTTTTCAGATTAATTAAATATTTTACTTTCATTTTATTAAGACCAGTGATTGCTGCTGGTAATGTTCAATTAGTAATATATTAGTATTACATTAGTAAYAGTAGTTCTGCTACAATCATCAATACTACTTAGAGCATTTATTCATGTGACTTTCCCTTTCAAAGGAGGAGTCTGGTCTGGTGCTTAAATATGCAAAAAATAACATTAAACCTTATTTCCTAAGGTATTTTACAAAGAACAGTGATGTTTTCACATTATAGCTCTTRAAAGGAGGAAAACTGTGGATGAAATTTTGTTTTATTAACAGTATCACAGCACAACTGTAATGCTAAATTAGACTAAACCAAAGACAAATATTCTTTGGCTTCCTAAAGCAAAAAGTTCAAATGTGGGACAAACCAAGGATGTGGTATTTCAGGGGATGTAGAGACAAAACCCGCCTTTGCACAGCACTCACAGACCACCACCCTCAGCCCCTGAGGCGATGGATAAAGTAAAAACAACTTCGGCATCCCTAAGGTGTTTGGGCCGCCTCTCCCCCTTTCCCCACCCGCCTCATAGTCCCAGACTTGAGGGATTTCTGTGCTTAAGGAAACTCCGGATGCCTCAGCCGAGACACTGCTCACAGGTTTCCGTCCCTCCTCCCCCCGCGGTGCTCGCTCGGTGTTGTAGTTCCGGAGGATTTCTGTCCACGCTCGGATGCCCTCTGGAGCACAGTAAGTCCCCGAGCCGCGCTGGAAGCGTGCAGGAGCCGCGGTTCCCTCGGSTGCGTGGCTGCCGCTGGCCCGGCGCTGCCGGTGGCCCCGCGTCGGGCTGGGGGCGCGGGGGGCGGCCCGGGGCCGTGTGCGCCGTGCCCGCACCGCAAAATGGCGGGACATGCCCGGGGCGTCCCCCCTCTTCAGCGCAAATGCCCTCACGGCTTGGCGCTCAAGGCACCCTCTTCATGGCATCCCGGTCTTGGCTTGGCCCTCATGGCAGTCCCCTCATGGCTTGGCGCTCACAGCATAGCCCACACAGCAGTACCCTCAGGGCATGGCCCTCATGGCACCCCCGTCATGGCAAATGGCAAATACCCTTACAGGCACCCCCCTCATGGCACCCCCGTCATGGCATGGTCCTCACGGCATCTCCTTCACGGCATATGCCCTCACGGGCACCCCCCTCACGGCGCCCCTGTCATGGCATGGCCCTCATGGCATCTCCTTCATGGCAAATGCCCTCATGGCACCCCTCCTCATGGCATCCCAGTCATGGCGTCCCACTCATGGCATCCCCCTCATGGYCGTCTCCTCATGTCTTGGCGCTCACAGCAYAGCCCCCACAGCAGTACCCTCATGGCATCTCCTTCATGGCAAATGCCCTCATGGCATCCCCCTCATGGTCGTCTCCTCATGTCTCGGCGCTCACAGCACAGCCCCCACAGCAGTAMCCTCAGTACMCGGCATCCCCTTCRTGGCAAATCCTCTCCTGGCATGGCCCGCATGGCGTGGCCCTCTTGGAATCCCCATCACGGCTTGGCTCGGTGAGAAATGCTACTCRCTTTCAAAAAATTAAAAGGTTTATTAAAACTTTATCAAAATACAACAGAAGACTRAATAGAGAAAATATTACGGGGCTGGGAGCAAAGGATTTTTCCCCGCCATGTGCTTTGAACCCTTTGGCCCCTCCCAAAGCTCTGCCCAGTGACTCCTTCTTCCCTGTCCAGTGGTGGAGATCATTTCCTTAAGTCTGGATTGGAGGGCAGCTCTTGCCATAGCAACAATGCCACCCTCCCAAAAGCCCCAAAGCCAGGCCACCCCTGATAACAAYACAAGGGGGGTAAAACATAACYAYAAATCTATAAAACTTCTCCTAACAAATATACATGATATTTGTATTTGAATTGTGAGAGTCAGCCRTGGCATTACTCATCTRTCGCAGCCCTCGTAGCAATCCCGTCACGGCCTGGCCTTCACAGCCAAAGTGGTGAAATATTTACTTGAAGTAAGTAAATATTTCATCTCTGGTTTTGGACTTTGATTCACTTGAATTCATTCCCTGCTGTTTGTRAAGTTGGGGGCTTACCAACTTTTTAAGCATTTTTAAAAATTTATCCGTTAGCTGTTAGAATTGAGCATAGTTAATACTTATGCTATTGTTTTGGGTATATAGCTGAAAGGGTAACACAGAAAGTGCATTTCAAGGCTTGTGCTGCTGCCTCATCATGGTACAAAACACTGAGCACTTCCAGCATCCTACTTGCTTGAGGTGTCAAATTTAATACTATGGGGGTGGTTGTAARAGTTTATGATCCTGTTTGTTTTTTTTAGCAAATCTTGAGGGAGTGTTTTGCCTAGAAAAATGCCAAATCCAGCTGTTTGGAGGATCATACCTGGACACAAGGGGCCTGTCTGGCAGAGCTTCAGCTTGGGCCATGAAAGATACATATAATAATGACTTTTTTYCTTTTATTTTGTTTTCTACACCACACTGAATGGCAGGAGGTGAAACGAGATGATCTTTAAGTTCCCTTCCAACCCAAACCTTTCATGATTCTATATGGCCAGGTGAGAGCTGGGAATTTATCCTAAATAAAACACATGAGTTAAAAGAAGCTTATTTAACCCAAAGTTCTAACTAAAAATAATAATTGCCACCAAATTCTGGAGGCCTCCAAGCTACTTAAGCAGCTCTTCATATGTYGAAGTCTGAGGAAGTGAAAAGTTTTTTAAGGCTGTGTTTTTTTCCTTCAGGATGAGCCTAATTGTGCCCCAACCTAAACCTGCAGTTCCCCTGTGGGATCCTGACCATTTTGCAGGTTTGATTGCCATGGCTGTTTATTGTTGTGCCTCAGAGTGGTGAATTCCCTCTGGAAAGTGAGCCACACAGGGAAAAAATGCAGAGAGAGGTGAGGTGGATGTCTTCCCTCGACAGCCCCTGGTTGCCTGGTGTGTCTGTCCCTGGGACCAGGGACAGGCTGAGGCAGGAGGTGGGAATGGGAATGAGTGTGTCCTGGTCCCTCCATCCATCGGGGTGACCAAGGGCTGGGTTTGCTCTCTCAGCTGCCCTGGCTGCCTTGTGCTGCTGCTTCCCTTGTCCTGGCTGTGGTGATCCTTCACCCCTCGGCAGCTGGGAGYGTTTCCTTTACATATCCATAGTGACACATTCACTTTGCTGCACTGCTTACCATCGCAGTGTCTGCTCTCCAGCACTGCTCTCCTGCTCCAGGTGCCCACACTCCCTTGGCCCAGGCAGGAGGGGAGGGAAGGAGAGCCTGCAGGGGGAGAGGTTGGGGTGGGACCAATGGGCAGCTGGCCCAGGCAAGGGCAGCCCAGCCCTGTGCGCCCGCAGTCGCTGAACCTGCCGCTTGCGCATCCCCAGCTGAACGGGGGCCAGCAGCTGGCACAGATCCCCCGGGGAGGCTGGCTCGGAGCTCCCCTCCTGCCTGCCAGCTCTGGGGGCACTCAGGATGGGCAGAGAGGCTCATTCACAGGGCACAAGAGGTGGGTTCAGCCCACGGGGYTTTGGGGCCACAGCCTGGCTGTAGGTGAGTTTGGGAGCTGAGTAAAGGATGGCAGGGTGGATCCTAGGAGGGAATTGAAGTTGAGAGGAGAAAGTTTCAAGTTGGGAGGAGCAATTTGCAAGTTTTGGCTTCTTCTCCAATCCCTTCTTTTGATTTTTTTATCCCATAACAAGTCTATGAAAAAMACCCTAAAACTTATAAACAGCTCAGACTGCTAGGGTCAGAAACACACAGGCCTCAGTGGAGTGGGAACTGCACAGCCTTCTCAATTTGGGCTTTTTTCTGTCTCCTGTGAGAATTATTTTTCTTCTCCTGCCTAACTGCAAGAGGAAGAGTGAACCTTGTCCTTTAGTCCAAAGCCAAGTGGTGAGCCCTTTCCAGGGCTGGGAGTTGTGGATTTGAACCTTCACAGTGACACTGGGCTTGGGTCTGTAGTGTTTGGGAAAGTGCTGGGCTGTTCTTCAGACTCAGCTCTCAGAAGGGTGGGAGTTCTTTGCCTCCCGGGGTGGTCTGGCTTGGAAGGGACCTCAGAGCTCATCCAGTTCCAGCTCCTTGCTCTGTTGAGGGACACCCTCCACTAGACCAGGTTGCTCCAGCCTTCTCCAACCTGGCCCTGAATTGACACTCTGGGCAAAGACCATGTCTATGATCTAAAAAAACTTGGATGCCTAAATCAGTTTTCCTGAATCCCAGTATTGAGAAACAAAGATGAGCACAGAGGAAACCAACAGCACTGGAGCTTAATTAAAAAAAAATACATTGTGTGAAGGAGTGAGCTTTGCTGYTTGTGCTGGAGTGCAGAGATCTGATTGTAGTTGCACCTTTCCTGCTGTAGTTTGAGGTGAGCTGAWAAGGCACTGCCTTATTAAAATACCCAGTTGAGATTGAGTATTTAGGTATCTTGCRTCACACCTGAGAATAAATTGCTTAAGGAGTTTATGTTTTCTTAGAGAGTTCTGTTCATAAAGCAGACAAGGAGCTGGGTGTAACCCCCAGGTGTGTGCWCAGGGTAAGTTTGGGAGGGTCAGTGGCTCCTGTCCCTGGGAAGGGACAGAGGAAGGGCCAGCACCTGAGTGGCCTCATGTCRCTGCTCCCTGTGTTTGGAGCCTCCCTGTGCAGGAATCGGGGTGGGAGGGCTCTCAGGACTGTGGGCTTTGCCTCCCTCACTGGATTTTCTCTGCTCCACAGGCCCTGCTCGCGAGGAGGAGTTCCCTGGTTGGTTGGTGAGCCCCAGCAGCCTTCCTGCAGYGAGGATAAAGGTCTCTGAGCTGATGCTCCTGCCTGCTGACTTTGTCCTGACATCCTCAAGGATAAGCTCTGGGAATCTCCTTGCCTCTACTCTGTCCTTGCCTCCTCTCCTCCTGGACACATGGAGCGATTAACTCATTTCTTCTTTCCTGCTGTCACTTCATATAAGGATCTAACAACAGAGCCTCTTCTGAAATGTCCCTTATCTTCATTTTAAAACATCTTTTAAACAAACATCTCCTCCTTCTCTACCAGAGCAGGCAATGGGTGCAGAAGGTAATGACATCCCGTGGTTTGGAATCGTTAAGGATTTCACACATTGCTTCCAAAAATCCTGGGGGTGTGATAATCCTCACAGAGTAAATATCTACCTTGTGAATGACTTCAGCTCTTTAGGGAACMAATTTTTGACTGCTGGATTAGTGACAAAAATAAAAAGGAATGTTGCCTCTTGGGATCTTCATTTTTAAAGTGAGGTCCTGCTGGGCAGCAGAGGGGCCTCCWTGACATCTTTGAGTGTCAGTGTAAAATAAAACAGAGGCTGCCATGGCTACATCTGAGCCTCCTAAACTGGCACTGCCACCACAACTTCTTCTCAAGCCACATTCCTAAAGAAAAGTTGCTAGGATACCATAGTGGGATGCACAAATAATACTGAGCTTCACAACAAATGTGTGAAATCTAATCTTCACTCACATTTTGATATAAAATGCTCAAMTATTATTTGACAATAGCAGACACAGCTTGTTCTGTTTACTGCTCCCACAGAAAGCTTTGTCCTGTATGTGATGAATTCTTTCCTTGACAGTAGTGCCAGAATGTGTTACTTCAGGGAGGAGAAGGAGGTGACTCTTGGGGTGAGTTGCCATCATGGTGAGTCCCTTGAGGTGGCCACGGTGTCACTGGGTCTGCAGGCTGTGCTGATCAGCAGTGTGGSCTTAGTGGAGTGTGAATTTCACAAGGGCCTTAAGATGAAGGAGGGCAGGGCTGGATGGGATCCTGGCARTGAGGAATTGTTCCCTGGCAGGGTGGGCAGGCCCTGGCACAGGGTGCCCAGAGCAGCTGGGGCTGCCCCTGCATCCCTGGCAGTGCCCAAGGCCAGGCTGGACCCTGGGGACAGTGGGAGGTGTCCCTGCCATGGCAGGGGTGGGATGGGATGAGATTTAAAGGTCTCTCCCAACCCAAAACATTCCATGGTAATTTGCATCATGCTCCTTATTCATCATGCTGCTGATTTCATAGACTAATTTTTATTTATTGCAAAAGTGCAGATCCTGATTTTTAGATAGATAAAGAGAATGTTCACAAGYTGGTTAATGAACATTTTTTAACTATAAAAAAAAGAATACTTGGGATGGGACAGAATTTAGAAACAACAGGATGAGCTGCTCCTGTCCTGCAAAGCTTTTGCCTCTCACTCCTGGAGCACTTGTAGGGAAGCTTCTGTCCCCTGTTCCCAGCTGGAAGGGCTGGAGTTCCTTCCATTGGCTGGCTGCAGGGTCATCAGTGGGGCGGGAGTGTTGGGACAGGGACATTTTAACCAGGGGCTGCCAATCTTTGCTCTCTTTGTGCCTCTGAGCTCCTGAGTCCTGCTCTCTTCAGCCTGCTACACATAACACACAGTGAGTAGGGGCTCTCTTGGGTTTTAAATCATCCTGGTTTAAAGTTTTAACATTTTTAAATTTCAATTTTTTTAACATTTTAAAAGTTAAAAGTTTTAATTTTTTTTTTTGAAAATCATATTGTGTATAGTTCAACTTAATATTGATAAAATTTGCCTTAAAAAAGTACAATTTAGTGGCCACTGGCTCTGGATACCACTGGCAATGCTCATTTGACTTCAAAGAGACCCTGCCTGCTGTGTGATCAGTGCTCTTCTACCTTACTCTTATATTACTGTATTTATCTAATTCACCCCTTTGTTGTATCCCTCATTCTTTCACCTTTCCTTCTTGCTTGAGTTGTAATATAAAAGAGTGGATCATCATGTGGTTTCCCAAACATCTATACCATAACTGATAATTTTTAGCCTAACCTGAGCTTTTTTATTGCAAGTAATCATGGAGGTTTATAATTAAAACACRTCTGTAACTTTGCAATATCTACATTTGACCCAACACTGGATTAGAAACCTATTGGTCTCCCCCAGCATGGAACTACCAKTAGATATTAGCTCTGGCGTGTTTAGTTGATAGCAAACAACTCACTGTTAATTTTCTCTATTTTATCCTTTTATCCACATTTATTTTGACTTTGTTCTGTGGGGGTGTTTTGCCTAATGCAGATATTTTGCCTCATCAGGGCAGCTTTAGTCAAGTCAAGCTGCAGCAGCTGATGTGAGGACAAGGCACATCCCTGCCTCATCTGAAAATCTGCTTTGGATCATTTTTGCTTTTCCCTTAGAAATCTCCTGGATTTTGTTTTGGTTTTTTCCCTTTTTCTAAGATATATTTTGTGTTGTTTTTTCCCCTTTTCTAAGATATATTTTGTGTTTTCATCCCCTCTTGTCCTCCTGCACAGGGGGGCTCTGAGCTCACCGGGCACTGGCCACGTGTGGGTCAGTGACCGGCGGTGTGAGGAGGGTGACCCTGGTTCTGTGTTGTGTGTGCTGGGATTACATCAGGGCCACTCCTGGCTCCTTTTGTCCTGAACCCTCCTCTGGGCTCTGTTCCTCCCCCCAGCAGTGGGAGAATGGGAGCTGATCCCTGCAGCCAGGCTGGGAGAGCTGGGGGGGCTCACCTGGAGAGGAGAAGCTCCAGGGAGAGCTGAGAGCCCCTGGCAGGGCCTGCAGGGGCTCCAGGAGAGCTGCACAGGGACTGGGGACAAGGCCTGCAGGGACAGCACCCAGGGAATGGCTGCCAGTGCCAGAGGGCAGGGCTGGATGGGATC
>JACDOX010000612.1:111815-137443 GCA_014549065.1 Cardinalis cardinalis
TGGGGACAGTGGGAGGTGTCCCTGCCATGGCAGGGGTGGGATGGGATGAGATTTAAAGGTCTCTCCCAACCCAAACCAAACTATTATTTTAGCTCCAAATAAGGACATACATAATTAGTTTATAAATTATGTCCTTCCTTCCTTCCTTCCTTCCTTCCTTCCTGGAATCCTTCCCTCCCTCCCTCCTTCCTTCCTTTCCTGTTTTCTGAATTCTGGTGGATTTTGTCAGTGCAAGTGAACTCCTCCATCAGTCACTGTGTGAGAGTACACAGGGCAGTGTCTCTCAGGGAGCAGAGGTTTCCAGGGCTCTCAGAGAACACGCTGTCCTTTTGCTGTGAGCCCCACGTGCGTMAGCTGCCTGTGCACACCCAGGGATGACGTGGGCACCTGTGCTCCCACTGGCCAGCACAATGTCCATGTGTTTTTCCAAACCTCACTGGAATGGGAGAGTGCAGTGGATACCCCACTCTACCTTGTGTGAGTGAGCTCCTTTATTAATTCCACCTGTTGCTGGCCTCGTGGTTGCCCTCTCCAAGGAATCCCAGAGCTGGAAGTTACTTCCTTGTCTCATTGCTCGGAGCCTTTCCTTTCCATGAGGTGTTCAGAACTTTTCAGTCATTGCCTCTAAAATCTCTTGAACAGCTCCATCCAGCTCCAAACACTCTCTGTTCATACCGTGGGTGTTATCAGAAGGACTTTGACATTTGCAGGTTTGGATTCTCCGAGGAATTGTTGCTCAGAGGGGCTGTGGACTCCCCAGTCCTGTCCCAGGCCAGGCTGGACACTGGGGCTTGGAGCAGCCTGGGACAGTGGAAGGTGCCCCTGCCATGGCAGGGGTGACACGGGGTGGGCTTTGAGGTCCCTTCCAACCCAAACCCTTCTGGGAGCCTGTGATTCTCTAGGCTGCAATTCCCAGCCTGGTCACTCAGCAGGGCTTTTTCCTCTATCCCAGATTTCTGTATAAGTGGGAGCAGCTTCCAATCAGACCCAGGATGGTTTTCCTGACGGGTTCCTGCTGTGCCCTGGGTCAGCTCAGCCTAGGAGGTTTAGTGTGTATCACTGATGAAGTGTAGCGTGTACCTGATGACGTTCTCCAGCACTTCCCGGTCCCTGCAGCTCTCGCTCTCCCCACGTTCCCCTGCTGATTCCAGCTGTTTTCCTGTGTCCTGCTGTCCTGCAGGGCCATGGCAGAGCGGGTGCTGGTGATCGGCAGCGGGGGCAGGGAGCACGCCCTGGCCTGGAAGCTGGCCCAGTCCCCCCACGTCAAACACGTGTTTGTGGCTCCAGGAAATGCAGGCACGGCTGACAACGGGAAAATCTCCAATTCAGGTAAAAACCGAAAAAATACCAATTTCAAATTTGWTCATTCAACCAGGGTGTTGCTGAGCTGAAAGCGCAGCTGGTAGTGTGAAAGGATGATGATGATGATAATGAAATAATGATGATGATAATTGTGGTGGTTTTAGTTTGAAGCTGGGTGGAAATATTAATTTTTCTGTTGTGGTTTTGGTTTGCTAATTAAAGCTTTTTTTTAATTTTAAGATTTATTGGTTAATGTATATAACTACAATCCCATAAAAATGTAAACAAAAAAAATCCTATACCCCCAAAAAAATCTCTATTCCCAAAAATAAAAATAATTTAAAAAATAAATAATAAAAACTTCTACCTTTAACCAACTCATCTTTAAAACAACACCCTATAAATCAACATAACCCATAAACAAACTGATGATGGATGATGATGGATTATCATTTTTTAAGGTTTTGGGCATGTGAAATAGATTTTAGATGCAGTTAAGAGGACAAAAAGTATCTGAACAAAACCTTGTGTAAGTTGTGTAATTAATTTTATAAGATCTCAGCTGTGAAGTCTCATTCTTTAGGTTTGGGTTTGGAGGATTCAGCCAGAGCTGTTCCTCTGGGAATCCAGCTCAGGATAATTGCTGTGGTTCCACCTAAATTCCCTCTTGTGCTCTCAGAAGTGTGTTGAAACCCCATGATCCCCACAGCCTGAGACAAGAACATTCTGTCACTGKGAGCATAAATTCATTCCTTTGTCTTAGTGACCTTGAGAAATCAAGGTTATCTTCAAATATTTCTCTGTGTACTGCCTGCTTGGTTGGAGCTCTGACTGGCTATAATTGAGACTTTTCATAGTTATTAATTTTGAGAAATCAAGCTTCAGATGTTGCAAATTGAGCATCCAAAATTTGGAGCTGCATTTCAAAAAAGCCTGCTCTGAGGAGCTGGCATGCAGGGAACCAGTCCAGACCACAGAGATTCCTGTGTGCTTTACACAACAGGTCCTGATYTGGGGGCTTTAACCTGCCTAAAACTTCATTTTTCCCTTCAGAACATGTGGTAAGATGTGGAGTTCAAGCTAACACAGGATTCATGTGAATGTGGATCAGACACATCCTTTTTGTGCACTTGTGCTGGTGTGGGAGTAGCTTTGTGTGTTGTTGTCTTGTGGAAATGTGAATGCTGCCAGGTCCTTGTACAGCAGGTAATTATTGAATAGAATTCCCTTGGAATGCTTAATTACAGGCCTTTGAAACAACTTTGTCCTGAATTTCTTTGTCCAGTCACAGCATCATGAGTGAGCTCCTCACTCCAGTTTTTTGCTCTGTTTGGCCTCTGAGGAGAGGCCTGGAAGGAAGAGCTTGACAAGATCAGAAAGTCAAAAAATCCCCTTTACCCTTGTGCTAAATGGGGTCAGTGCCAGGCTGCAGGGCCTGTRGAATGGAAATTCCAGCATTTTTTTTTTCAAGCTTTGCCTTTTTAAACCCCCCCTGGGTTTTTCTGTCTTTCATCCCATAAAAAACATTGCACCAGTAGTGGGAAATGCTTGATCTCGAGCCAGGTCTATGAAATTTCCATGTGGAATGAATGGTTTTGTTCTGCACATGGGCTCACCTGTGCTTTGGGAGAGAAATCTTCACCACCCCAGGAAGAGCCTAGAATTTATGAAGAGTTTGACTTGTGTTGGTTTTTAAGGAAAGAATTTGTCTCACCTGTTCAGGAATTCCAGTGCTGTCACTGGGGCCTTGATTTAACTCAGGGTGGAACATGGGGAGCAGCCTGACAGAAGCACATGAGCCCTGTGATGTTGTGTGGGCAACAATACCTGGGATATCTGGGAATATYTGGGAAATTCTTTCCCTGGTTTTTGGGGTTTTTTTGGTATAATCAAGATTTGGCTCTGAAAGTTCATCCTTCCTTCGTGTGTCATGGAATTGCCTTTAATTAGGATTGCAGCTCTGGGTCTTGGGTGATTCCTGAAACACAAAAAGGTGAGCTGAAATTATAAATAACCTTAAATCTTTCAAACTTTGTATTCAAGTAAGAAATTTTTTTTTGTGGTTGATCTGAGCTGGTAATTGTTTCCAGCAATAAACTGGGGTTTAGTTTGGGTGCCTAAATACAGGTTTGTATTTAATTTAGGTGGATTATCAGGGCAGTTTTGGTGGAGAAGCACTGACAATGGCTTGCTAAATGAACAGATGTGTCTGTGAATGGGCTTCACCATCCTGACACCTTCTTCTGTCACATTTTACCTCTCAGTTTAASTTCTGCTCTGAAATTTAAGCTCCACCCTTGAAAGCCTTGGGCCAGGGTCCTCCTGTCTGGTTCCAAAGGAAAGTTCAGCTGTTGTTTCAAGCAGTCAAACACAGTTAAAGAAATGTCCCCTTTCAGCCAACAACCCAAGATAAAGGATATTTGGGAGGAAAGTTAAAATCATGGATAAACAACACAATTTGTTTCTTCCTGTTTGTTGTTAGGACATTTCTCCATCGTGTAAATCTTGTGCCACACTCACTGCTCATACCTTGAGATCAGACCTGCAGCAAGAAATCTGGGGTGAATTCCAGGCTCTCTCCTTTCCTGCTTGCAGAGGGACAAGGGGGAATGGCTTCCCAGTGCCAGGATTGTCTGGAGTGCCATGACAATGGGAATGGCTTCCCAGTGCCAGAGGGCAGGGATGGATGGGATATTGGGAATTAGGAACTGTTCCCTGTGGGGGGAGGCCCTGGCACTGGTGTGTGGTGCTTTTGGGTGAGCCAGAAGTCAGCTGGCATCAGCTGCACATGGAAGTTGGTGGCACAAAACACTTGGGCTGTGAAAGAGGTGCCAATGAGGGGATTTTTATTTGTGCTCTGTCTGGGTGTTCCCCCACCCAACCTGAATAGGGTAAATCTATAAGCAAAATGTAGATTCTGTTGTGGRATAAGGAAATTTTATGGGCAGGAATTGTTCCCTGGCAGGGTGGGCAGGCCCTGGCACAGGGTGCCCAGAGCAGCTGGGGCTGCCCCTGCATCCCTGGCAGTGCCCAAGGCCAGGCTGGACMCTGGGGACAGTGGSAGGTGTCCCTGCCATGGCAGGGGTGGCACTGGGTGGGCCCAAACAAGCCTGGAGTTCAATGATTCTGTGAATTTATTCATCCAGGGTGGGGGGAGCACAGTGGGACTGACCAAAATCCCGTCATCCCCTTCCTCTCTCATCACACCCCAGAAACTGGCTGGAGGAGACATCAGCTCCCAGYGTATTGCCATGTCCCAGGGGAAAGGACAAGAGAAAATGGCCCGAAATTACACCAGGGGAGGTCAGATTGGAAATTGGAAMTATTTTTTCCCTGCCAGAGTGATGGGGCCTTGGAATGAGCTGCCCAAGGAGTGATGGAGTCACTGTCTCTGGGAGTGTCCTGGAGGTGTCTGGATGTGGCCTTGGGGACAGGGTTTGGGGTGCTGCTGSTGGCACTGGATGGTCCTGGAGGGACCCTGGTGATCCTGGGATCCTGTGCTCCCTTTGCCAGCCCCGGGCCCTGGTGTGTGCAGTCTCCTCCCTGCACAAGCAGCCAATCCCCACTGGGCTCATCTCTTTTCTCCCATCCCTGCAGACCTTGGCTTTGTTTATTTGTGATAAAAGCAGTGCAATTGCAGGGCCTTTTGCGTAACTTCTGGATCATTGTCTTTGGTGCAGGACGTTGCTTTTGTTTGCACAGTTTGGGCCATTCCAAGTGTCATCAGTCTGAATGTTTGGTTTTGGGAAGATAATGGTTGTGGCAGCCCAAGCCCACATATCCTCAGCCATAATGACAGCACAGTGTCCTTCTTAACTGAGTTTAACATCATGTAAAAAAAAAGTTCTGATTCCCCTTGCTTCCAGAGGGCTCAGTGTAGTGCGGTTTTTAGGTAGCACTACAGAAAGAAAGAAAAAAAAGAAAAAATATGAGCTGGAATTCTACCACCAGCCATTTGTTTCATCCTCAACACCCTGGGAGTCCCTTCAGCTCAGGACATTCCATGGTTCTGTGATTTATGACTCTGACAGTGAATGTCCAGCCAGAGCCTTTGCCTGGGGTTTGGGGCTGTGTTCTGGGTGAGTCTCTGTCAGTGTGGGCCTCACTCCTCCAGGTTCCCAGTGACCTGGCAGCCCAGGAGGGGAGGCTGGGGGTGCTCTGTGGTACCTCAGTGCTGAGGAGCACCTGTGGATGGGATCTTTCCCTGTTTTGTGTCTCCAACAGCTGTTCCAGTCAGTGACCATGCTGCTGTTGCCCAGTTCTGCAGGGACCAGGACGTCAGGCTGGTGGTGGTCGGTCCTGAGGTTCCTCTTGCTGCTGGTAAGAGACACAAGCTGGAAATCACAGCCTTCAGCATTTAGAAGAAAAGTAAATTTTAGTGCTCATCTGTGCATCACTCAGCAGTGTCTGAATGGAAACAGATCCTCTGGAGCAGTKTCCCTGAAATCCAGAGTTGTGCCGAGGTGAAAAGGAATTTCTGAAGGGTAGTGTGTGAGCAAGAAAGCCAGTTTTGGTTTTCCTATGGAGTTTTCATGTTTTGAAATAACTATAATTTGAGTCTTGCTAAAAAAAMCCTAATTATAAACATGCTGGTAGTTTTTCTGCTTAAACCTTTTGGCATCTTCACCAAAGACTCGTGTTGACCTTTTAGCTCAAAGGTGTCATAAACCAAGGGGGGATTGTCATCCCTTCCCAAAGCCTGCACATCCTGAAGGCCTGCAGTGGTGCAGGGTTACTGCTCCTGGTTCCAGTGAGCAAAGCAGGCACTGCARACACAGATAACTTCTATTCCTGGCATTCCTGCTCCAAGGAATCAGTGCAACTTGGCTGGCCTGACCCTTATAAATCATCTGGAGATTTATGGCATGTTTTGTGTTTAGGCATTGTGGATGACTTGACAGCAGCTGGGATCAAGTGTTTTGGCCCCACAGCAAAGGCAGCTCAGCTGGAGTCCAGTAAGAGCTTTACCAAAGCCTTTCTGGATCGCCATGAGATCCCCACTGCCAGATGGAAATCCTTCACTGATCCCAAAGCAGCATGTGCCTTCATCAACAGGTACAGTTCTGGTCATTTTASACATACTCTTACTGACAGTGTAAATATCCAAACCAATCCAATGATTGCTCAGGTATCCATACTTTTGGGATAGAACATCTGCAAAGGTTTCAAAGGATCACCTACCATGATTCTCCCAAACTGCAGCAAGTCTGAGAAAAATGGTTCCTCCTGCTCTAAAATGGAATGCAAGTTCAGTGTTCAGTTCACAGGAGAATGTAGGACAAGCTGTTATTTTTTTGTCAGTCTGCCTGCTGGGGAAAGGCAGGGAGCAGCCCAGAGCCATCTGTGCTGGCTCCTTATCCCTTTTCTCCATCAAAAAAACCTGGAAAATTACTCAACAACTGATGATCCKCTCCACAGTGCAAGCCAGGTGACCCCAGATGAAATTCCCAAATGGAAATCAGTAATGAACAGTCAGGGAATTCCCTGGTGGGGAAGAGAGGCAGGAACCTTTCTCAGGCAGAGCATAACAAGAGGATCCTGGTGTGATTTGTGTGTTACTCAATAAGGTTGCCATGAAAACTGAGAAGCACTTTGATTTTTCAACTCTTGAAATGTTCAGAATGTCCCTGCAAGGGCTGTTGATGTTGATGTTGATGTTGATGTTGAATGTCTGTCCTGTGCCTTGGCAGTGCCACCTTCCCTGCTCTGGTTGTCAAAGCCAGTGGCCTGGCAGCTGGCAAAGGAGTCATCGTGGCTTCGAGCAAGGAGGAGGCCTGCAGAGCTGTCACTGAAATCATGCAGGTGAGGAGGAATGTCTCACCAAGCCAGCTCCTCACCACCTCAGAGCATCACAGATRTTCTTTATTTCGTGTAACAGGAACGTGGCTGTCAGACATCAAACCTTTTACACTTTTATTTGGCCAGCTGTGAAACTCTGTTGTATTCATGGCTTGAGGTGCAGTTCCTGTAGGATAAAATAAAACCATTCTTCATGAAAACCCACCCTTATTTCACTTACTCATATATGCAATTCCTTTTATTTTCACTCTATGAGACTGCTGCAACCCATCAGGTCCCACAGTGAACTCCTCAGTGATTGAGGTGGATCTTCACAAGCACCATTAGGACCAAGCACAGCACTTCAATGTGCAGTCAAATTCTGCTGAGATTGTTTCATGTGAAGCTCACMCTGAGGAAGGATATTCCACAAATGTATTTGGAGCATCAAGATTTGAAGTGAGGCCAAGTGAAGTAATTTTATCTGCCCAGTGAGGAGCACAGAGCTGAGGCTCCCAGGTCAGGCCCTCAGCTGGTGTCAGCAGCACAGCACCCTGAAATTCCATGGAGCTCTGCTGATCCATGGGGCACATTCTGTGACACTCTTGTGCTTCAGGGGTCAGGGCATGGGTGCTGCAGTCACATTTTGGGGTCTATGGTCACTGCACAGTTCATGTCTGAACAGGGCCCAATGTTTTCTACAACAAACCTGAGTTAGAGATTTCTAGAGGCCCCCAAAATCACTTTGGCAGTGTGGKCTGGTTGTTCTTAATTTTTTAATTATCCAGGATATGCAGTCAGTGTTCAAACATTGCACTGGGATGTGAGAATCTTGCTCCCTTCCCAGGTGTTGGATAAAATTGCACTATTTTACCCAGTTAAAGTGCAGACTGGAGACTTGGCTGTCACTGCTGTTGGGGTGAATTTCAGAAGGCAGAGCATGAGGAATTGCTCAGTRATCACAAATACCCTCTGCCATTTGAAAATACTCACTAATAAACCCTGCATTTATTTAAGAATAAAGAGAGAAGTGGGGATTTCATGAGTGCTGACATCCCTGGGGGGGAGAATGGATTCATCACCTCAAACCTGTGCTGCATTTCTGGCTGTATTAAAAATACCTATTTCTTGTTGGATTTTCAGTAGTTTAAAACTGAAACAGAACTAAAGGGATTTTGTTTCACTGTAGGATAAGAGTTTTGGCACAGCTGGGGAAACTGTTGTGGTTGAAGAACTTCTTGAAGGAGAAGAAATTTCTGTAAGTGCATCTCACTGTAACACTTTGGTTCTACCTGTTCTAAATTGTTTGGAATTCACTAAGTGCCTTCACCTACAGAGTGAGGATTTTATCAGTTAAATTAAAACCATTCCCTCTTACAACTAAAATTGTATTGGTTAGAGACAGCTGTGTGGCTTATTTTGGATCCTTGCTGGTTTTATAATTAGCATTGTAAAATGTTTTGAGTACTGCTTCCATTATTCCAACATTACCCAGTTTGAGTGCACAACATCCTCCAGTTCCAGAAGATGCCAGCAGCTTTGTTATTCTGAAGATACTGAGGATAAAAACAACTGCTGTAGAAATAATTTATAAATATTTCACAAGTAAATAACTTTATCAGCAAGGAAAAGGAAGTCTTGAAAGGGATGAAATTCCTTCCTTCCTTCCTTCCTTCCTTCCTTGGCAGGGGCTGGGAGGGGAAAGGAAAAAGTAATTTCCATTATGCAGCATTTTAATTATTTTTTTACAACCTTTTGAGTGTTTATTTTAAGTGCAACTGCTGGTGGTATAATTTTTCTAGGTTTTATTGATTTCTGAAGGAAGGGCACACAAAATGAGTCCCTGCTTCCTTGAGGAGAACCCAAATGCTTTGAACCCCACCATTTATTTTATCAGGGAGGCAGAGTTTATCCTCTTCAGTATCCCTTTGTCACACTGAAAATCAGCTCTGATTGCACTTTAATTGTAACCATCTCAGGAAGTTCAAGTGTTGTCCTTGTTTCAGTGCCTGTGTTTCAGTGATGGTGTCACCATTGCCCCCATGCCCCCAGCCCAGGACCACAAGAGGCTGATGGATGGAGATGAGGGCCCCAACACAGGAGGGATGGGAGCTTATTCCCCAGCTCCTCAGGTGAGGAAGGACTGGTGAGGAAGGGAAAAGGGACTGGGAGGGGATGTTGCACTGCAGCTGTCCCTGAGCCTGTGGGGATGGTTCATTCCAGCAGAGGAGCAGAGGAATGGGCTCTGCTGGATGGAAATTGCTGCCCAAAGCAGCCACGGCCAAGTAAATCCCCAGCTCCAAAACYTCACAAAGAATAAAGAATAGAGCATCTCCACTGAATTAACCAGGGATTCCAAAGTAGGCAGTGTTATTTCTGCAACCTTGTGTCTGATTGGGATTTAAGTGTTGTGAAATGCTGCTCATCAGAACCAAGGGCCTAAAGCCACAGTTCTGCTTTGTGCCAAACAAAGGTCATGGTGAATTTTGGCTGTGCCTTAAGGTAGTTGGGGGTTTGTTTGATAGGGAACTTCTGTTGGCAGAAATAGAGAGAAAAACATTCTTAGCTTTCCATTGGAGTGAGCAAGAGACCATCCAAGAATTCTGCTTGGCTCTTAAAAACATAAAACCAAGCCCTCCCTTTTTACAAACACTGGTTTCCAATCCTTTTTTATCAGATTTCTAAAGATCTGCTGCAGAAAATCAGAGAGACTGTTCTTCAGAAGACTGTTGATGGCATGAGGAAAGAAGGAGTCCCCTATGTGGGTATGTACAAGACTCTGGGATTTTTAATCATAAGGAGAACAGCCTTTTATTTTGCTTTTTCCTCTTTGTATCCTGACTCACACTGGAGGTTAAGGGAAACAACTTTGATTTATTAGAAACTGGGTTTAGTACCAGCCTTGATTCAGAGTCCATGGAAATCAACAGAGGTCATGAACAGGGAATAATTCCTCAAGTGAGGAGGAGCAGAAAGGAAAACGTTCCAAAATAAGCTGTAAATTTATGACAACTATTTCTGCTTGATTTATTTTTGCCATTTCTAAAATTCACTGAGCACAGGTGGCAGCCTTTTAAACCCTGTTATCAACAGATTCCAAMCAAGTGAGTTCCTAGAGATCTTTATGTATCATGTTTTGTTCCAGGTGTGCTTTATGCTGGATTAATGCTCACCAAAGATGGGCCTAAAGTTCTGGAGTTTAACTGCAGATTTGGTGACCCAGAATGTCAGGTGAGTTATTTTGTACAATTTGGCATTATGGGAGGAGTAAAATCTGTGACCATCTACCACTGTTGTTAACCAGATTTGGGGTGAATAATCAGAATTTGAAATCACCAAGATTTAAAGCATTTGGGTTGTTTGTTCAAGGCAGAAGGTCTGTAAGGAAATTGTTCCATTCCAGAGAGGATTTCAGTAGGCTGGACTCAAATCTGGGCTTTGCAAAGGTCAGCTTGAGAAGAGCTCAGCACTTCCCTGTCTTTTCTGGAATGGATTCTGGATTTTTCCTTGCTCCCTGTTGACAAGTGGAMCAAAACTCTTAATTTCTATTCTTCAGAACAAATGAGGTTCTTTGTCCTCACCCTTKCCTTTCCATATATAGCAATTCTTTTATCCACAGAAATTTTCTGCAAGGATGAGTAATTTTAAGATTATCTCTCAGATTATCCACTGCATGTCTGATGTGTGAAAGTACAAYATGTAGGCATGTTTAATTCTGCTTTTACAGCTGCATTGGTGTCTTTCCAAGGCCAGGGAAGACATGACCTGGTTTGATTTGCTGCTGTGTGTTCCTGCAGGTGATTCTGCCCCTGCTCAGGAGTGACCTGTACGAGGTCATGCAGGCAGTGCTCAACAGGAGGTTGGCCAGCTCCATGCCAGCCTGGAGAGAGGACAGTGCAGCTGTGACTGTGGTCATGGCTAGTCAAGGCTACCCAGGGACTTATCCCAAGGGCTTGGAAATAACAGGTAAATGGAGCAGAGGAGCTGCAGGAGGCTCATTCCCCCCCTGGCCTCTCCCTGCTCTCTGCTGCTGMATGAAGGTGAATCATGGAACTGAGATTCATAGAAACCCTGGTTCTGGGTCAGCAAGAGCAGCTGGATTTTCACACATCTCAGTTTATTTTGGTGTATTTTCAGTTCTCCATGCTGTTGTTATTTGATATTGGCACAGCATTGATATTCAATGCCTGCTGCAGTCAGGTGGTTCTGATCAGGGTTCTTGGGTCACGTTGATGCTGATGGTTATGTCACTGAGGCATAAAACCAGCTGCAATCAGATGTTGTGTGCCAGCTAAACACCTCCTCCCACATCCCTGAGCACTCAGCTAGACTTGTCTCTCCTCCTGAGGTATTTTTTACACATTTATTCCCATTTCCCAGCAGGATCACCCTGACTTTGCCTGCGGTTTTCAGACAAAAAATGTYCGGTCTCTCACCGAGAACATTCTAACCAAGAGCTGGTGTTTTTCCCCCCACCCACAGGGCTTGCCAAGGCCAAGCAGCTGGGGCTGGAGGTGTTCCACGCAGGCACAGCCCTGAAGGATGGCAGGGTGGTGACCAGCGGGGGCAGAGTGCTCACAGTCACGGCCATCAAGGAGGACCTGCCCGCGGCGCTGCAGGCGGCCAACCTGGGGGTGGCTGCCATCCACTTCCAGGGGGCCATCTTCAGGAGGGACATTGGCCACCGGGCCATAGCCTTCCTCAGGCAATCCAGGTAGATATTCCCAATCCCTGAYGTGGCAGTAACGGGGCTCAAAAGGAGCTAAGCACATCCCTGGGTGATATCAATAAGTTTGAACCCCATCCTTGTACTCAACCTCAGCAAGACCAGCCAAGGCAGGGATATTTTGAATGCCTGATGTTCTTACTCTCCTAAATCTGAGTTAAACTACAGTGACAAGCACACAGGAATGATCTGTGTTGCTGCAGTTGTTAGGCCTGGTTTAGGGAAGGTAACTTCTGCTTCTTGGACTTAGTATCACATATTTGCTGTGGGTTTGTTTTGGATCACAGATTTGCTCTGGGTTTGTTTTGGATCACAACTTTTGCTCTGGGTTTGTCTTGTCCAGAAGTCTGATATTCAATATCATGAAATGAAAAATCATTTAATATCATGAAATGTGGTCCCAGCCCCAACCTGCCAGAGCTCCAGGAGCATTTGGACAGCTCTGCCAGGGATGCCCAGGGTGGGAATTTCGGGGTGTCTGTGCAGGGCCAGGGCTTGGACTGCATAATTCCTRTGTGTTCCTTCCAGCTCAGGAGATTCTGGGATTTTTTTATATTAACAAAGTTCAAAGTGACTTTTTGGTTCTTTTTTAGCTTTTAGAAATGGTTAAAATCACCTTGAACYCCCCACCTTGTTGGGATTTACATTTTACTGGCACAGCTGCCTAACACCAGGGTAGGATTCATCCCTTCTTTCCATTCTCATTCCTTTAATTGGCTCATTGGCTCACAGTATTTACTGTAAGATCTGGAGATCATATGGGTGTGGGGTTGATTTTTTTTTATAGTAGGGAGTCTTGTTGCCTCTTTAATGCTCCTGAAAGCTTCTTGTAGTTTTTAAACTCATTTTTACCTAATAAGCTCCAAAGAGCTCCCAACATGTCTTTTCCCAAGAGGTTATTTTGTAGGCTGGGAAGCACATCAGTGACAGTTCTGTTGCTGCTGGCAGTGTATCCTGATTAGCATTTTGTAAAATTATCATCAATAAACTTCCTAAAAGAACAAGGGTGTTGGTATTTAGTCTTCTTTCTCTCTCAGGTGCTCTGCATCTGTTGACGAATTGATGTGACAAGGTGGAATTGGGATTTGTAGCAGAAAAAAACCCCAAAAGCCAGGTCAGTGAGGCAAGAGGAGGCTCTTGGAGCAGTTCCCTCCCACCCCTGGGCCAGCAGGGCTCCTGCCTGGAATGGCTGCCTGGAGGATCCCTCCTGCACAGGGAGGCTCCTGGGGCTTCTGCAGGCGCTGCCCTGGAGGCTGCTCCCCCTCCTGCTCCTGGAGGGGCAGCACAGGGATGCTTCAGCTCCAGAACCCCAGGCTGGGCTGGCTTGGAAAGGACCTTAAAGCTCATCCTGTTCCTGCCATGGCAGGGACACCTTCCCCTCTCCCAGGGTGCTCCAAGCCCCAGAGTCCCCTTGGGACTCAGTGGAGGAAGGGGGGATGGCTCTGGAAGTCAGGACTCAGCTCTTCTTGGCAGCCTGGCASGATTCAGTCCTGAGGCATTTCACCTCAGGAAAACAGCCAGAATGCTTAATGAGAAGTATTCCCGAAAATTTAAAGAATTAAAGATTCATTTAAAGAATCAAAGCAAAAAAAAAAAAATTAACAAATTTGAAATACTCCTAAAAACATGGTGCAAATCTGGTGGACATTTATCATATTCAGACTGAAAGGGGCTGACTTTGATCTCTGGTTGTTGCAGGCCAATATTTCCTTGAGTCTTATTCACAGCCTGAGCAGCTGCCTGTGGGAATTCTTGTCTTCTTGCCAGATTTTGGGCAGGGTATGCTGGGAGTGCAGACACCTTGGGATTTTCCTGGCAACACTTCTCCTGGGCCAGTTCTTCTGGCACTTGAAGTCTTTATCAATTCCAGATATTCCAGCAATGATCTTTACAACAGAAATACCTTTGATCCTAAAAAAAAACCTCCCACATCTTAAAATAAGATTTAATAGGCAGCGTACAAAAATATTTACTCCATTTAGTGCAATTGTAGGCATTTGTGTCTGTCTGACTTTTTCAGTGTTTGCTGAATTCTTGACCTGGTTCCTGAGATGGGGTTTGTGGATTAACTGATTTTTTTTTTCAGCTGAGTCAATTTAAAATGGCTTTCAGTTGTTTTGTTGTATWTGTCCTTGTTAATCAACACCCTTAGAATTTAAACTTCAGGCTGAATCCCATCCATAGGAGAGAGAAAAGAGGGATGGATCTAAAATRGGGATGCACCTGGTTCATGCCACTGACAGCCTGGGAATAACAACTGCTCAGCTGGCACGAGCTGTTTGCTGCAGTGAAAAGCCATTAATGTCCCTGTCCCCAGAATGGAAAGGTCCTTCTGTAAACATGAGCTGGTGCTTCGTGTCCCCAAGGAGCTGTGGGGACACAGAGGTGACACCAGTTTGTACCAGGGTGTTGATCTTACATAAACCCCACCCAGAGCTCACAGACATCACCTTCTAGGTTCCTGAGCCCCACCTTAGGAACCTGGGTCTTTTGAAGGAAATATATTTTATATCCTTTAAAAGAAAGCCCATTGAAGTAAGAGAGGCATGGCTGCTTCTGAGGTGGGATCATTGCAGTGACAAGGAGAGGCAACCTTAAAGCTGCAGCTGGAAAACCCTGGAAGGATCCTGGGGGTTATTGATTCAYCTTGTGGGTGGAAAAGTGACTTCAGCTTAGCCCTGCTCTGACCCAGCCATGCATTTCTGTGCTTGGGTTGGGTTGGGTTGGGTTGGTTTGGAGCTCTCCCACTGACACCTCAAGGCCTGGAGGTGGCACTCAGAGCTCTGGGCTGGGGACAAGGTGGGGATCAGTCACAGCTGGGACTCCATGGGCTCTGTGGATTCTGTGTGGATTCAAACCTTGCAAAATCAGGTCTCTGCTGCCTGTTTTACCTTGTCAGGGCTTTGGTTGTTGGTTTTATTTTGGGATTTGACTGTGTGATCCCAATGCTCTGATACCATCTTCAAAACTCTGGAATTATCCACTTGCTGCTCATGGCCTCCTCACACAGCAGGATGGGATTCTGCACAGTTCCCCCACTCAGGGATGTAAAGAAGTAAATATTATTTGAAAATACATTCAGTAATCAGCTGCCATCCCATTTCTCCCCACTCTTCCAGAGGCCTGACTTACAAGAACAGTGGGGTGGACATTGAAGCAGGGAACACTTTGGTGCAGAGGATCAAACCCTTTGCTGCAGCCACATCAAGGTCAGGTAAGACAAGAACCTTCTGCTTTGGTCACTTCTTGGCAGTGAGTTTACCAGTTGATCTTGATCAAAAGCTCATCTTGATGTGTCCTGCCTGTTTCTAGATGACACAAGCAAACCTGGGGTAAGCAAATGCCTGTGATTTCATTCCAAATGCACAGCCCTTAACCCCCAAATGGCTCTAAACTCCACCTCCTGAATGCCAGGAGTGTCAGAGAGCACAGTTCAGCACTGTGTAAGGATAAATGCAAGCAAAAATTTCACCATTAAGTGAAATTTAAGTTTGATTCCATGGATTATTATTTCTTGCACAGTGAACTCCACCATTTGGGGGGATGAATGTTTAGAAAGGTTATGAGATGTAGAATTCCTGAGATAGATGTGGAACTCTTTTGCTGGGTTGAATCAGCATTGATTCATCCTTGGGTTTGGGGTTCAGGCACATCTTGCTCTAGCAAGTCCTTGTAATTCTTCAGACAGATTTAAAATACTCATTTATGAAATGGCCCTTTTCTTTCAAATGAACTGAGAACCTTCTAATGAAGTCAGGTATACATAGAGGGGAAAACAGAGATATTCTCACACCAGTWCAACAATCTTACCACAAATCCTCCTGTGTTTCACAGGAACACTTAGTGCAAGGGGGAAACCCCTCAGTTCCAGGAATTATTAACTGCTCAGTCACAAAGTTGGGGATTTTTAGGCTTAGGCTAATGATGAATTAAAAAGGCAAAGCCAACCTAAGCAGATTAGGAGCTCCTCAGTGAAAAGCTTCTAAATGGCAGAGAAAAGKTTCCTGGTGACAAAGCAAAGTCGTGTTGCCAAAGCTTGGAGAGAACTTGTGCTGGAGATGCTGGAGAAGCCCCTGGGAGTAAAGCTGGGCTGTTTCTCCTTTTCCTGGCTGGCAGGCTGCAATGCAGAGCTTGGAGGCTTTGCTGGGCTCTTTGACCTGAAAGCAGCTGGTTACAGAGATCCCATCCTGGTGTCTGGAACCGACGGCGTCGGCACCAAACTCAAGGTAAGGTGGAAATCCACCCAAAGGAGGAAAAACAGCACAGAAGGGAAAAGGTTCTGTCAGAAAGTAGCAGCTGTCTTGGAAAAATACCYATTGGTCTTTCTAAAAAGGGGATGGAAACTGAAATTGCCCTTCTTCAGGCAAAAGAATTAAATACCTGTAAGTAACCAGATATGCTGATATCTGATAATATCAACTGATATGATAATATCAACTATCAGAAGTTGATATGATAATATCATCAGTAAACATCAGAAGTTGATAAGATGCCTAAAATAACTGGGTTTTAAATATTAAGAATATAATCAGGAATCTTGTTKCACAAAGGCAGCATCTCCACCCTCAAAAAAGATTAATTGATGGGGAAAATCATTTAATCCCAGGTTTGCTGATGTGTTTGGGCTCCAAGGAGACCCTTTTGCAGTACAGTTTCCTTCTCAGTGCCTTTTGGGTTTGCCAGTGGAGACAGGAATAATTCCTGAAGAGAGTTAGGAGAGGATAATAAACAAAGCTGCTCCTCAAAGAGCACCTGGAGGGATTCTGGTCCATTGCTCACAGACTCTGCTCTGTGATTTCAGTGCCTTGCAGACCCTGCCTGTGCTCCAGGGGTGCAGAGCTGATCCCAGGCTTCTCCCAGAGCTGATCCCAGGCTTCTCCCGTGTCTTGCAGATTGCTCAGGAGTGCCAGAAACACGACACCATCGGGCAGGACCTGGTGGCCATGTGTGTCAATGACATCCTGGCCCAGGGAGCTGAGCCCCTYTTCTTCCTGGATTATTTTGCCTGCGGCAAACTGGACGTGGAAGTGGCTCAGGGCGTCATTGCAGGAATTGCTGATGCCTGCAAGAAGGCTGGATGTGCTCTTTTGGGTAGGAACACTTCTCAGGGGGATCTGAAAAACCTTCTGCAAGGTCTTTTAGTTGGTTTGAACGTAGTTGGTTTCCTACTCTGTGGAAGAATCTGGGAGGAGGAGAAATTTCAGGGAACTTGATCYGAATCACAGTGGAAGGAGACAGTGCTTTAAAAGTTTAGGTTAAATTTAGATTAGTTTTAGGTCCAGATTTAGGTAAGATGTTGAGAAAGGTTCTGTCCTTTTTTTCCAAATTTTAGGGAAGTTAGGAACACAAGTCCTTTCTCAGTGGGTGTCATTTTGGGTCTGTTTATAAGCTTTGAACAAGAAGCTCTTTATGCCCTGGTTTACTTTTTTCCTGCATGAACTGTTGGTCAGCTTTATGTTTGTTTTAAGATGTTCTCTGCATTTATCAAATATAATCACCCCATTCATGCTGCAGCAAGGTCTGTGCTAGGTGAGACCTTGTGATGAAACCACCAAAATGTCAAGATTTTATTTCCAGTTCAAGACTTTCAAACTCCACAGGCCTTTCTGCAAGAGCTGAACCTTCAGCTCAACAAATTTAACTCATCACCCCCCGATAGTGAGGGGGTGAGGGCTCATCTCTTGCCTGGTTTTGCACAATAAACTGTGGATTTAAGTGGTGGGTGGCCAAGCACTTCTCCATCCTCCATTTGATCCAGCCCTTAGTAAATACAGCTGAAACCCCAGGACTGAAAAAAGCAGGTGAAGCTGGAGCACAGGGCAGGGAGTGCAAAGTGGGAAGAGGAGAGGAAAAGGGAGGATTTTACCCAGAGCAGCTGGGGCTGCCCCTGGACCCCAAGGCCAGGTTGGACACTGGGGCTTGGAGAGCCTGGGACAGYGGGAGGTGTYCCTGCCAGGGTGGAATGAGATGAGCTTTAAAATCCCTTCCAACCCAAACCAGGAATGAGATGAGCTTTAAAATCCCTTCCAACCCAAACCATTCTGGGATGCCATGATTAAAGCCAGGCTTTTTCAGCACCTCTCTGCTGTGTTTTGGTCCCCAGGAGGAGAAACGGCCGAGATGCCGGGGATGTATCCCCCCGGCGAGTACGACCTGGCCGGCTTCGCCGTGGGGGCCGTGGAGAGAGGGCAGATGCTGCCCCAGCTGGACAGGATCACTGAGGGGGACGTGGTCATTGGGGTGGCATCTTCTGGGGTCCACAGCAACGGCTTCAGCCTCGTCAGGAAGATCGTGGAGAAGTCCTCCCTGGATTTCTCCTCCCGCGTCGGTGTCTCCGGGGATCAGACTCTGGGTACTGCTTCCTCCTGAGCTTCCTCCCAACAGCTGGCACAGTAATTCTGTCTGGGCCTTTGAAACTTTTCTCAGGCACCAAAAAAAAAAAAATCATTCCATCTTTAACATGTTTTCATCTTGTTCTTTTCCTGGGAGTCACGTGTGCAGGGAAGAAACAAAGGGAGGGGGATAAATAATTAATTGTGGGCTAAAATTAAAAAGGTAGAACTTTGTGTTTCTCTCTAGTACAATGCTCACTACTATCCAAACTGCTATTTTGAGATTTCCCCCATTTTGTACTGATTCCCATTTCTCTCCATGCTTTTCCCCTCTCCCCTGGGCAGGAGAGCTCCTGTTAACCCCAACCAAGCTCTACAGCAAGACCCTGCTGCCTGTGCTGCGCTCGGGCCACGTCAAAGCCTACGCCCACATCACCGGAGGGGGCCTGCTGGAAAACATCCCCAGAGTCCTCCCACAGTCCCTGGGGGTCGTTTTAGGTGAGAGAGAAGGAAAGCTGTGGAAAAATCCTCCCCTTGCTGTGGAAGCCTGGGGCCACAGCAGCTGATTTGTGCTGTAGGAGCTGGACGTGTCTGTCTGGAAATGTTTGAGTTTTCCCTTGTACCTGAACCAGAGCCAGTCGAAACTCTTTGTGGTGGAAAGACTGCTCCCCATTGAATTCCTTCCCCTGGGGGCGTTTGGGATTGGATTTCATAGGACACTTGCAAAAAGAAAACAGCCTTGCCAGCATTCCCAAGTCAGCTGCACCATTTGCAATTCCCTACGAAATTATTGCTAATTAAATGATACTCATGAAGTTTTCCATCAGCATTCAGAGGTGGTTGTGAGCTCAGAGAGAGCTCCTGCTGTTTGGCTTCATGAATCCTCAGCACTCTCCCCTCAGGTGTGCTGGAAAGGGTTTCACTGCTGGGGAAGGTGAGGCATGGAGAGGGAAAAGGCTGGCACAGGTTGTGAGAGCTCACGGGGTTGTACAATAAAATAAAGAATTAATAGTGAGTTCTGAACTCAAGAACTGCACATAARTCATTTTCCACTTGTCCACTGATAAATGTTTATGTGTATATGCACCTCTGCTCTGAGCCAGGCTGGGAGAGCTGGRGGTGCYCACCTGGRSRRGAGAAGCTCCAGGGAGAGCTGAGAGCCCCTGGCAGGGCCTGCAGGGGCTCCAGGAGAGCTGCACAGGGACTGGGGACAAGGATGGAGGGACAGCACCCAGGGAATGGCTGCCAGTGCCAGAGGGCAGGGCTGGRTGGGATCCTGGMAATGAGGATTTAAGGTCCCTTCCCACCCAAACCATTCTGTGATTCCCTGTAGAAATTGGGGTAGAACCATTTTCAAAGAGAACATGACAAGAAATAAATTTCCTGTCCTTGGAATTCCTTTCCTGTGCCTTGGCCAGAAGCATTTTTGTGCTGCTGTAAATCATCTTCGCCTGGTTGGAACTGGGGCAGTGGGGGATTTTTGTGACAGATTTTGCCTCTTAACACCCCAATAATTGTAGTCCATTGCTAGCAATTCCCACTCTTGATTTGTATTTCCAATTCCCTTCAGATGCTCTCACCTGGAAGATCCCTGAAATCTTCTGCTGGCTCCACAAGGAAGGGACCCTCTCTGAGGAGGAGATGGCTCGGACCTTCAACTGCGGGGTGGGGGCAGTGCTGGTGGTGCAGAAGGAGCTGGCCCAGCAGGTCCTCAGGGACATCCAGGGACACGAGACCGCCTGGCTCATCGGCAAAGTGGTGCCCCTGCAGAAAGGTCACTGCAGCTTGGTCTTCCTTGGGGGGAAATCAGCAGAAATAAGAGGCAGAGGGAAATTCCCTTGTTTGGGAGTCTTCATGAGGTGAAAACCTCTTGACTGGCACCTCCCTGACTTTTTTGTGGGGGTGTTGAACTGATTATCAGTTATTATTATTAGAGTTCATTAATCTCTTCCATGGGTGCTTTTCTCCTCTCTGTTTCTCCCTTTACTGACACTTTGTTTTGCTGGTTTTTTGGGTTTTTCCTTGTGCCTGCTCAGGCTCTGACAGCGTTAAAGTCCTCAATCTGCATCGGGCCCTGCAAGCAAACAGGTCCCTGTGTGTGCAGAGCCACATCCAGGGCAAGATCCAGACAGGCAAAATGAAAGTTGCTGTCCTCATCTCTGGAACAGGTGAGTGCTGCTCTTTGCTGCCCTGGAATCCAGACTGTGCAGAAGGGAACTTCAGCTTGGATTTAAAGTCCCTGCAGCTCTCCGTGGGCACTCTGGTAGGCTTCCAGCAGGCAGGAGAGGTGTTGTGCTTGGGTTGATGTCAGTCACAAACCTCTTTGAACCTCTGCTGCCAACTGAATTGCTCCTGTGTTCAGTGTATCCCCAAACCTCTGCAGGTGTCCAGATTCAGGCTCCCACTCTGGTCCCTGTAGGAACAGCAGCATCATTTCACAGATAGAGCAGAATTTCTTCTTGCCATGTAGGCACTCCAGCTATTCCATTCCCAGTGTTCCCAATCACTAAGGCCACCAATCCAGTGCTATAAATTACAGTTTCCAAGTGCAGCTGCCAGGAAAGGCCTTCAGCTGTCTGAATCAGCTCCCAGCAAATCAATTAAAAAAGGATTAAAGTTTCATCAGAGCTGTTTGGTTTGGTCTCCCCCACAGTGCTGCTCATTTAAAGCCTCTTCCAGCTGTTCCCTCTATTTATTGTCAGTATCCCTGAGTTATTCTCTCTCCCCCAGGCACAAACCTGGAAGCCCTCATCAACAGCACCAAGAAAGACACCAGCTATGCACAGATAGTTCTGGTTATCTCCAACAAACCTGGTGTGGAGGGGCTGAGGAAAGCTGAGAGAGCTGGGATTCCTACAAGGGTGAGCATTTCCTTTTTGTAATTAGCCACTGTTGGCTGGGACTCCAGCAGGAAGGTGCTGATGAGTTTTATGGGGTAACACATGGGCTGAGAGGGAGCCTTGGCTTTGCTTTTTTGGTCTGTTGTGAACTTGTGCCTAGGGGCAAAGTACCTGACAGCAAAATCCTTCCTTTTCTCCTTCTCTGCCAGCAATCCTGATGCTTTGGGGACAGTTGTTACATTAAACCAGCATCAAGTTTTCAGTTACAGCTTAAACTTTGTCAGTTGTTTGACTGTAGGGCATTGACACTGAGGTACCAACCTATTTTATGTGAATTTTGTTTTAAAATGACCTGGTGGTTTATTGGAATGGACTAGAGAGGTCACACTCAGTGGGGCCTCCCTGGGTATTGGCTCAGGCTCTCCAGGAATCATTCCCAGGGCTCCCTGAGCTTCCATGGATTTTGTGTGCCTTGCCTTTGTGTTGCAGATCTGAAATGATCCTGTTGTCACTTGGAAACCTTTTACAGTCACTGTTCACTGCTGAATACAGGCCCAGGGGAATTGGGGCCCAGAGCTTTGCTGCTTTATTGGTGCTGGGATCTGTGCTGGTGCTGCAGCTCCTCCTTGGGGGSACACAAAGGGCACGAGGGAAATGTGAAGAACAAGCAGAGAATCACAGACTTGGGAAAGGACCTGAAAGCCCATCCAGTGCCAGCCCCAGGGTTTTATCAGGAAAACACCAGTGTGGGAGAGCTGATGGCCCTGGGGYKCAGCTGGGGAGGRAGGGGTGGGACAGGCACAGGGGCAGAGGTTGGTTCAGCCCAGGGCTGGGCTCTGTGCCCAGTGCCTGCTGTCCCTGTCACCTGAGCAGCCCTGGCTTTTCCCAAACCACCCCTGGGAGTCTGGTGGCCTTTAAAAGGGGCTTCTGTTAAGGAATGGGTGCTCTAAGTTAGGTAATGCTGCCTTCTTCCTGCTTAAATCATGGGATCTATCCTGGGTGGAAAACACACAGCTCAGGCTGGGAGAGCTGGGGGGGCTCACCTGGAGAAGGGAGAGCTGAGAGCCCCTGGCAGGGCCTGCAGGGGCTCCAGGAGAGCTGCACAGGGACTGGGGACAAGGCCTGCAGGGACAGCACCCAGGGAATGGCTGCCAGTGCCAGAGGGCAGGGCTGGGTGGGATCCTGGCAATGAGGAATTGTTCCCTGGCAGGGTGGGCAGGCCCTGGCACAGGGTGCCCAGAGCAGCTGGGGCTGCCCCTGCATCCCTGGCAGTGCCCAAGGCCAGGCTGGACCCTGGGGACAGTGGGAGGTGTCCCTGCCATGACAGGGCTGGCACTGGATGGGATTTGAGGTCCCTTCCCACCCAACCCAGTCTGGGATTCTGGGGTTCCATCATTTTGGGGTAGGGGCTGGTTTGGGAGTTTGTGATCAGCCTTTTCTCCAAGCTTTCCTGGTGCAGTTTTTGCCACAATTCAACTGCTTGTGACTGCCAGAGGCCTCGAAGTGGGTGAAATCTTTGGAAGACTTCAGGGTGGCTTAAAGCCCTGCATTTGTAGGGTGTTCCATGGTGATCCATGGAAAACCCTCCAAATCCATGTAGGGTGTTCCATGGGATGGAGAGCCGTGGGCTTAGCAAGCCCAACCTGTTTGTCCCACTGCTCCCTGTCTGTGGGGAGGAGCAGAGGCTGCAGYGTGTCTGTCAGCTGGGCACTGAGGAGCTGTTCTTCCTGCCTGAGCTGCCAGCACATCCCTGTTCTGTGCTTCGGGCTCCCCAGGTGGTGGAGCACACGAGCTACCAGAGCCGCGCGGAGTTCGACAGCGCCGTGGACAAGGTCCTGGAGGAGTTCTCGGTGGAGCTGATCTGCCTGGCCGGCTTCATGCGCATCCTCTCGGGGCCTTTTGTCAAGAAATGGGAAGGTGAGCACAGCTGGGGGCGCTGTGCCCGTGCRCCAAGGCATTGCAGAGGTTGTCACCAGGAARAAGAGAGAGGCCACCAGATTAAACWGGGTGATGTTCAAGGTCCCCTTCCGACCCTGCCCATCCTGGGATTCTGTGAAATGAAACTCTTCCCATCTTGTAAGGAAAAGGATGAGAGGGAAAGGCAGTGCACTTGTGCAGAGCCTGAAGGAAGCCAAGGTCAAACACAGGTCTGGTAGTCTTTGATTTCTTAGAAAATATTTTTTAAAAGGCTGTGAAGGCTTTGTGCCTCTGCACACAGGAGGTGCTGGCAGAGGTAAGCACCCAGCCACTGAGATTCCTTCCCCTGGCAGAGGAACTGCTCTGGGTCCTTGTAAAACCACCGAGCTGAGCAGCATTCTGCAGTTTTGGGTAAGAAGCCCTGGCCAGTCCCAGGAGCAGCCTGAGTCCATGGGTGGGGTGTTCCACAGGCAGATCCAGGCTGTGCTTGCTCAGAATGTTCACAGTGTCTCCACTCTGCTCATCTTTTAGTTTTCCAGCTCTTTGAGAGGCTGGTGACACYTTCAGGGCCTGCTCTCCCTCCCCAGCTGTTCCTTTTCTCTCCTCCTGTGTTTGCCAGGGAGTCCTGAGCACACAGAGCAGCTGCTGCTTGCTCTGCTTTGGGGCCAGGGTTACCTAAAGCTGCCCAGAGCAGGCACAGCCTGGTCAGCCTCTGCCTTGCAGCTTTCACTGCTCTTTGGTGACCTTTGTGTTCCCCTGGGTGTGCCAGGAACATTTCACACCTGAACTTCTTTTCCAACCTCTCTTTAAAGTCAGTAGAGCAAAGCAGGCACTCCTGAGAGGCCTTGCTGTGSTTTTGAAGCTGTCAGGTGAAGCCAGTCAAGTGAATTGGTTTTGTTTGTCTCCACTCAGGGCACAGAGATGGAATTGCCTGTGCTGTGGGCAGCTGTCAGGAGGAAACAGAATCTCTCACTCCAAGGGGTGTGTTTGGAGCAGACAGTCTCTGCAGAGGACAGAACAGAACTTCCTCCAGTGCAGAACCTTGTGCAAATAAAGGATTTTAGTGCCTTCTGATTCAGGGACAGAGCACTGATCCTTGTCCTGCACAGTGCAGGATTTGCTTTACCTGCATGACTGGTGTGAGAGAAAAGGAAAGRCTTTTTCCAGACAGAAGAGTTAAACTCATTTTTTAAATGTCCAGAACTGGACTGAGCTTGAAAACCTGAGCTGGGACCCCGAGCTGTGAGCTCAGACATGGAGCTCAGCTCAGGGAGCTGGGCCAGCTGCAGGACCCTGTCCTGGCCATGCCTGGCCACTGATCCCCCAGAATTATCCAGGAAGAATCAATTCCTGCTGCTGCTTTGGCCAAAGCTGCTCCTTTTTCTTTCTCTCACAGTCACAAGGACACTGAGTGGGAGTTATGGAACTCTTTCTGGCTTAACAGCCCTGAAGTGTGAATTATGGCTGTTAACAAAGGACAGGTTAAAGTGTTAATTGGGAGTGTTAACAAAGCACAGGTGAAAACAGAACCAAACAATCCCAAGCAAACAGGAACCCACATCCAGTTCTGATGGGAAATGGCAGAGGAGCAGGGTGGTGTTCCCAGCCCACTGTCCCTGAAACCTTTTGGGCTCAAGCTGCAGGGAGGGAGATGCTGATGCTTTAAAAGGGTTTTATTTAGATATAAAGTGTATCTGAGACACTGCTGGACATCAGGTGGGACATTTGCCTCCTGTAACTTGCCCAGGTCTCCATGGGCAGGGAGTCCCCAAGGTGCTGCCAGGAAGAGAGARGAGTAGAATGGAGATAACAGAAAGAATTAAATAAAAACCCTGGAGCAAAGGAGGCTCAGGGGCCCTTGTGGCTCTGCACAAGTCCCTGCCAGGAGGGCACAGCCGGGGGGGTCGGGCTCTGCTCCCAGGGCACAGGGACAGGAGCAGAGGGAACGGCCTCAGGCTGGGCCAGGGCAGGCTCAGCTGGGCCAGCAGCAGCAATTTGCCCATGCAAAGGGAGCTCAGGCCTTGGCAGGGGCTGCCCAGGGAGCTCTGCAGTGCCCATCCCTGCAGGTGTCCCCTGCAGGTGGCACTGAGTGCTCTGGSCTGGGCACAAGGTGCCYGTGGGGCACAGCTGGCACTCCMTGGGCTGGCAGGGCTKTGCCAGCCCCRGGGATTTTGTGATCAAAGAAGGACAAAATGCTGAGGGAAGGGACAGCTACATCAGCCAATTAGCATTATTAATCCCTGGGGATGTGTTCAGCCATTAATTGTAACTGCACTCTGCTAATTCAGACACAGACACCGCAGCACTTGGGGCTGGCTGGCTGCTGGCATCTTCAAAACTTGTGAAAAATCCTTTGCACAAATGATTTTGTTCCTCTGTTGGTTAGGGCCCTTTAAGCAGCCTAAAAGTCAATAACCTCAGCTGTGCTTTCCCAGGGAAAATCCTGAACATCCACCCGTCCCTGCTGCCGTCCTTCAAGGGAGCGCACGTGCACAAGCTGGTGCTGCAGGCCGGGGTCAGGGTCACGGGCTGCACCGTGCACTTCGTGGCTGTGAGTAGCCCTGCTGCCCCTCTGCACCCCCCTGTGAACATCTGCCCCTCTGCATCCTCCCCGTGAACATCTGCATCTCTGCATCCTCCCCTGTGAACATCTGCATCTCTGCATCCTCCCCTCTGAACATCTGCATCTCTGCATCCTCCCCTGTGAACATCTGCACCTCTGCATCCTCCCCT
>JACDOX010000613.1:2734-155458 GCA_014549065.1 Cardinalis cardinalis
CTTGTTGCAAACAAAATCCCAAAATCTCCACAAACACCACCATACACTCCGAGAATCAAATTACCACAATGCAATGAAAGAAAACCACCACACAAAATCACTGGGAAAGGGCATATCTCTCAAAGCGCCCACTTTTCTCAACACAGCACGACAACACAGCATACCAGAATTCAGCATTTACCCACATCAGCTTTCCCTGGACACAATCAAAATAACAGCACACAGTAAAAATTCCAGAGATCAAGTCCAAACATCCTGGGCAAAGAAACTCTCTGAGCTCATACTCATGGTTAAAATGTACCAAATCTACACAAATCACTACATTTAAACACAATAAATACTGTCGCTGACRTTTCTTCACTCRTTCCGCTYCTCCGCGGGGCACTCCCTGCCCCCACACCCTGCCTCATCCGGCGCCTCAAGCTTCACTCACGGGTAGAACTCACCCCCTGCACCATGGGTGAACTCACTTGTTCACTCTCTTTTTTCATACGCTACACACTTGCACGATTACAGACACATTAACATTAACCACACAATGCATTAACCATACAGTGATATACCATACAGTGCCCGGACACCACACACACACTGAGACACACACAGAGGTTCATCCGCTAGCAGTCCGCCCTATCGGACAATGAACCCCCCGTCTCTAATTCAGCTTTCAGCTGCCCCCGCTCTATCAGCTGTACAGCTGCATCTCTAATTTAGCTTTCAGCTGCTGCTGCTCTATCAGCTACACAGCTGCATACTCAGACGTCTCTGAGTGACTTACGACTTACTCGGCCATCCTATGTCTCTTTTTCCCCCCCACCGGGGCCCCTCCAGTACATACCATATTCTCCTCTCCGCAGGCCAGCAGGTCCTGTCTGTCCTCGCAGGAGGCAACCTGAGATGAGAGAAGCCCAACCAGGAAAATCCCGGGGCGCGCCTTGGAGGTCCGTCTATCCCCCCTGCCCCTGCGGGGACAGAGATCTCCTGCCTGGCTCGCCATAATGTTTTGCGGAGATAAAGAAAAGAACTCCACAACTTTGTTAAAGTTGTAAAAGCCGGTATGCTTATTACAGCGCTGGATGCATGCAGAGAATGCTCTCCTCAAAAGGCATGCGTACCTCTGGGGACTTCAGGTCCCCTTTTTATCCCCCTTTCAAATACATATGTATACAGTTTCACAATAGGTTCATGCATATTCATTTTTACAGGAWTTCCCCCATTTCCCCCGTGACATTTGCCGCTGGTTTCTTTTATCAGAAAGAATTCCTAGGTCAGGCTGACTGTCCTTGCAGCAGGTTCTRTTTATCTTTATCTCTCTCTCTCTTGTCTTTCTATTATGTCTGTTCTGCAGTTTTCTCTTCAGCTTTGGCCTTACAGACTTTTCACCCTGTCTGGACATTTTACCTAATTCAAAATGGATTTTTCTACTCTGGGGATTTTTACTTTGTCTCAGCGGAGGCAAAGGCACCGGAGTACGCCTGGTGGGAATCCTGATTGGCCTGAGCCTGGCCATGTGTGGGACACAGAGTCTGCACATTCAGAACCCGATCTTTGACGGAAATCAGAGCTCCGTGGATGAGTGTAGCAAGTGCACTCAGATGGTCCCAATCGAGCAAAGGGAAATGGGGATCTCAGCATACAAAGCCCCGGAGGAATGCAGCAGGGACTCTGGCAGGAACTGCTTGATAAACGGTACTCAGGTCAAATTGTGTAGATTGAGCAAAACGATCTTGTGTTTAGATCTGAAGGCTGGGACGCAGAATGGGCAGTCAGAGAAGCACAAACACTGAGAGCTGAAAAGAAATGTAGAACCAATGTCAATCCCCGTTTGCAGTCAATGTAACCGAACAATGTGGGTCGGGGGAAAGACAAAATCTATTTTTGTAGCGTATCACCAAGTGAATCCATTGTGTTACGACAATTCAAAATTGGGAATGTGCGTGATGAACGGGAAAATGTACTGGGTGGGAAGAAATATAAAATTTGATAACAAATTCACCTTGAATAGAGAGTCGATCATATTGGATTTAGCACAGGCAAAAGATGAGGGAGTCTGCCTGCCATATGATAAAGCTGTCTGTTTTGCAAGGAACAAAGATGGAATAGATCCTGAGGGAAAAATGAAAGAGATCACTCAGGAACTGAAAAGAAGAGAGTCAGATTTGAGAAAGAAAAGGGTGGAACTGGAGAGGATGAAAACTCTGAGAGAACAGTACAAGCAGCTTGAGAAACAATATGCTGATGGGGAATTACCTTCCCCAGATTGAAACTTATTAATTGATTTAGTTCAGGAGATTGCCACGGAATTGCGATTGTCAAAATGTTGGATTTGTGGGGGGCTGAAGTCTGTTGAGAAATGGCCCTGGAAGGGGGCGAGTTTAGCTCCAGAACAACTTTTGAAGTGGGACAATCCACGGGTCTCGAAATTGGCACAGAGACCTGAGGGATGGGTGTTAGATCAGTGAGTGATTGGAACTATTTGTATCAGTTGAGAAGGAAAAGAATATACTGAAATGGTGGGATATATGCCATTTATATCCACTCTGGTAGTAAATTCAAATAGTAGGAGCAAAATCTAGCAACTAGAACCTCCTGCAGTGTATTTGAGTCAGAAAAATTAGTCAAATTTTGAATGGAATGTTCAGATGGGACTCTGCTGGGTCAAGAGTCCTGGAGGTAACCCTTACCAATCCTTGAGGGAACTGAGAGAATACTGGAGAGAGCCAGAAAAAACTATTATAAGGTAGAAAGCCCCAGATGGAATTTATTGGATTAAATGCAGCAGAAGTCATGGCAAAAGTTGAAAAACAAGTTAAAAGTAATGAGAATGGTTATAATGTCTATCAAGGACTCTCGCAAGGAGAGCAAGGCATGCAGAGAGTCTAAATAAGTCCCTCTCTCTTTGTAGGAGGTCCTTGGAAGTGGAGGGTAGATGTAGATAAAATATAGATAATAGTTATATGGGTTGCAGTGGAAGCAGGAATTAATGTGTTTATATAGAAGGGGAGGGATTGTAATATATGTTATGAAAGAATTCATGCTTAAAGAGAGAATGTATTTTTTAAGATTGTAAAATCCAAACAATCTCTGATCACAAGCAGCCCAGGGACAGATGTCTACTTCGGAATGTCGAAATTCCTGAAGGCAGCAGGAGAACAATACCCTGTTTACCTATGAATAGATATGGCCAGTGCGATGATGATCTCGTCCTCCGAGGAGACACTCAAGAATAATTATCTAATCATCGCTCGACTGATACCATTGATTGAGATAACGGAAGTCACCAGAAAGACGCATCTGAATACTCGACTTCCCCTGACATGATCAGTGCCTGCCACTACTCAGGAAACAGCGATTGTCCAGACCAGCACAGTGRAAACAGCTCTCATGCATTTGCGAGGTTACAAAAGAAATCGGAGCACCTCTGCCTCAGGCATAAAAAACTGTATAAAATAGCCTCACTGGAAGTGGCTCGTGTGAACAGAGGGAGATCTAATGTGATAGAGGTCAGATCTGTGTTCACCCAGCACTGATCACTGGGCTCAACGCTGTTTCTTTGGCTGTGGTGGTTTTGAGGACCGTATTTTGGTCACAGAAAAAGAAAAATAAAATCTTTTTGCATTTTTGATAATTTGGCTTTTCAAATGATCATTTATAACATGAATCATCTTTTTAATGAGAAACACATAAAATAAATCTCTTGGTACACCAGTGTGGGTTAGTGGTGACTGAATAACAAGAACTGTGGCATTCTGGTTCAGGGCAAATTTTGGAGAGAACCCCCAAAGGGGCTCCTCTGGGAAAGCAGATTCAATTGGCCCCTCCCCCCAACCAGCCTGGGAGAAAATACCTCCTTGGAGAAGAGTGGAAAAAAACTGTTTATTAAACAATAAACCTTAAACAATATTAAACAATAAAACCCTTTGCTGCTCCAAAAGAGATACAAACTCAGAAAAGTCCCCTCCCCGGGTTGCAGTTCAGCTCACTCAGGCTCTTATCAGTCCCTCCAGTGCTGGAAGTGCCACGGCCCAGGCCCAGCCCAGTGGGCCACAGGTGCTAGGTGCTGGTGCTCTTCTGGGTGTTCAGTCCAGAGCAGGTTTAAACAGGTCCAAAGAAAAGGGAAAAAGGAAAAAAACCACAGTCCAGGGAACTTTACCTCAGCAAGCTAAAACTAACTAAAAGCAAAGGAGAGCTCTGTCCCGCTGTCTGTTCATCCACAGACAACACAGTCCAGGAGCAGGAATGTGGAGGAGTGAGTGTAGTGTCAGAAAACAAACTGCACACTTCTTCTCTCATTATTCAGCATAAACAGAACAAGACGACTGGCGATAAAAGCATCATATAGTCAACCTAGGACAAAGGCAGAGCAGAACTTTTCTCACCTTAATTGCTCTGTGCTGCTAAAGAGGTTGACTTCCATATGAGAAGAAAAGTCACTCAGTTTAGAAGAATTTGAAAACAATTGAATCTGAGTCTTTTTGTTGAACCTGAGCATATTTATCATAGTTTGCAGTAGCTTGTTTGCTGGTTTATGTTCCCTTCCTGATGTCATCAGAATGCTTCTGGGGAAGAACCTCAAACAATAAACATCAAACTGACAATAGGCAGGATAAGTATTCCCAGACCTTCTGTCATCTGAAACAACCACAATAAATAATTAAGAGCAGCCATAACATCACACAAATGTTTAACCAAGAACTAGCCCTCTCTGCACTGCATAGGTTAAAATTCCAAAACATTAAATGGCATTCATATAGAATCATGGAATGAGTTGGGCTGGAAGGGACCTTATCCAGTGCTCCTTCCACTGTCCCAGGCTGCTCCAGACCCAGTGTCCAACCTGACCTTGGGCACTGCCAGGGATCCAGGGGCAGCCATAGCTGCTCTGGGCACCCTGTGCCAGGGCCTCCCCAGGGAACAATTCCGTCCCAACATCCCCTCTAATCCTGCCCTCTGGCAATGGGAARCCATTCCCCTAGTCCTGGCACTTCCCTTCCTGAGGAGTTGTCCATCTCCAATGAGAATACTTAGGTCAGTGAGGCTCTAGGGGAAGTGTCAAAAGCTATGGCTTTTTTCCCCGCTTCTTTTAACGAAACAACTTCAAAATTATATGAAAGGAAACTAAAAGCTTCTCTGAACTGTTGTTCTCCCTTTCCCTCTGCCTCGCCATCAAACATTCAAGACTTTCCATGGTCTCACCTGTGTCCCAGATCCTATGCAGTGGGATTGTGAAGCCTTGCAAAAGGAGGGAATACTGTGTCTTGTGGATTCCCTATTTCCAGCTGCTCTGGAGATTTAGAGGGAGTTTCACACTGTTGTTGATGCTTCAGATCCATCTATTTTATGTTGCTGTTGTTTCTTTTGGTAGTCTGAGCAGTGGATGCTAATGGACATTTGAAGCACTCTGCCTCACTGATACTCCTTCAGAGTCAATATGCTCAGAAATTATTTTGTTTAGTCTCTGGAGAAGCATTACAGGTATGAGTAGTAAGAATATTGTGGTGGTTCAATACATTTGAGGAATGTATCCTATACTTCAGTATAGGCTTTAAGATAAGCACTTAAGTCCTCAAGTGGGGCTGGACATGGATCCAAGCACTCACCTGGAGAAGAGAGAAGCTAAACCTCACCCGTAAACTGCATGCAGAAGTTAGCAGTCCTCATAAATGAATTTTAGACAGGACAGCTGTTTCTGGGGTTTTAATCTGTTCAAGGAGATTATTTCAATTGCTGTGAATATTCTATCACAGTTAAAAGCTGTACTAATGTCTTTAAATGTTATGTACAGGTTCTTTTATACATATTATAAAAGAAAAGCCTTATCAGGCCTTGCTCTGTTGAATTTCCAGCTGGCCTGTTACTTCTTCTAAGTCAGCTAGCTAAGTTCCCATGTGAAGAAATCTTGAGAATGAGAAYCTGCATAACAACTTATTCTTGGAGGGAAAAATAAGTTGCACCTGCATAAACAATAAATCTATCCCATGAGAATCAGTGAACAAAAATATGTAAGCTAACCAAAACTAGAGAGATTTGACAGACGTACACCCTATTGGTCATTTACCAACCAATAAACTGAGTATGAGTGTGTTGTTAGCCAATTAGGTCTAACACAGTGCCTTCTGCTATTTTCTATCAATATGAGCTTTGTCTGCATGAAGAAACTGAGTCCCATCTGCTTTACTTCTGCAACATTTAAATCTCTCTCAGTTTAAAGCTGTTGTCACATGGGGATTTGGAACTTGGCTTTCTACTTTGATGTGCTCGACTCAGATTCTGCACTGGCAACTGTGAGGATGCATCAAGGCCTGATTGCAGGGATGGATGAGCAAATTCTTGGCTACCATAAACCAGCACAGCTTTATTGAAATCAATAGAACTACGTGGAACCTCCTATAAGCTGGAATCTGCTATTGTTCCAGTTTGCAGTGTGAATTTATCTTTTGGAACTTCTTCTTTACGTGCTTCTACTTGTATTTTTTTAAAAGTCCATGGACACCATTGATATATCACCTTTGAGCCTTGTGAAATGAGTGTAGATCTTAACCAAGAATAGGTAAATTAAAAGAAAAAAAAGATAAAAATTTATTTTAATACCTTTATAAGGTACCCTTGGAAAGTGGTCTTATGCCTATCACAAATTTGGAGTAGACAGACTACAAGAAATCCCATATGATTCACACTAAACCTTGGAATGCTGCAGTAGATCTGTCCCTGCTGCAGCTGAGTGCTGTTCTTTCAGGGTGTTTGTCTGTTCCTGTATTAGTTATACCAGAAAAGTCCTGGAATCAGTCTTGGACACTTGAGTGTTACCTGAGGAGCTATGTCTCTGTTCTCTTGACACGATATTAAAGGAGCAACTTTGTGATAGGTCTTAGATTTTTACTGATGTAGATGTTTAGCCTTCAAGGATTCCCTGGCAGTCAAACAACAGTTGGAAGAGTTTTGTGACTAAGCTTGGGGACAGAGGATTCCTGGTAAAATGACAAATTTAGGATCCATTCATGCGTATCTTCAGTGAGTTACTTTGCCAATAGTGGTATGGCAGTGTGAGAACAATTTATTTGATGAAACAACTGGTACAGAGATCTATAGTTGTGTTATCCCACAAGGGAGTGCTTCCATATTTACTGCCACGTGTTGTACTAAACTCAGAAATTATGGGTTATTACTGCATGAGTCTCATTTTCTAGTTATCAATAATAATAATAATAATAATGATGATGATGATGACGATGATGGCACTCTAGAAGTTACTTTGCAAGATGATGTGGATTTAGCCCTGATAACTAAAATTATTATTGTCTAAATCACTTTTATAGGATTTAATTTATTGTACTTTAAAATGTGGCTGTAAGTTATGCACAGGTTATGGTCAGTGACACTTAGAAGCAAAAGTATATATTTCAGGAAGAAGTGGTTACCTTTCCAAAATATCTTTAAGTAATCAATTAATTATTTCTATATTTGTGTATGTGTCTGTGTCTCCAGATGGTCAGAATCTATGAGGATGTAGAAGGTCTGATTTTTAATACTGAATTTTTCCCTTTTTTAAAGATAACATAATATTAAGAATTTTGAAACAAGTTATCCAAATGGTGATTGCTTTTACATAGCTTTTAAACTTATTTTATGAAGAAATCTGTTTTACACAAAATTTGCTCTTTATGATACTTAATAAGCAGTTGTTTATATAGTTGAATAAGAGAGAAACGTGTCAACAATATTCAATAACAATTTCTGTCTTAAGCTTATAAGGTAGAATATTAAATTGTTTTTGACCATTATCTTCTCTTGTGGGTTTTAGGATGTATATTCCTCAGCTGGTAATTCAACATTAAATGCCACATTTGATAGGTCATGAACATTTGCAGTGATTGCAATACTGTGTTAATAGAGTGCTAGAGAGGGATACTTTGTTTTAAAGCAGGCACAGGAAATCTTAATGAAAGAATCGTCTGTCTCTTTAGCATCATTAAAACTTGTGGTTTTTATAGGACTCTTTGTTTTCTGAACTCTAAGGTGATGTGCCCAGAATGAAATTGTAGAAGGATATTCYTAGCCTATTGTATTTTCTGTAAGATTGAAACTGATAATTTTAAAAAAATCCAAACCCTTCATGAAAACAGACTTTTACAAGTAAATGTCCTTGAACAGTTCAAGATTGAAGTACATACATTTTCAGAAAGCAAGGTGTACATTTCTGTCCCTGTTAGAATAAAGGAGAATTAAATAGGTGGATATTCCTTATTAATGTTGTGTGAATTTTTGCTAATGATTACATAAACCATTAGAGAGATGACAGCTAAATTATTAATTTCAATAAGTTTCTCATTTAAGTTKTTTTCTGTAAATATGCTTTCTTTAAAATTTCTACAGAGTGCCTGTTAATTACAGCCTCTGCCTGGGCAACAATGATGGAAGAAATTAATAAAATATATGTAGAGCTTGATTCATTTCTACAATTTCCGCAATTTGGACTGTGTTCCTCAGGGCCTGACATGCTCAGACAGTTCTTCCCGGACTCAGTGAAGTATTCCTTAGCATTACAGAATGCAACATCCTGCCTGTGAGTACCTCCTCATGCTCTCCCAGGTACTGGAAGCCTCTTCAGAGTCCTGCTCTCCTCCCAGACAGCACACAGCCAAAGATGATGCGTTCGTGGCCTTCCTCCCCACATGCCCTTGGCCCCCAGTTGCAGCTGAAGGATCTGCTCCATTATTGGTCCTAAATGTTACTGATGATGAACTGTCATTTCAGACAAAATCAGGGGCTGTCATGCCTGTGAGGATTGACTGACATGGAMTCTGCTTATGCCAGCAAAGCAAAGCCAGTTTATTACACAGTTTACCAGTATTTATAGGTCACTACGATGGTACAAAAATTTCCTCTCTGACCGTGTGGCATTGGAATCCCTGGCTGAGCAAGGACAGGTTGGATTCAATCTACACAGGGACTCTCAGCCAACGTCATTCAGTTCTAGATGCAGATGTATCTTTGGCCAGAGAGCTGGACAGGGCTAAGACCTCCACAAATCACATGTGTAATTGGAGCTCCTACACAAAGAGCGAGAGGAAAAAAATAGAGCTGCTTGTCACCAGAACTCCAGAACCCTAAAGTGTGAGTCTCTGTCTCCAACCCACACCCACATTCACATTACGTGACCCCTTTCTCCTGGTCCATTTTAGAAACAAAATCCTCTGATTATTCTTCTTAAGCGAATAATGTCCTTTGTTATCTCTTCCACCAGAGAAGTCCTTGTTGCATCTTCATTGGTCAAAGTTGTCAATGTAAGAGGGACAGAGTGAGCAGACATGGGTGTCTTCACTTCTGTTCCTGCCTTGAGTTTATCTCTCCCTCAGCTTTCACTGTACCAGAGCTGCAAGGTCTGCGATGCTGCCCAGCTCAGCTTCTGTGGCTGTCTGATCTCTGGCAATGCCAGTGTCAGAAATGTACTTTGCTTTTGTTGTCTCTGGGCACAGTGGCCTGGGGGACTGGTGGGAGTTCTTTGTGTGAGGCCTTCTCTCCTCAGAGTAATGACTACTCCAAGGTGATTTAAGCCCCACTACTCTAAGGTAATTTAAGCCCCATGTCTTTCATGGCAGGGAAACCTAGTGTTTCTTGTCTAACAATTGCTGTAGTTCAAATAAATGTTTTATCAATTTTTGAGTCTTTACAGGTTTGGGAAGATACTGGTATCCTGAAAGGAAGCTACAAGAAAGATGGAGATAAAGTATTTCCAAGGGCCTGAAGTGACAGGACAAAGGGAATTGGCTTCACACTGACAGAGAGGAGAATTAGATGGGATATTGGGAAGGAATTGCTCCCTGGCAGGGTGGGCAGGCCCTGGCACAGGGTGCCCAGAGCAGCTRKGGCTGCCCCTGGATCCCTGGCAGTGTCCAAGGCCAGGTAGGACATTGGGGCTTGGAACAGCCTGGGACAGTGGAAGGAGCACTGGATAAGGTCCCTTCCAGCCCAACTCATTCCATGATTCTATATGAATGCCATTTAATGTTTTGGAATTTTAACCTATGCAGTGCAGAGAGGGCTAGTTTTTTTATTTGTCACCTTCTCCAAGTAGTGCCAGAGTGCCAGTTTGAGAGCCATCCATCATCTCTCTGACACCATTATTCAGCAAGTCAGAACTGATAAATCTGAATTATCTGGTCTCACTTGTCAGCACAAATGCCATCCTTGAACAAATGCAAAATCAATTCCAAACCAAAGGCTATGCTCCTGCCAACTGTTAGCTATTGGCTGCAGAGTAAGTTACATGTTTCCTAGTGATCAGCAAATTTTGGCAAGCTTCTGGTCACCCAGCTTAGTTTGGGAATTAGAATCATATATACACTTTGCAGAGGCAGTGAAGTAAAGCACATAGTGACTCTAGCATTGTGTTCTGGAACATAATTCCTCAGCTAATTCAGTTTCTCTGCACCTTCCTTCTCTTTTCCCATGGTGAAAAGAAATGTTATAACATCTGCTAAATGACTAATAATCAAGATATTCCTTATACTTGATATTAATTACAAGCTACCTACCATGCAGACAGGATGCTGCTGGTTGTCATAGTTTAGAAGATGTTGGAGAAGGACTTCTATATCCCAACAGGTCTAACTGCAAGGGTGGACTTCACTACTGAATGTTTTTAGATGTGTTATTCTCCTGTATCTACGTAATAGAGTATAATATATATAAAAAAAAAAATTATCTGTATAATCTCTACCCTAGTGATCATGGCACCCTGAGTTGCTTAAAAAAAACAAAGAAAAAAAAAAAGAAAAGAAAACAAAAAAACATCAAATGCAACACACCACCCHGCCCCCATAAACCAAACTAAAAAAAACACCCTCAAAAACCTAAAACAACAACAACAAAGCCCCACAAAAACACCCACAAACAAAGAAATAAGCAAACAATAAAACCACCCCCCCAAAAAGAAAAAAGCCCTAAGATAAATACTGGAGCAATGTAAAAAGAAATAGAAGTTCCAAGACAGTCTTAGAGTTGACTTCTTTAGCTACTATAATAAGATTTTTATTATAGAGTGAGCATAAGCTAAAAAAGAAATTAAAATATAACTTCTAATGAAGTATTTTTATAGGAGAATTGTCATGTTTTGACACTGGCACAATGCCAGTGCTCCCATGAAAAATACCCTCTCCCTGGTTCCTCCTGGGAGATGTGACCAGGAATAAGCAAAGCAGGCTCCTACTTAGGGGAGAAAAAAAACTTTATTAGCTAAACTACAAGAAAAACACTAAACTACAATGAAAGAAAGAAAACACACAAGGAAAATGAAAACTGCACAGATACACCTCCTCTTTCTCCACCCCACCAAATTCCCAATACTATACATTTYCCAAATCATCGACACTCGGTCTGGCACCACCCTTTGTAATACTCAATCCTCAGTTCATCCAGAGGGGAGGAGCCCTTCTTGTGGCCATGGTGACCTCTTCCTTTCATGTTCAGTGCTCTTACCACTGAACCCAGACCAGAGCTGCTTTAAGGGTTGTCTTTTTAAGGATGCGTTGTCCCACTCCAAAAAGGCACAGTCTCTCCTTTGGGACATCTGTCCCCCACCCATTTCTTCTGCACCCCCTGAGGCCGAGGGGTACCCACACTGATTCCTCCTGGCTCTGGGGCACTGCCTCCCCCCCAGACGCAGTCTCTGTATCACAAGGAAACAGTCCATGGCTACACAAAAGAGTCCAGCACAAGCTACTCCATCATCTCTTCACGCTAAAGCTCTTCTCTGTCTTCCTTGCTCAGACCTCCATCTCACTTACTTAGTTCCTTCTTCACCCTCTACTCCATCTCCTCTCCAGGAAAGGTCAATTCTCTGCAGAGTTTTCATCATCCACAAAAGGGTTAAAAGTTCCTCCAAGCGGCTGGACTCTCTCTCAGTGCACCCGCCCCTTCTTCTCCTTCTCAGCCGTGCTGCTTGCTGCTGAACATGTTATCAAGTTTCAAGGTCACAAGCACCAGCTGCCTCGGTCTCCCAGGGGAGGGAGGAGGGGGGGGCTGCCCAATACCTTTCAATGCTCTTCCATCTCTCCGTCTCCCGGGGTGGGGGCTGCCCGGTGTCTCTCTTCCACCCTTCCACCCTCGGGGGCCAGGCCAGGCCTACCTCCCATCTCTGTCCCAGGCCAGGCCTACCTCAGGGCCGCGTGGTTTTCTTCCCCTCCCCCTGCTCAGCCGCAGCTGGGCCGGGAGGGGGGGGGGGGAGATCCAACTCTTTGCCGCCTGAAATAAGAAGCCTTTCCAGGGGACCAGCTCTGCTTTTAACCCCTGTGTGTTCTCAGAGGCGTATCCAAATTTCACTGGTCAAACCAGGTGGCAATATTAAAATCTGAACAGCCATTGGTGGTGTGACCACAGCATCCCAGAATTCCTGTGAAACCACGTCAGGAATGTTTTATGCCTACTCTGTCTGGTTCTGTATCTTTATATTGCTGAGTAATAAAATAGATGGTTCTTTTTCTCTGTTTTTTGGCAATCCCCTGGAGTTAGAAGCATGAGTAAATGTTGTGGTTTGACATTCTCTGGTAACTGATCCTCACTGCAATCAGAGAGCAATGGAAAAATCCTATCATTCCAGAGGAGGCCTCAGAAATGCTGAGTGGACTGGAATACCTCCCCTGTGGAGCTGGCAGAGCTGGGGCTGCTCAGCCTGCACAGGAGAAGCTTTGGGSTGAGCTCAGGGTGGCCTTGCAGGGCCTGAAGGAGCTGCAGGAAAGATGGAGAGAGACAATGGACAAGGGCTGGAGGGACAGGAGCCAGGSAATGGCTCCCACTGCCAGAGGGCAGGGCTGGATGGGATCTTGGGAATCAGGAATTGTCCCCTGGCAGGGTGGGCAGGCCCTGGCACAGGGTGCCCAGAGCAGCTGGGGCTGCCCCTGGATCCCTGGCAGTGCCCAAGGCCAGGTTGGACATTGGGGCTGGAGCAGCCTGGGACAGTGGAAGGTGTCCCCTGCCATGGCAGGAGTGGAATGGGATGATCTTCAATTTCCMTTCCAGCCCAAACCATTCCATTATTTTGTGATTCTATTAAAGGGCTTACCATACCCAGTTTTAGTACTCAATTGAATTTCTCATTTCTTCATACACAATAAGTGGTCAATGCAAATATTAATTCAATATCTAATACATTACTTGAAATCACAATTTATTTTGTTTCTAAGAGTTTCTGAGGGCAGCTATAAAATAATGACTGATATTTTCAGCCAGTGGATCTTCAGTGGCTTTCAGACAAGGTCTGTGGATTTTTGCTTCATCGCCAACAGGCTTATTTTGCTTTTTTGTTACAACAGCAAAACCATATCCAAACTACAGAACTGCATTTACCATGTGAAATCTGAACAGAATGGAGTACATGCAATGCTGGGAAAGTGGAGAATTAAAAGTGATGTCCAAAATGTAAAATCACAGAAGGCAGTGGGTGTTCTGCAGTGAGCAGGCAGCCACACTTTATCACACTCCCCAGGGCAGTTCTTTTGCAGCCATTTACTTCCCAGCAGGAGCTTTTCACTCCAGTCACACTTAGCAATTCTCCACATTTGATTGATTATTCAAAAAGCTGACTATGTTTTCAGACCTGCAGAGTTTTTCAGATGCATTTGTGCAAAAAGTTTATGGGTTAATTTCTTATCTTAATATATAATTTAGAGGACAATATTTCTTATTTGGCATATTAGTTTTCATGCCATGGCAAATTACTATTAATCAGATATTTTAGTTCTCTAAAGCAGAATAAATTCTTTACTAACTTAAATGAACAGGTTAGTTGTCGCAGATATCTTTCATGAAAAATCCTCGTAGGATTTTTCCTTCTGAGAGCTGCAGTTTCAGCGACAAATATAAACAATGATTATGTGCTGCTGTGGAATGCAACAGGTGGATCCGTGACTGGTCTCCTGTAGATGTTTGGATTTACTGACCAGTCATGGCAGAGCTGGCTCTCGCTCTCTGTTTCAGCCAGCTCCCTTGTTATCATTCTTCTCTATTCTATTCTTAGCTTAGCAGTCTCCTGGAGAAACATTCTCCATCCTTCTCTTTTTAGTATAATATAATGTAACATATATATCATAAAATAATAAATCAAGCCTTCTCATGGAGTCAACAGTTTCGTCTCTCTCTCATCCTGAAAACCCTTGTGACCACTGTCACAGTTAGTTCCTTCCATTCTAATGCAGAAGTCCTCTCATAAATTATTTTTCTCTTGTTTATTCTACTTTTTGAAACACTTACTGCTAATTGGTCTAATCTAAAAATCTGCCTTCTCTTCTCTCAGGTTTGTACATGAAAACCTCTCCTCCCATGTGACAATACTCTTCTATCTTGTGTTGTTTTCCTTTGTAGCATTTATTGTTTCTTTAGGGCAGCTCTGGAAATGAACTAATTAAGCTTTCTTCAAGAGATTCTGAAAAATTAATTATTTTAGGAGAGGAGGTAAAAGCTAATCGAGTCTTGGGTATTAAAAATTTGGATTTCATTATAGACTTAGCTATTCCTAATTAGCAGATACGATGGATGCTTCTGAAAAGTACTGAATTTTTCTTGATATATTATGGTGGTTTGTCCTCCATGGTGAACAGTCTGTCCTTGTCCGCCTTGTCCTAACTCCAGTTCACCTGCCCTAGAAATTACTTGTCCTTTAGGGTGCTCTTTGGAGGAATAAATCAAGATAAGGAAAAATGATACAGAAAAAGAAATACATGTAGTTCACTGGGAATGTTTTTAAAAATAAAAATTGTTCAGCATATTATGTACGTTTGGCATCAATCTTGATTAAGTACTTAATTCATTGTTTTTTATGCTACTAATACTATAATGGAACTTTTTTGAACCTACAACCATACACAATATTTCTTGAAAAAAATATTTCAGCTTGAAATTCTGGTTTGGGAGTAATTATTAAAACTTACATCTTCAGCAATGATTTTGCAAGATTTAAAAGGAGAATGCAGTGACTGCAGAGATGAAGAGCCGTGGTTGACTTTGCCACTTTGTCATTTTATCAGGCATCTCCTAAAGTCTTTTAAGTGCATTCTAAATTGGTGCTAACAGACTTCTCAGGCTTCTACAAAGAGCCAAAAATTGACATAAACTTTTTGTTTCCCATTGGTGGTGTGATCCCATCAAAATTATGAAAGTTAAGTTCTCTGTCATGTGATTCTCACAGCCAACTCTGAGCATGGAATTTGCCAAACCTTTTCTTGGACCTATAAAACTGGGCAAAATCAGCAGCATGTGAACACACAACTCATCAGAGGAGTGACTGCGAGGGCCATTTCCTCTCTACTTCAGAGGTTTCAAACTCTGAGTTTGACATCTCATGTCAAAAGAATGAGAACTCACATTTTGGCCTTCTAATTTATTTCTTTAAGTTGTAGCTTAATATTCAAAGATGACAGAGAGGTTTCCTTAAATGACCTGTATACACTGCATTACTCAGACCCAGCATAAACTGTAAAAACTAAAATTAGATCTAGAAAAAGATGAAATCAGCAATTGGCATCATATTACAAAACTGCAAGAGAGGAGCAGTTGCAGAAATCTTCAGCCCATTGTATTTGCAGCTCTTCAACAGCTTGTCCATGTTACAGTCCTGATGGTGCCAGGAATATCCAGCTCTATTCCCCCACTAAAAGGCAGGACTCAGAAAGGCAGGACTCAGAATAGCTCTCTGCCTGTTCTGTCACAGACAAGTCATTCTTGCAAAACCAAAAAAAGAAAATGCCTTTTCTTGAAGCAATACATTTGAGAAGATTTTTTTTCCAGTTTATCTTTTCAGAAAAAGAGGTTCAGCTTCTTCCCCTCCCCCCCCCCTTCCCTTCCCATAGCAGTGCTCCCAGAAAGGATTACTTTTCAGTAGTTCCTCCTATTACCCAGGAAAAAAGAGAGGAAGAATCCTTTGAAAGCTGTCTAGCATATTTCTATCATTCTATCTATTCTATCTATTTATCTATTCTATCCTTCAATCTATTTATCTCCTTTCCCATTTATTCATCAGCTTTATCAGCAGAACACACAATACTTTGTGAGATTATGATATTTCTACAGTCATGGAATACTGCAGTAAAATTAAATTTTCCTTCCAGTTGCTTCTGTTTTAAAAAACTCTGTATTGAATCCTTGCAAACTTTGGTAGTAAAGTTATTAGCAACATGTATGTTCACATAGTGCTACAGTTCAGTAGGAACTATACCTGTGCTAAAAAAATTTAGAAATAATTACCGTTTCAAGTAGTAGGAAAGAAGAAGGTTCACCCCTTGCGCTCTAAGCTCTCATCAGATTTTTACTGTTCTTTGCTGTTGTGTTCTGTTATTATGATGTTCTTTGAATTGCCTAAGCAGCCAGTGGGAGAAATACTTACCTACTCTCCAGAGCTCTTGACATCAGCTAAGCAATGCATGAAAGTGTTTTATAGAAAGAGAGAGACAGGGGAAGAGATATGGAGAAACTAGAGATTTAAAGTGACATTATACATTTTATGAAATGATGAAAGAAAACACACTGAAAGTCAAAAGTCTTCCGCAGCAGCATTTTTAAAAGGCCTGGTATCACAATAAAGGTTTTTCAGAGCCTTTTGGCAAAGGTAATAAGATTTTGTCATTTTTCTCTATTGGAAAATAATCCTTGAAAAAATGGGAAGTGCTTCTAGGAAATGGTAACTAATGCTAAGAAAATTTACTCCTAGCAAAGAAGTAATGCTTTTACAATAGAATCCTATGCAGAGGAAAAGTTTATGGCACTGTTGGAGTGGAGATAACATCTTTGAAAATATTTTTGTGCAGTATTAAAATCTTTCCTTACACAGATGTTGCGGGTCCATTCTTATTTTCTTCTTCTACTCCTTCTTCTTCTGTGTTATTCTACTCTGGCAAAATTGTGACTTAGCACTGCCTGTTGGTAATGACTGGAAAAAATTATGACTGATCAGTTTTTGGGATGGAGAGGATAGAATTTCAACGAACTAAATTGACATTACTTTTAGGCTGCTAAAGTGGGATGATAGAATCACAGAATGGTTTGGGTTGAAAGGGACCTTAAAGCTCATCCCATTCCACCTCTGCCACGGCAGGGACACTTTTCCACTGTCCCAGGCTGCTCTAAGCCCCTGTGTCCAACCTGGCCATGGGCACTGCCAGGGATCCAGGGGCAGCCCCAGCTGCTCTGGGCACCCTGTGCCAGGGCCTGCCCACCCTGCCAGGGAACAAAAAAATTCCTGATTCCCAAGATCCCATCCAGCCCTGCCCTCTGGCACTGGGAGCCATTCCCTGGGTCCTGTCACTGCAGTTCCTGAAGACTTGTCCCTCTCTGGGTTCCCTGCAGCCCTTTCAGACCCTGGAAGATGCTGTGAGGTCTCCACACAACCTTCTCTTCTCCAGGCTGAGCAGCCCCAACTGTCTCAGTCTAAAATTCTGTAATCTGATAATACAATATCAAATCCCGAAACTATCATTATTCTGATAATTATCAGCAATAATTTAGTGATTTGACATTTTACCTTTATTTACCTAATGAAACATTTCAATTCCTTTTCAGGCTGGACAAGCTGTGGCTGTTAGTGTGATTGTTTCCTGACTGAAGTAAAGCTGGGCAGTTCAGACATTAATCCCTAGGTAGGAAGAACAATCCAATTGTATGTTCCAGTACTAGGAGAGAAATATTATTTTACATTATTAAGGTAAACAGTGCTTAGAATATATAAATGGTAAACGACTTACTGTCAGATTTGTGCCAGATTTCATACAGGTACCTGTGGAGTCTGGTTTTCATACAAATTTTCAATATATTGACTCAATGGACAAAAATGTTCAAACAAAGCCTAGACAAAGATAATGAAGGATGTGAATGCTTACCTGAGGTCATAACTGGTATTGTGAGGAAAAATTGGGGAAAAAATTATAGTTTAATGGTAAGAGAATAGCAGTGGGAGGAAGAACTGTGAAATTCTCATCCTGGACGTGCTGCTGCCTTGCTGTGTGCCCTTGGGCCAGGAGTGTGGCTTTCCTGTTTCTTCCTTCAGCTGCTGTAAAAATCAAGTATAATACTATTAATACATCCCTTCTTCTCAGGGATGTGAATCTAATTAATGCTTAAAAAGTACTTTTGGATCCTGTAATTGAGGCACTGTTTAAATGCAGTGTATTAATGTTTTACTGAATACAGTAATTCCTGAATTTTAAGCAGGAAATCCACTGTTAAATGGTATAGTTGGCATGGATGTAAATATTAAATTGTTGCATTCCAATTAGGCTTTAAATCATGTTTCCTCTTGGAAAAGCTACCATAGCAATCATTTCATTTTCAGCTGGAGTCTGCCTGGGTAGGATTTAGTGCAAAGTCATTTCTGAATACACTGATATCTCTTTAACTTCAACAATGCGGACAGCATTTTGTTAGATTTCCATTTGGCAGATACAGATGACAATCAAATTATTTTTGTAATGAGGCATCTAGAAATACACAGAGCAGAGGGGCAACAAATGTTGCTTTGAATTAATAGTTAAATCTCATTGTTTGAAACAGTCCTCTTGAAAGAAAATCATGAGTAATTTTTAATAGCATGGAAGCCCCTGGAGTCCTTCAACTCTATCAGCTCTGTAGTGTCAGTCTCTTTTAATCAGTCCCTCTTTTATCACTAAGACCTAGATGACAGCCTGAAGTTTCACCCTGAGGTGTAAAGCAGTGAAATATAWGTGACTTATCTGACTTCAACTTAAAAAGAATTGCATGGAAGCAGAAGGACAAATGCTGTCCTGATTGCAGTCGGCTTGCTACATGTCATTGAAAATGAAATTGCCAAAATGGAGAGGCCTGAGAAGCAGGAAATAACAATTTTCTAAATAATGACATTTTCTTTTACGTGATAATGCTCAAAGTCAGTAGTCATATAAAACTCCACACTGAATTATAAAATGTTTAAATGGACAGAAGAAGCTTAATTCACATAAAACCAAAGGCAGAGCTCTCAACTGATGTGAAAATACCTCAGATGTAGTAACTCACATCACATTTGGCTTGAAAAAGTGGTCTTGTTGCAAATACCCAGAGTTGCATCTCAACACAGATATTTGTTCTTTTCTCTCTCTTCCACTGTATTTCTTGAACTATGTTGACTTCCTTCATTCAACCAAGCACTGTCTTTGAGATTTTTTAAATGATACTTAATGGAGTTCATAGGGAATCTGAAGATATTTCAGTAAAAATATATGACTAGGAATATAAAAACGAATTTTCCCAACTTCCTATTGTTATGTCTATCTCTGTCTATACCAAGATGGATTTTTAAAATGAAATGTGGCCTGAATCTGGGAAGTGAGTGAAGAATTCCACCTCTTAGGTCTGATACCAAATGTGGACCTTGGTACATTTGGTCTGTAAGTCTTTTGATTAGTGAACAGCTGCTATGAACCATATTAATGTGCAGTAAATAGATGATTTTCAAAGTCTCTTCTGTCATGTTTCCAAAAACGTGACTGAGTAGTGATGCTTAGTGCTAATAATCTCTTTGTCTTTTTCTATTGTGTTTGYACTTTACAGTGTTTGCAGTCATGATAAAAACTTTATTCTTTTTGTTATTGTGTTCAGAGGACAAAATTGTTTTACCTTAATGTGGTGAATAATTCCCCAGAACAGGTGATGAATTTTATCTTTAACTGTTAGGTACGCTTCTGTTGTCTTAAGACAATAATATAACAGCTATTTATTCTTTTTAAGATACTATAAGTGAAACTGATAAAAATATGCCTAATTTTTTATAAAAGTAAAAGGAATATATTTGCTAAGAGACAAAATCTATATTAATGCAGCTACATTGCTTCTTCCAGCCTCTCAAAGTGAATGTGCCTCATGATATGAGAAAGTCTGGAACTGCTTATAAAAGCAGCAGTATTTTTCTCCTCATTCTACTGGTGAATCACAAGTGTGTAATATGGATGCAGTAGTATATTTATGCAAATCTATAATTCCAGTATTAGATGGGGCTCGCACAAAATGATGACTTTTGTTCCTTATATAACAAGGGAAAACACTGGAARTGTGTGTAGTTTAAATGTATTTAGGTATATTGCAGATGTGAATCCAGAAAGTTTGGAAAGCTGAAAAATATCAGTAGAGGGAGCTCCTGCTGCATTTTTTGGGAAAGATGCTTTCTAACCCTTGGTGGACAAGCCCTTTGCAATTGTTGGGAGGAAGCTGACCCTTGCGATGTGCTCTCTGACTGCTAAGCAGCACATTTGAGGTAAACAACATAATAACATGAAAGGAAAATGACTTCATATCCATCTGCCTTGTCATTTTTTATGGATTATGGATGGATTGCAGGCTGCAGACCCCATACAGAACCATTGTTCCACTTCCCTCTTTTTTCTTCAGGATCTTACATTGAACCTTTTCAGTCACCTCAAATGTCAAGGTGGGAAAAAAATCAATGTTCAGAAGAATTTGGTGTGACACAGGGAAATGTAACTTGTGTAAGTAAAAGGGAAAGAGAACAAAACATGCTTTTTCCGCAGTATCTCATGTCTTCTTGATCAATGAGATTTCATATCTGCTGGTCTCAGAGTCTAATGACCAATTCCCAATGTTCTGAAACATCTTAAGGGTGTCATTTACTCGTTTTCTCACCTGCCTTTTCCAATAAGTAAGAAAGCAGCTGGAGGACATCAAACATTGTTGACCTTCTCTGTTAACAGAAACTTCTCTTCTGTGGGATGGTTCCTTTGAAGGAAAGGAATTCCTGGACACTATTCTTAAGGACCAAAGACCCCTGGCATGGCTGGCAGGGGTCGGGAGGCAGTACAGGTTGAGTCTCTCTTTAGGCTTCTTCCGTTCCCAATTCGTTCTTGTGTCAGAGGCTCAGTGGCTCAGCTCTGAACTGTCACTAAAACAAAGAACAGTGGGGCTGTTGTTCTACTGAAACAATGCCTTTAACATATTGCTAAACTTAGCTGTGTGATTGCTTTACAAATTTGCCCAATATTTTTGACAGTGAGATCTGCCCAAATTTCTTGCCTTAAAATGTCTTTCTGCTCATTTCTCAGTTAAGGTTGTTGGCCATGCAAATCCCCATCTTCCTGTTTGGAGGAGCAAAGCAACAGATTCTGTGTTTTCTTTTGTGTTAAAAGAAACTTCACCCTTCAAATTATCTTGGGATATTCATATTACATTTTTATTTTTTTAATAAAGTAAAATTTAAATGAGACAGTTTTGGTCAGTTTAAGATATTTAGATTTCTGGATACCCATGTAGGTGTTTAATAAGGTTTCCAGAGTCACTGACAATCYTTTCAGCTTTTAAAGCTAACATTTCTTGATATATAATGCTTTCCAAGTCACTTAAGCAACTAATGTGGCTGAGTGTCACTCTTAAGGTAGTAAATCCACTTTTGGTTCATACGTTAATTCAAATTGCAGTTGTCTTCATGACTGGATTTATTAAGCATCTCATAGTTAACTGACACATTGAATTCTAATGTCTTCTAGGCTGGGGATCAGTCAGAAAGAAGAGTTTAACCTGAAAGTTGTCCTTTTTATTCTGTGGCTAAATAGATATTCAGGGGCTTTTTTAAAGACTCAATTTACTGAATCATCCTTAGGTTCTTTCTCCACACAGTTTAGAGTATTTACTGTGACACCTCCCACTTAAAAGATAAATGTTTAAGAAATATTTTTCATAAAATAATGAAAAATACTGGCAAGTATTTCTTTTACTTTGTTCCTAATTATTTCCCTTGGGCAAAGTGAGGAATTTTTCAAATCTGATGATTGGTGCATCTATGTTTTATCATGTTTACAAATCATCAGAAGAATTTTAAAATCCATTTAGTAATTGACAATAGAGTATTCAGTTACGTCAAAAGTCTAGATCCTTGAGGGAATTTTTAATTAGCCATACATATTTGGTTTTCCAACTTTTCAGGAAATAATGCATTTCCACTTATTTGCATAAGTTAATCCTTCTTACTTTTGAAATTTTATTTTGCTGAGTTGTGTTCCAGATACCTAGGAGGTTAGGGAAATTTTTGTTATAGGCTCAGTCAGCAGTGTGCGCAATGCAGAAATGTTTATGCAAGTCTCCTAAGTTTAGTTTAGTTGAAAATAAAATGCAGCGACATAATGGAAGAAAGGCCAGTTTATGGATTGGTGCTGTAGCCTGAAAACATATCATGAATACTGGGCACTGCAGAGCTCTCATCTTCATGACATGTATTTTAATTAATTTTACGAACTGGCACATAAGACATGTAAAATGAACATACTGAGCTGTTGCATGACAAACCCACCTGAATATAGGTGTGGCACAGGAGCTGCTGGCTCTGCAAGGTGGTTGAGAGGGACAGCTTCCATATTTTTAAAACCCTTGGGAACCCTGACTCTGTATGGTGGCTGCAGTGCAGTGCCTTGGAGTGCACTGCAGAATCATGGAATTATATAGATTGGAAGGGACCTTAAATCTCATTCAGTCCCATCTCTGCCATGGGCAGGGACACCTTCCACTGTCCCAGGCTGCTCCAAGCCCCAATGTCCAACCTGGCCTTGGGCACTGCCAGGGATCCAGGGGCAGCCATAGCTGCTCTGGGCACCAGTGCCAGGGCCTGCCCACCCTCCCAGGGAATAATTCTTTCGCAATATCCCATCAAGACCTGCCCTCTGGCAGTGGAAAGTCATTATTCCTTGTTCTGTCCCTACATGCTCTTGTAAAAATCCTGGCCCAGCTCAAGAAATTCTCCAAAATGTATGACTTAAGAAGTGCCATTTTGTTTTTAGAGCGAAAATGAGATAATTATGGTTAGATTATTGGTATTTTTATGCTCCCTGTAGATGTATTGATGATAATCTCCTGGCCTGAGAAGTTTTATTCAATTCTTGAGTAAAGGCTTTCATATKTTTCCAAGGCTTTTCCTGGAGCCATCCTTAAGGACTAAAAAGAAAAATGACTGCTTGAGGTGCTAATTCAAGCTCAGCAACTTAGCCCAGTGCTAAAAGGCACTTAGGAGTTGTGACAAAGCTTTGCAGGACCTAACTCTGGGCATCTGACCACCAGGCCAAACCCCTTGGCACCGAATCCTGAGCTGAGGCTGCTTGTGTGCTCTGCGGGCAGAATCCTGCTCTTCAGGTGTGCAGGTCAAAACCAAGAGGGATGTGTGTTTCTTCTGCTGCCTTTGTTTTTTTATTTGACTGAGGATACAGCCTTTTCCCTGTGCCTAGAGTGAGTGATGCTGAAAGGGTGATGGACTGAGGAGGCACAAAAACCTCAGTGGAAGCATCCTGCAGTGCTGACAGACCTGGAAACTCACAGCAAACTCTTTGTGCTTGTGGAAGCCTTGGATCATTGTGTGGGGTTCCTTAAGGTGGGTTTGACATTTGGATCCAAAAGTAGGTGATTTTACTTGGCTGTAGCTCAGAGCTCCCAGTCTCTCATGAAGGTAGAATTCTAATTCCTTTAAAAAATAACAAGAATAACTGCCACTTTGAGGAGATAGTTGGCATTCTTCTCTTTTAGTCCTTCCCTCTTCCTCAAAGAATTACCCAATCTTATGGAAATGCAAGAGCTCCTTGAGGAAGGATTTGTTTTAACACCTGGAAATGCAATACCTATTGTCCACCCTTTGTGAGAGTTCTGTAAATCCCAGACTGCACAGCTTTGCTAATTTTTTCTCCCCATGTTCAAGTTGTCCCCATTCATTCTGTTACGTGATAAGATCAGCTAATGAAAAAGAAAGGAGGGAGGGCAGCTCTTCTCCTCCAGAACAGTTTATAACTGTAAAAAGTGACCATTTCCCTTTTGAGGGATCCCAGAAATCTCTAGTATTTGCCTTGAATTTAGGTTTCAGTAAATGTAAAAATCAAACCCATGTACCATATTTCTCATTAATTCAATGGAGAATCATGCATACTGCAGCCTCCTTTGAAGTTAATTGAAGAGTCTTGGCCTCCATTGACTCTGGTTTCAGTTTTGGTTTGGCAATAAAACTTCAAACCGAATGAGTTGTCGTAGCTGTAGTTTGTGGGGGGCTGAAGAGCTGGCCAAAGAAAGGCTTGTTGCACTTCCCTGGAAGGCTAACACCTGAGCTCCCGACTTCGTGGTAGGAGTGAGCAAGTATCACCCCAGAGGCCTTTGCAGTTCTATATTATTCCCTTGTTGCCCATTGGTCCCTCACCTTGTGTTCCCGCCCTGAGCCTTCATCCCATTGGTTACCATTTCTTTTCCTGTCCCTCACCTTCCCTATATAATCCCATTTTTCCTTGGTTCAGAGAGCTTCTGTGTGTAGCTCCCTTTGCAGAGGGGCCTGCTCTTAATAAAGGCTACTTCTCTGTGGAAAGCCATACAGAGCTCCAGTCTCTTTTCTCCATGTCACCTGGAGAAGGAAGCTAGAGCTGAACATCACATGCTGGGCTGGGAGAAGGACGTGCCTGTGCCYCTGAGCTGTCCTTCTTAGGAGGCTCTTCAGGAAGGTCGCAGCGCCCTCACCACCACCTTGCCATGATGGCAGTAGTTCTTATTTAATTTCTATGGAAAGTTGTTACTGTACTCACAAGCACATAATAAGTGCTGAAAAATGCCTCATTCCTAGCTCATATTTTGCTGACAGAGAAGATAATTTGCATGTGGTCAGTACTTTCTAGGGGTAAAGTTCCTCAGCTTTGGCTTTTTCCCACAAAACTGACCATGAAACCAGAAAATGAAGTTTTAACCAGGACATATTTCCTGACAGTTTAAAGATGTCTGACTAAGAACTAGAAGGTAATTGGCAGTAGATGACATGAATTTATGATGGGAAGCCATGTTTGGCCAGTGTGATGGCCTTGACAAAGAAATTACATGGTGGCTGAAGAGAGAGCCGTGGAGGCAGCTTGTCTTGAGCCCAGCAAGGACTTTGACACTCTCCTTTAATGTAACAAAGTATTGGAATACAGACTGGAGAAATAGGAAGAGAAGAGGACTGAAACCTCGCTGAACTGCTGGGCTCAGGGAAATGAGGATCAGTGACACAAAGTCCAGCTGGAGGCTAATCCTGAGTTATGTAGACCAGGTGTCAATATTGTCATCAGCCCATAACACAGGTGTTAAACATCTCTGTGACTGGCCTGGGCAATGGCACTGAGTGCACACTCAGCAGCTTGCAGATGACACAAAACTGGGAGAACGTGTTAACAGACCAGGTGGATATCTGCCATTCAGAGGCACCTGAATTATTCAGGCCAGAGAATCAAGTTGAGTGAAACCTCATGAAGTCTAACAAAGGGAAATGAACAGAGGCAAATGCCAAGTCCTCCTTGTAGGCAGGAAAAAAGCCCCACACATCAGTACAAGCTGGATGGGCACCAAAAAATTGGAAAGCAACTTTGCAAGAAAGGACTTGGGAATGCTGGTGCACAAGTTGCACAGCAGAAAGCAATATGCCCTTGTGACAAATCAAGTTGAGAGAGATGGAGCAGCTCTGCTGGGAAGAAAGGCTGGCACAGCTGGCATTGTTCACCTGCACAGGAGAAGCTTTGGGCTGAGCTCAGGGTGGCCTTGCAGGGCCTGAAGGAGCTGCAGGAAAGATGGAGAGAGACAACTGACAAGGGCTGGAGGGACAGGACCCAGGGAATGGCTCCCAGGGCCAGAGGGCAGGGCTGGATGGGATCTTGGGAATCAGGAATTGTTCCCTGGCAGGGTGGGCAGGCCCTGGCACAGGGTGCCCAGAGCAGCTGGGGCTGCCCCTGGATCCCTGGCAGTGCCCAAGGCCAGGTTGGACACAGGGGCTGGGAGCAGCCTGGGACAGTGGGAGGTGTCCCGGCCATGGCAGAGGTGGCACTGGATGAACTTGCAACCTTTCCAACCCAGACCATTCAGAAATTCTATGATTCCTTTCTATGTTTAAATGTCCATAAATGATTAGTCAATGACTTCACAATTCGTAAAAAGGAAAAAGCATTGGATCACTGGGAACATTCTTCTGCATCTCTATGGTTATGTATGTAATGCTTAGACCAAGAGTTAAGTATAAGTACTGAGAAATAAATCTTCTCTTTTCCATGAAGCAAACAGAATCCTACTTTGTATCTGAAGTGTATTTTACTGTGCTACTGGTGAGAAATGATGAATGAACAGAGGTTATAAGGTGAAACCCAGTATATTCATGTGTTTATGGAACCCAAGATCAAGCACTGCTTCAAAAGAATATTTGGGTAGAGGGACAAACTTCAGGGTATGTAAATTTATTCATAAATGAAATTCTGAAGAACATTAGACACTGTGGTTCTGAAGGCAGAGGTTTGCTGAGTTCTTAAAATTGAACTGAGTCTTAAGGGTAGATAGACTGGGATTCATTATACTAAACAGGACAAAAGTAGTTACCCTAAATGGCTGAGTTTGTCCATTAATTTCATATATATTTGGGGTTTTATTCAGTACCTCATGTAAAAACCATCAGCACACTTGTGTGGAAATCAGGTAGTATATACCCAAAAATATTTAAGGCAATTTCTGGAGCATAAAACGATTTTTAATGGCTAAAATAATAACAAAAAAAGGGAATCTCACATTATTTTCATGCTGTGTTTATAAAAGGCTATTCTTTAGTAGTTGGAATGTTCTGGCCATCCTCTAGTCACTTGGAATGTTTCTGGCATTTGTGTGGCATTTTTAGAATGTGTCTGAAGCTCAATTACCTTGTGAAGCTCCAGCATGTCTTTGGTCCTCTTTCTGAGCTCTGCCATGATCTGCAGTGTTGGAGTCTGACAGAAGCTCCAGGAGCAAATAGGAGTGCAAGTCTGGCTGCCCAAGGTACTGCAGAGTTGAGCAATGAGGAGTGAAAGGAGCTCATGAATTCCCACACTGAGGGTATTGCTGAGCTGGCCTTTCCAGCATCACACATCTGTGTACCTCAAATTGCTTTACTGTGTCTTCCTCAGCTTGTCCATTCTCTGGGATACTTCACTCCTCAGGAAGTCAGCAGGAATCCCTCAGATCATGAGGCCATACATGCACGGCCTTAATGGTCTGAGTTTAGTGAGCAATCAAGCATCCTTGAAGAAGCAAAGTGAATTTAATTCAAGCTTCTTTTATTTTTTTTTAATTGTTTAAACATTTTATTTTAATGGCCCCTGGTATGCTGAACAGCACAAAGAATATCATGTGATGAATTCTGATTGATAATCAATAGATGCTCTAGTGAACTTATTACATGAAATCACAACAGACAACCTGACACTTCAATGCATATCCTTCCTTTTTAAAGTATTCTGCCTTCCGGGCTGGCATTCTCTTTTTCTGTGCTTCATTCCCCAGGGGACTGGGAGATTGAATTTAATAGTTAGCTGAGCAAGGATGAGCTGAACTCTGCTCGTGTTAACTTAATCATTGTTCTCAATGAGAAAACTTATTTTGGGAGTGTTAAGTAACTGTAAATATAATACGCAAAAAAAGGGATAGTTTTGAGACCTCTTACTGATCACATATACTTTTATATAATGTAGAAGTCCCTGGTTAAGGATTTTTAGTCTTAGATGAGTTGAGATTTTGAACTACTTGGAATCATACAAGACATTTAAGCTTGCTCATGTAATAGATAAATCTGGTCTTTAATTGGCATGATTTTAAATGTCACAACTCTTTATGTGATACATTCCTGATATTTACATATATATTTAATTGTAATGAAGCATAGGATTTAATGCTGAATTCTTTGTGCAAATTCTGCTGGCGCAGGCTGTGATACCATCATGAAGGACATGCTAGGACATAGCAGGAGCAGTTGGCATCCTTTAGTGTAAACCCAAGCCTCAGTGATTAAATTCCACCAGAGCTAACAGGAACATAATTAACAGGTACTATGGAGACAAAAAACCCCAGGATCTCAGAACTTAACTAGGGGTGGAAGTGTGTGACCCTGCTGAGCTGAGGCCTTAAGCAAACGTTTTTCCTTCCCTGTTTTTCAGCCAGTCCTCTGATCAGTGCCTGTCTGACTCCAGTGAGGGCATTCAAATCACTCTTCAGATGCACAAGTTTCTCACTTTTCATCTTACTCTTCTCCATCCTGCTGAGGGGGAGGGGGTAATTGCTCCTGTGATACTCAGCTCCTGACTGGGAGGCAACACTCCACACCAGTAAAGTGACAAAAGGAGAGATGTTTGTATGGCAGGCACTAAGACAGAGAGAAAAAGGTGTGAAAGCAGAGCAACAGTTTGGGGTCATCCTTTTTGGTGATAACAAACCATTCCATCATTTCAACTACATTATCTGATCACATACTTGTGGGAAGAGCACAAGCAAAACCCAGGAAGCAGCTGTAAAACAAAGCAAATATTCCAACAGCTTTGGCTAATAAGAGCAAAAAAGTTTAAGTTGAAGGTCAGAGATATCCAGTGCCCACAACTTCCTACACCAAGACAGAGAACATGGCCAGCACCAGCATTGCATTAAATCTTTGCCAGTGCCTTAAGTCTCAGGCAAACCTGAATGAATAAATACATAATATTCAGATGATTGTGTCTGTAGATATATACAGTGCCCCTGAGGCATGGARCCTCAAACAGTTTCTATAAAGGAGAAGCAGGAATGAAGTTTTCTTTCCTACAGGCTTTAAATGAGCCCAAGTTATTTCCCAAGTCAAGCTGTATCAGTGAGTGACACTTCCCAAAGTGCAATTTTTGCAACCTCTAAGAAGGCCTGGTTAAAGTAGCAGTTACCCATTTATGTAATCTTTACTGCTGGTAATTGGGAGTGTGCATTGCTCAGACACTTTGGAATCAGAATTAGGTTGAGGGACCTTTAAAAGAAAATATGTAAAAATCTTCATTCTGAGTCTGATTAGAGCTAAGGTCAATCTTCTTTAGCTCATCTCATTAGTGCTCTCTGGCAGCAAAACTTACGTCAAGACTCAAATATTTAATTCTTGGATATTTGTTTTGAATGGACAAGTCAGCTAATAGGGGAGGTGTCATCAAGATGTAAAAAGTCATTTAAGCCAATTATTGTGCAAATAATGTGTAATTTTACATCATTTCCCCTCATTCTATAATGGACATAACCCTTTCATATATCTGTGTAATGGCTATCTGTGTAACGGATCTAAYCCTGCATGAAGTCAATCCCTTTTTTTGAGTAGCCTCTGTGTCTTTCACTCCGTTGGGAGTTGATGCATTACATTGAGGCTTCATGAATATCCTGTTCCCAAATGAGGAACATCTGAAATTCATTGGAGAAAATAAATAGGAAAATAAATCCAGGTAAACACCCTCAGTTTGATAAAGACAGTAGAGTTTGCATTCAGGATCACCACACATATACAATGATAAGTTTTACTTAAATCCTGTGAAATCTTACTTCATGAGTGGCTGTGTTGTTGTAGCTACACAACAGAAATAAATCCAGAAGCAATTCATATTCTATAAGAATACAGGAACATAAAATGTATTTCCCTTCCTAAGTGTACCTAGAATATGTAATAGGATATAGATCTGAGTACATTATTTCCTTTATTTCCTTCTTTATGTCCTTGCAGGTGCTAAATTACTTAAGCATCTTTAATAATTGCAGACAAAAGTCTCCACAACACAGCGAGCAACCAGGAACAATTGCTTGTCTTGGAATCAATTCCAAACCTCCCAACTGCATGCTCAAGAACTGGAACTCAGTACATCCAGGTTATTTTAAAACTAAGTCCCTTTCAGATCCTCCCCTCCCATCCTCAGCCAAAACTGCATTTCCTTCCACAGTTATCTAAAGCCTTGGACTCTTCCTGTATGAGATGTCAATGTTTTTTCTCGAAAATTTGAAACAAAAATCAGGTGGTTGGGATAACCYTCAATCCTAAAGTCACTTGAGGCACTTGAGGGTTTCTAGTCTTCATATTGCATTTTTCATTATGTTTATTGAAGAAGTTTCAAGACAGAGATGAGTTTTTTTCTCCTTTTTTTTTTTTTTGAAAATACAGTAGTTTCAGCAATTGGAAACATTTTGTAAATGGCTTGTAATGAAAACTCTGAGTTAAAACTTAAAATTTTTTAAACTGGTGTTTAACAAGCATTAGAATAAAAGGCTTCTGAGGAAGTGAGAAGTGGATCTCCTCTGGCTGCTGCCATGAAAGAACAGACACTCAGCCTGTTCCAGGTGCTTTAAATCATGTTCTCCTCACAAAAACAACAGGACTGTGAGGAGCTGCAGGTAGAACAGATTTCTCTGAGGATTAGGCAGAGCAGATGTAACAGAACACAATTCAGCACTTTCTACACAAAAAATGTCTTTGCATTAAAGCTACAACCTTTCAAAATCTGATCTTCACGTCTCATTTCATTATTGGGCCTGCATTTCCTGTCCCTAGACCTGCCAAATTACTGTTTCTAAGATGCAGATGACACAATTATCTCCAAGTGAAATTAAGTTTTCCAAGCAGTCTTTTATTTTACTTTCTTATCTTTACCTTATTTCCCTTCTCACTCATTTCATGTTGTAAATTTTGATGGAGGTAGCCTCCCAATGCAATCTCTAACTAAGGGTCACTGCTGGCTATATTTTTATATGTCTTTAGAATTCTATTAGTAATTTTAACTAATTTCCTTTATTTTGGTAGAAGGAAAATTGAAGAGAATAATTTAGTGGATATTAAAACCTAAAACCCAATGGACCCCATATATCCAATTTAAGTGCTCCAGATACGAAAAGTAGATATATAGGAAAAGAAGGAAGTGTCTTTCATAAATGCTTCATGGTTCATATATTTTATTTCTGTGATTCAGAATGCAGAAAAGCTGAAGTATGGCTTCCAAAGAGGATTACTATATTGGTAAAACAGATAATTTTCCATGGATTTTACTATGAATTCCACTAAAGTACTACCATAGAATGGTTTGGATTGGAAGGGACCTTAAAGTTCATCCCATTCCACCCCTGCTATGGGTAGGGACACCTTCCACTATCCCAGGCTGGTGCAAGCCCCAGTGTCCAACCTGGCCTTGGGCACTGCCAGGGATCCAGGGGCAACCACAGCTGAGAAATACTCATAAATGTAAAATTAACCAATGTGCTTACATTGGCTAACCATACATTAACCATAAATGTACTTAATTGAATGGAAAATAGTGCTAATATGGTCAAACTTGTAAGGAACCATAGTTAAAAGGGAGAAAAGTCTTGAATATGTGAACTAAATTACTTAAAGCCACTCTACAGAAATGAGGCGTAATTGTAAAACAGGCTGATTAGTAACTAGAAATAAATTTTTATGGATATATTTTTAACACTTTCTAATAATTCCAAAGGGAAAAAAAAGATGGTGAAAAAAAAAAATTAACTTAGATAAAGCATTAGGTTAGAAATTGTTTTACCTCAGGAAGAAGGGACTGTTACAAGGAGCGATTACAATTTGTGTCTCTTGGGAGTTCTGAGACTGCAGAGGAGGAGAGAGCACAAAAAGGGTTTATTGGGCTTGGAAGTGGCAGCAGAGCTAATTTGTGGGCAGGCTGTGACTGTGTGTGGAAGGCATTAGGAAATGTCAGAGTTTGGGTTCATTGATCAGGACTGTTATCCCCACTCAAATCAGGACTATGAGAGGAATGGTGGCTGGAGAGGTGTCAGGATAATGGTTTTCCTTCACTGTACAGGCAAGTTGCTTTTGCTATTTTTTTCCAATTGCGAAATCTAAAGGGAAAAATAGAAGTAAGCAGTTTAGTGATGAGTTTTCCACACATGCTTCCATAGGCACAGCTTTCATTCAACTTGTTGAGTATATTTTGAAAGAAAGAAATAATTTTGTTTTTTGAATTAATTAATGAATAGTTTAAGGACAGTCTCTAAGCAGACTGCAGCCTTATGTGTCATACAGATGAATGCAGAGAGTATTTTAATTTTTTTGTCTGAAGGGTAAAAACGTAATTCTACTGAAAAGGCAAAAGTAGCTCTTTCCTTTAATTATAGTTGGAAATGAACTAATGAAAGAAAGTCTAATTCTGAAGCTACAGTTGTAAGCATGGTGCCATTTTGGCCATGAAGGGAGTTACAGGATACCTTTTAATTCCATCGGGTCAGGAGGGGAGAGCAGGGTGAGAATTTTGTGTCATTCAAAATGTAGAAACAGCTGTAAGTATAATATATTCTGGGATGCAAATAGGTTTGATCTCTTGAAAATCAAAAGCAACCTTGCTTTAAGAAGTGTTAGCATGTTTGGGTAATTTTTCAATGGCCAAAATATCCTTCTCTTTTATATCATGAATATACTTCAAGAACATTTTGAACATATATAATTAATACATTTTCAATTCTCTCAGGCTCTATCTTTATCTTAAAAAAACACTGGCCTGTGAATACTGAACTGCATGAATGCATGGGGGAAAAAAGAATAATTTATTATAGTTTCATTTGTAGTGAGATGTTTTTCAATGAAAATAAGAATAATAGACAAATGGATGCCATTGAGGATTTTTTATTACATTCTCATTTTGTCTTCTACTTCTTTATTATACATTCTATTATTCTATAGTCCGTATAATCTCTGCGATCTATTTTTCAATACTTATTTAGGTAACAAAACAAAATACTTGTCCTGTACCTTGCTATTCATTGAAAATGGTATTCAGTTTTTAAAGTGTTTCTTAAATCATTAACTAAAGCACACTGAAAGAGTGTTCAACCAGTGCAAACTGTTAGAGTGAGAATTATATGATTAAAAAGCCATTTGCTTCAATGATTTTAAATCTAAATATAGGATTTGAAATGAAAATAAATGACTTCTTATTAAGTAAAAATGTGTGAAAAAAATTTAGCACAACTACCTCCTGACTCGTGTTCAAGGACATCAGAAATGCCTCACAGAAAAAGTTCTTCCAAGGGACTCTTGCTTTATGCTTCATGATGCCAAGATTAATTAAGTTGACTGCACATACAAAACACAACCTCCCCTGTTGTTTGAGTAACCTCTCCCAGCATGCCCAGGCCAAGTCAACAAACGGCAACAAATCACTCCCAAATCCATCAGCACAACAGCAAAGTGCATGATCCATCTTCTAGCATTATTTATAATTTATCCTTGTGGAAACATCGGTTCTTCGTGTGGTGCACAGCAGTTAGGAGATGCAGAGGTGTGGGAAGCTGTGTGTGAGGGTGTACCTGGGATGCTCCCAGGGTATTATTTCCTGTATATCCATTTTTATGAAGCAATAGAAAAGTTTGGGAGGGTAAAACTGGCACTGGGAATAAAATGCACTGACTAAGACACAGCATGAATTAGGGGAAAACCAGTTAACATGGTCCTCACACCAACACATCCCTTGCTTCTCACTGGGTTGAAAACTGCTTTCCAGCCTTCCTGTGATTCTTATTCCCTAGAAATTATAAAGTACAGCCTTTTACCAATGCATACAACCCCCTATGAGACTGACTCCTAATTATAGAATCTGCAAGCTGCAAAAGCAGAAATGGCTGAAATGAGCTTCACATCACATCTTGCCTTAACCCTCCTAGACAAAAAAGCAATTTTGATTGCTCAAAATACCTGAGAATGTTTCACTTATGCCCTTTATTACTAAAAATTGAATAAATTCCTGCTGATAAAGGTATGAGTAATACCTGCAGTATTTTCCAATATTTTCCCTAATAAGCAGCAATCTTATATTTTTTTTCTGCCTTGTGGAGCCAATATTGAGTTACTTGCTCTTCCTTCAGGATTGCTGTAGTKTTCTCTCACACACCTTAAAAAAGCCCTGTGTGACTTCACTAATCCCAGAAAGTGATAATCAGTCTGATTAAAGGTGAGTAAATGTGATTCTACATCAGGTACCTCCTGGGCTGCAACATAAATTAGGAGTTGCAAAGACTTCTCTGTGGTTCAACCTCTAAGTGTGCAAAAATTCTGGAAACGGAGGTGAGGGATTTAATAGAACTATATGAAACTCTCTCCTTATATATAATAAAGTCATAAAATGGCCTATGTTGGAAGAGGCTTTAAACACATCTTGTTCTACTCCCTGCCATGGGCAGGGGCACCTTCCACTGTCCCAGGCTGCTCCCAGCCCCAGTGTCCAACCTGGCCTTGGGCACTGCCAGGGATCCAGGGGCAGCCCCAGCTGCTCTGGGCACCCTGTGCCAGGGCCTGCCCACCCTGCCAGGGAACAATTCCTGATTCTCAAGATCCCATCCAGCCCTGCCCTCTGGCCCTGGGAGCCATTCCCTGGGTCCTGTCCCTCCAGCCCTTGTCCATTGTCTCTCTCCATCTTTCCTGCAGCTCCTTCAGGCCCTGCAAGGCCACCCTGAGCTCAGCCCAAAGCTTCTCCTGTGCAGGTGAACAATGCCAGCTGTGCCAGCCTTTCTTCCCAGCAGAGCTGCTCCATCCCTCTGCTCRTCCTGGTGCCTCCTCTGGCTTCTTTCCAGCAGTTCCATGTCCTGGCTGTGCTGGAACCCCAGGGCTCTTATGCATCTGTGATAACCCTTTCCTATGATGGTGTAAATTGTACAATTTTGTTGGCTTTCTTTTGGGAATTTGCCACACCCTTAGATTTTGAAGATTTTTTTTTCTTCTTTTTCTTTGCCTGCTTATACACAGAATTTGCATAAGTGTGAATTATCTCTGGGAAGCTGCTGTGATTGATCAGTGTGCCAGAGAAGGGGCAGATTATCATTCCTGGATCTCAAGCCTTCCTGTTATAAGCATCTTACACTAAAAGATGATTATATTCAGCTTATTTAGTGAGTCCCAATGCCACAGAAGCGATAGTACAAAAATAACAAGCAAGAAAAATTCAGTATTGCTTCAACACCAATGGGAGCCACAGTTTGAGGTAAAACATATGCCGCACAGTCAATACCACAATTTAGAGGTATATCTGAGATAAATGCAGTTTGTTCAACAGAAACTAGAGTGACTTTATAATTTGTCTGACAAAATGTAAGAAAATGGAGAAAAAATTTTAGACGATAGACAGATAATTCAATCTTCTGGATAAAGTGTATGCAACAGCTGGAAGCTTTTGTTTGATTTCTGTGAACATGACAAACGTTGTAGATGGAGCAATGGTTATGGTTGGTGAATGGGAAGTCTGTACTCAACAAACTCCTGCAAAACAGACAAAAATGTCTGTGTGCTTTCCTGTCCCTCATCTGTAAGGGAGAAGGGGTTGGAAATGCTCCTTTGAATAAAGTTTTTATTTTAATAGATATTGCCAGGAACAGAATAATGTGCTTCACTTCTGAAACCCTGGGGCTGTGTAAGGGTAGGACAGATTCATGATGCATTTTAAGCCTTCAGCCAGCTCTGTTTTGGACCTGGGTAGAGAACTCTGGATTGTGTCTGTGCTGTCTTCTGGCTTATCCTGAGCAAAATCGCAAATTGTTCAGGAGGAATTCTTTAATGTGGACATTGGGGAACTGATTTTGCTGCTGCAATTTCTCTTTATAAGGGATTACATGAACCTGTTTCGTAGGTCATAACCTTAAACTGTACAAACTATATTAGTCTGACAGGACTCCAGGAGTTTGGCCAGTGATTTCCTCTGGGACAGTGTGGTAGTGGTTCAGATTGATAAATAGTCAGATTTTTCAGGAGAAATAAAAAGGGCTATTTACCTGCATATCCAGAAGAATGTAGTGCAGGATGAGGAGGTGTAATGAAAATGTTAATATATGTATTTCCTAGCATGGTTGATAAAATGCAATATGAAAACCTATTATTATTAAAAGGGAGAAAGCAAAGTGTTCACTAAAGTGTCTGTGGGGCTTTATTGATTTTATAATGAGGTGTTTCTACTGGCATCCTCATTCTGAGGAGCTCTGAGACCCCATTCAAATTGTCTTCTTATATCCCTTTTGAAATTTCATGTTCTTTTTTATCCTGGGCTCGTAGAGGGGAAGAATAAAACCGTGTGTGAGAACAGGGAGGCTCTGAGAGCCCTTTGGGTTCTTCAGGGGGCTTTATCACTCCTAATCTCTTTTAATTGAACTCCTTACTGTAAAGCAAACCTGTTTCAAACAGGTGACCTGCCATGCCTATGAAATTCATGAACAAAAAATCTAGAGTCGCCTTTTCTCCTTACAAGATGAACTGGAGAGTGCAATCTAATAATTTCCTGGAATGTAATTAAGTGGCAAGGTATTTGCTCCCATAAGAGCTTCCCCTAAGGAGCTGAGATAACACGCTCAGTAGAATTGCTTGAAAGGYGATGAATTTGAACAAACCAGACAGAGTAGGAATAGAGAGCTAGGGAAAAAATTACATTAATTGTACTTTTAGACGGCTTCAAAGGGTCAAAGGCATTGAATTCAGTTGCAACAGGAGCAAATCCTACATGTGTAACAGACAAATAGACATTATTTCATCCATGAATTAAGTATTAATAAATGAACAAATATTTAATCACTGGTCAGAATGAAAAGAACACGTGCTTTTATACAGATGGGCAACTTATCAAAATGAAAAAAGAAGAAATAGTTGGAGACTGTATGTTAAGCTAACATTTAAATTCTCTACTAAGAAACAGCAACTACCTGGATGTATAATGAGGCAACAATATAAATCCAATGCATAAATCACTGAGGCAGAAATGGGGTTGAGACATGAAAACAGCCGGGTTTTGAACAGAATACAGGAAGAGATTTATATAATAGTCCAGTACATTTATATCACAGTCCAGCATGGTTGATAAAATTATTAATATAGTTAGTTGTAAATATTTTTAAATGGCTCTTTCCAATCCCATGTGTTTTCTGCTTAATCTTTGTTTGCACAGAACTTTACTCATGAGATATCACCTCTTTTTTTTGGCCAGGCATATACCTCGAGGATTTGTTTTAGACTGGAAGCTTCCACAATTCCTTCAAGAGTTTCATTTAGACTTCCTATTCTTCTTTTGCTTTCCCAGTCAGCATTTATTCTCTTTAAATGCTTCACTTTTCCTTCTATCCTTCTGTTTCTTTTACCTGTAGCTGATGTTTACCGGTGGGATAGCTTGAGTCCCACCACAACTGAGAGCTCAACCTGAGTAGTTCTGACTTGAAAACCTGGATCTAAGGCAGCATTTCCAGCCCAGCACTCTTAGGTTTTCAGCAAGAATCTTACTTGAGATAAAAGTCCTACAGATAAGCTCCAGGAAAGTGCAGCCTGATCCTGCTGGAGCTCATTGGTATGGCCAGATACTGGCTTTGCTATTTAATTATTTCCTTGAGGTTTCCCAAGTTCCCTCCATTCCAGTCTGCTGTCACTTCTGATAAATGAAGGCCTTGCTGGGAAGTTAACTGATTGGATTAATGGTGACACAGGGTGTTTTTTAAACCTATGATATAAAATCAGATACTTTACTTGTGGAAGTTAAGTGTTTTTTAAAAGTGTGAAAGTTTAGTATTCTCTTCCTTGTGTTAGGGTTTTAGGTTATTTTCCTTGCTTAGTATTTTAGTTCATTTGGAGTTAGTCTCATTTGCACTAATTTAAAGCAATAATGATTTTGTTTCCATTTGGATAGCCCAGTGTTTTTTGTTTCAATTTGGATAGCCCAATGTTTTTGACAAAATCAAATATTTCCCTGCTCAGGTACTTTTAAAGTAACACACTAACTTTTATATCTTATAGAGCAAATAATTGCATTTGCTCTGCATTAAAGCATTTTCTGAATTTCAAGGATCTCAGGCATCTGCCACAGGACACCCCAATTCAGGCCCTAGACAGTGTAAGGACAGTGAAGGATGAGAAAATGATAATTCTGTAAGTTTTACTTAGATAAAATCAGTATTTTACTTAGATAAAATCTGTATTGTCTAGATAAAATCAGTATTGTTCACAATAATATCCAGTCCCATACGTTTTAATACAAAGGGGGTTTGTGTCATGTCCTGTGGGGCTCTTGGGCAATATGGGCCTGATATCAGTGTCAGTGGCACCAAATTGGAGGAGCTAGACAGAGTGACCCTTCAGTGGACCTTAGAGGGGCTGGAGGAATGGTCTGGGTGGCCTCCTGCTGCTATCCCTTCAACCTGAATTGTTTTATGGCCCTGTGATTCTGTGTCCTGTAATGATCCTTTTTACAAGCTTTGAGTCTGACAGGATTTTTAGAACATCTGAGATGAGCTGACACCATCTCTCCTCCGTAAGAGATGGATGGAGTCAGCTGGTCCATTTTGGAAGTCTAATCTGAAATGGCACTCATCTAGCCTGTATATTTGTTCATTTGTTTTCAATGACTTCCACTGGTTTTGGTGGCAGCTGTGAGGCCTCTAGTTTGGCTTGTAGGCTGTGAGAACAGCTAGGAATCCTCTAGAAAAGGCATGGGAAAGACTTCTGTAGCACAGGCAACAGAGTCAGATGATATTCAGATGCTTTAATACAGACTGTAAACCCACCTTCCTGATTCCTGGATGTCCTGCGTCTTTCATTATTCATTTTTCATCTCCAACAACAAGTGGAATAGAAGTTCTATGAGCAGCATCCTTCAGTGCATGTTAATTAAGCAGGTCAACAAAACTTGTTATGAGTCATGGGGGGAATACTGGGACAAACATGCAGGGTGCCACAATCCTGAATGTAGATCCTGAATGTAGATCCTGAATGTAGATCATTCCCAGTAACTGGCTACACAGAGTTTAGTGATGGCATTTGTTATGTGTTGTAATAGTACTGGGATACAGATTTTCAGCATTTGTATTCTTAGATTTAAGGATAATGAACTGGACTGTGAGCACACACGGATTCTCAGAACTGTTATCAGTGAGATAATGTATTTGGTGCACTAGGGCCATGCTGGCCATGGAGGAAGCAGCAGATCTCAAACCACCAGCACAACGAGGTGTCATCCATACACAGTGGATTTCACACACAGTGAAGTGGAAGTCATCCATGGATTTTTTTTTGCAGGCTGTAGTATGGAAAATTTTTATTAACAAATTAAGGTGGGGGTGTTGTTGTTAATTTCTTATCTTACGTTTCATGTCCTCCAACCTGATACTATTGTATTTTCTCTGCCTTTACTTCTCTCTCCCTTCTGATAACCCCACAGGCAGTGTCTAATTCTCTTTATACTGTATATTGTGCATAGAGACTTTCTCTGCTCCAAGTTGCTTTCCCATTTTCACCTTGCTCTGTTTCTCCACTGTAGTCCTTTTCTTCAAATTACAGGATTTATTTCCTAATTATTGTTTCCCATTCCCATTTTTCTGGCATGGCTGCTTTTTGATATGTACCTTTATGCCTTTTAATTCATCAGCTCTAATCTGCTGTACAGATCACCCTGCAAAAATATTCCAGTCTTACTTGGTCTTTGTTCCAAGTCCTTGCCTCTCTCCAACTTTATGTGCCAATTTTATTGCTCCAAACCTGGCGTCCTTGGCTCAATACCTTTGATAGTTATGAGACTTTGATATGATATGATATTAATCCCTCCATATTTTGGGGTTTTTTTTTCTTGCTGGGAGAAGTTGAAAAGCATGTGGTTTCTCCTTAGTTAAAATAGCCCACTTGACCTACAGTTATCCAGAGTAGTAATCTTTGAATTTTTAAAGAAATTTGGGTTTGAGGGACCAGTAATTATCTGTTGGGCAAAGGCAAGCTGCAATTTTCAATTACTAGAACAATCACACTTGGGTGACATTCTAGAGGATAGCAAAAAGTGCACTCTTGACATGCACAACAACCTCTGCCAAATCTCAGAATTAGAAATGAAACAAATGATGGAAGATAAAGTCACAGTAAGTTTTATAACAAGGGAAAAGTTATTTTCCTGACTCTTAATTTCTGAAACTGATTAACTAATTCTGATAGACATTTTTCAAAGGAAATGGGATATTTCAGCCCAGGCAGAGAACACCTATAACCAACATCAACTGTTAATAGGAATATTGGGAAATTTACCCATATGGATAAAACCCTCCCTTCTTCCTTAAGTAAACATCCACTGGAGTTAGCCATTGTCCCTGTAGGATTAAAGGATTATGGATATGAACAATAACATCCCTTTAGGAAAGCATTTAGTCTTTTTCTGTATTTCACTTTATATTTGATCCATATGAAATTACACTACAGTGTGATGCTTTTAAACTATTTGTTTTAACCAATTGATTAGGTAAAAAAATTATCTGCCTCAAACCCCCTCTTTAAAAATATATCAGTCTTTATGAAATGAAGTAACTGCTAAAATAACTTTGAATTTAATCCAACATTATATACTGGGTGTATCGCTTTCATGCTGTCATAATAGTAATGAAATAGATGTTCAAAGAATTCTGCAGAGGAAAAGCCATCATAAATGTGAATCTAACTTTTCTATTTAAGAATCACAAAGTAATTTGTAATTTAAAGGGCTTTATAAACTCAAGGAAAGTTTAGGAAGCAGGAATCATAAGCCACAAATCCCGTGCTATTTTTGTAATTCAGGTTATGTATTCCAAAAGGAGAACTTTCCCGATATGGCTTAGGAAAGGAATTATGTTTCATCTCAGGATAAGATAGGTCTCTTTGATTTAACAAAAATGTCTTAGGAAATTCAAAGTCTTCCTGTTTTTTGCAGGAGGAAAAATAACTGGGCAGATTCATTTTCAGTTAGCAAGTGGCACTGAGAAATAACTTGGCCTTTGAAGTTTAGCATAACAAAGGAAAAATAAAGATGAAACTTCAGATTTCTTTTGCAGCCAAATTAGTGTGTCAGGTTTGGGATGATAATCAGGAGTGATTAATAGGATTGCTGTTATTTTGGAACACAGTTTGAGGTAGATGTGATCAAAAACATGACAACAGTGTCAGAATTTTTCCCTGTGGAACTCCAGGATGATGCTGTTCTCCAATCTTCCTCTGCTGTGTTGTCTTCTAAGCAAAAGTAATTTCCTCATGTGAGCAGGGAGAGCTTAAAATCTCTATTAATGGGTGGCTGTGGAAAATACAGCTTTTAAACAATGAATCCAACCTTCCATCAAATATGTATTTAAAGGGGTTTGTTTTTATTTGATGGCATACCTTTTCTGTCTCTTTCCCTTGGCTTAGTAGTTTTACAAGGTCAAAGGTGTGCAAAATCATCAGAGAAAAAGAAACAAATCTGTTTGAAGCCTGTAAGCTTTTCTAGTTTTGTGTCTTCCCTTCATGAGTTAAGTAATTTAGGATTATTATCCTACTCTACATAGGCAGACAGGGAGATTTTGTCCCAGGTCTAAGTTAATATAAGGCTTTCAGTCATTCAAACTGATTCATACAGGTTATTTTATATCAATTACTAGAAATACAAAATTATATCCATGGTTATTATTTTGCTGCCTGTTGAATTGAATGGTATTTTAAAAAACGGTGTTCAAAAGAAAGATGAAATTATATTTAGGAAGAAAAACATTCAAAATCTACCACAGGAAGGTTAGGACCTGATAAGAACATGTCCTTAAGTAATTTTCTTCTTTGTTCAATTCAAAATCAAAGTATTCTATATAACATTACAATGAGTAAATATGATTGGATAATTAAAATAATTTTACAGTTTTTCACTTTTATTTAAAGGATAGTTATCTCTTTAGAGTAATCTCTCTGAGTGACTGTGTGTATTTTATAGATTACATGTCCCATTATTGTTACATTTTTCATATAACAAGATTAATTTTCCTTTAATGATTCCCTGCATCATTCCTCAGCCAAGGAGAGCAGGATTGGCCCAGCATCATCACCTCTTTCAGCACAGCCCATTTAATGGTAATGACAGTAGCTGCTGTAGGAAGCAGGAGGTGACACAGTAACCCCTGTGCCACAGCTGAGGAGGGGGAACAGCAACACCCATCCTCTGCTCCTGAGAGAAAACTGGAGAGCCCTCCCAAAATCTCCAGGGCCTCCTCTGCTCACCTCTCCAGACATTTCCCCAGCCCCTGAGAGGCTACAGCAGTGTGAGGGGTAAAGAAAGTGCCCCTTACAGCATCCTGCAGGGATCCTTGTGAGAGGGTGAGCTGGGCTGTGAGGAGGGGATGAGAGGGGTTCAAAGATAGAAGATATACTGTAAAACTGGGAGACAACGAGGAAGAGAAATTCCCAGTGCTGCCAATAGATCTGCCATGATTTATGGGCTCTCCCAATCCCTCTCAGCTGTTCTTACCGTCCTGGGACCCAACAATGTTGTACAATCCTCTCTTTGTCTCCCACTAGATCCTGCTTCCCTACACAATGTTACCATTTGAAAGTGATTTAAAGGATTGAGAAGTCCTGGATGTGCCCTGGCACATCTATTGACCATTTTTATCTGGCCCTGATTCATATCAGGAACTTTAAGTTCTGCTTGAGCTGCAGTGAAAGCCATGGATGCAGAGGCAGAGGACAGTGTGTGTATGTGCACACAAACCCCATCTCTCTATTAATATGTCTGTAGGAACAATTTGATAAATGCTGCCAGATCTTCAAGAGATCAGGAAAATATTTTTGTGAGTGCACATGGGATTCAGTTATGTTACTATCCAGAAACTTGCTGTTGCCAGGCAAAGCTCATTTGTCTTAAAAAACCAGAGTCAGTTTGGATCTAAAATTACACAGAAACATACAAGATATGGTACGGAGAATTCTTTAGCTGACCAATACCAGCTGAACAATGTAAAGTGCTCATGGAAAACAAATACCAAAGCAGATAAATAATGAGAGAATCTGCATGAAGTTGTGTGGGAGGGGAAGTTATCTTTGCCTTCACAATTAATTTTGCACTCTTCACTGTATATCTATTTATCTATATTAGTGCAATGGCAAAATTGTTGATGGCGAAGTTTTCCACTTAATTTTAATTTTGTGAAAAAGACTAGTTTTGATAAGTACCAAATTTTGAGAAGCTGAATACATAGGAAGGTAATTTAAATATCTCAATAACAGCCTTATAAAATTCAGGAGTACTGAATCACTGTGATAATTTCTTTGGGTTGCTTATCTCTTACAAACCAATCCTTGCTGACTTTCAAGGGTTTTATGAGCCATCTGATTAAAAGTTTGGTTATTAAAACCTTATCTTAGTAATATAAGGGATATTAAGTCCTACCCTTCCCTGCATACTCTGAATCAGTCTCTGATTTTTTGCACAAAAGATTGATCTGAAGCTGATCAAAATAAAAATTGATAGCAAAATGTGTTGTCTGCATTTAACATGACATCATATGATTTTAAAAAATCCTTGGAACAATTGCATATTGTGACTTTCTGGGAATAAGAATTCAGCAGGAACAAATAAAGGAGTGAAACTGAGGTGACCAGCCGAAAGCATGGCTTTATAATGGCTCAGTGTCGTTTAGCAAGTTACACAAGACAGCAGGAAACAAAAGAAAGTGGTAACTGTTCTATTATTTTAGTTAAATGACTTTGTTGCCCAATGAAAATTTGTTTTGTGTGGTATCTAACAAAGTTTTAAATATCCAGATTACAATTTCCTTGTGAGAACTCCCCAAACAAGGTTACACACTATCTTCAGAGCATTAGTTCTTTTGAAATGACTGATCCTGATAAATGAAAATCAGAAAAAATAAATATTCCTCTTCTTATGCTAAACTACATTTTTAATTAGCAATGAAAGAAGAAGACATAGGATTTTTCCCCCTTTAGATTATGCTCTATTTACTTCAAGATGATTTGTGATAAAGAATTGCAGTTTTTAACAAATAATGGTTCCAAGATGTGGCTGGGGACATTGAACATTGAATTCAGAATGTGATTAAGATTATAGTCTCAAACCATAAATGTAGCTCTTTCTTGTAATACAGTAGTTTTCTTTCGGTTACAAATCTTCTGCTCTTGGATGCAAAGTTATAAAAAACAGATGTCACATCTTAAACTTTCTATTTTAGGTGAGATTTAGAAGTAGATTTTGAGGGATTTTGAGGGATATTGAACACTTCCATTTTCAGACACAAACTAGTGCAAATTTGTGGAATACCACACTTGGCTGGGGCACGTTTTTATTACTCTGTTTGCATAATACTTCATGTTTTAAATACATTCCATAAATCAAGCGGAAGTGATTGGTAAACTAACTGAAAAATTCTCTGTGTTATTATTGACTAGAGCCACTGATTACTGAGGTGATTGATCCATCCTGAAAGCTGAAATGATCACAGAATTTGTTGCTCAAATAATATGTAGATTTTGCTCTTGTTATAGTTTTTGTGTGAGTGATGAAAGAATTAAAAAATAAAAATTCATTGTCAGGCAAAAGAAAGCTTGCCAATAAGACACACTGTAACTCGGAAAAGTAAAGCCTTATAAAAAATTTTGTATCTGTGTGACACATTTTTTGAAACTACTTACACATCTTTGACAATTCAAACAGCAGGCTGTCATGTGAGAAAAAAAAAAAGAACAATAAAAAAAAGCCCAAGGAGTACATGTTTTTGCTAAACTCTGATTTTTAATCCTTGATGCAGTGGGATTAAAACCTCCCCATCCTAAATTTTCCTTTAAAATGCTTTAAATTATATAAATACAAATTTCTTTGGTCACAAAGTAACTTAGTATTTCTTGCTCCATATTGTAAATCTTTTTTTGCCATCCAAAAACATGTCCAAGTATCACAAAGTCATCATTCAAGTCAATTAATACCCTCATGTCACAGCCACAGAGGGATTGTTCTTTATGTAACACGACTTCAAGCATTCATTTCCCTTCCTAGACAGAACTTTCTGATGGATTTTGAAAAAATACCCAGTGAAAGTGATGAAATTGAAATACCATTCAAACAGAAATATGGGAAATGATCCAGCACTAAGATGATGTCAGAAGAGAGGAGAGGGACAATTCACCAGGAACTGCAGTGACAGGGCAAGGGGGAATGGATTCACATTGAAAGAGGGGGAATTTAGATTGGATATATGGAAGAAATTGCTGGTGGTGAGTGTGGTAGGTGCTGGAATGGGATTCCTAGAGAAACTGTGGCTGCCCCTGGATGCCTGGAAGTGCCCAAGGTGAGAGTGGACATTGGGGCTTGGAGCAGCCTGGGATAGTGGGAGGTGTCCCTGCTATGGCAGGAGTGGCACTGGATGATCTTTAAGGACCATTCCAACCCAAATCATTCCACAGTTCTATGATTTTATGTAAAACACATTTTTCTGCTGTTGCTGCAGCTGACTGTTCTGTCAGAGTTTTCAGCAATAACTGATACCATGTCCACCACAGGCAGAAGCCACTTCTAGCCGATGTGAAGAACATCTTAGCACACATTTTAATTTATATCCATATGGAAAGCTTTTAATTGCCCAGTGTAAAATTCCTGCACAACCAAGTGATTTATTACTGCATCCAGGGGCTATTTTGTCACCTTTATAAAAAGTCTACACATGTCCAAAATCTCTAAAAAATTACATTCTCTCTTCCTGTTATATTCACATGTGAGATAAATACACTTTCAATGGGGAACTGTTTCCCAGTGAAGATCACGTAATGGTCAAAAGGATGTTAGGCACTGGAGCCTGTGGTGGGCTCTGGTGATTATTTTGGGCAGGTCTGGAACCTCATTTTTAAAGGAAATAGTCATTGGAACAAAAAGTTTAACAACATCTGGTGGTTCTTAGATTAAATTAAGAAAATAAAACTGAGGACCTACTGATCAAAGAAAAACAAAAAACAACCCTCATCGATTTTTTTCCCTAATAAAAACACAGGAATTTTTGTGTCATTGCAGAGGCTTTATAGGTGGACAAAGCACCGATTTTTCTTTTAATCTAACCAAATGCCACTGATGTGTTGGTTAAGATATTAAAAATAATGCTAATGTAAAGAGTAGGCAGGTGCAGGAGCAAAATATTTTGATAACATTTATGCAGAAAACTATATAAAACTTCTAAATTATTACTTTTATAGCATTTCACTTATTTGAGATTTCTGAGTAACACCTGCTACAGGCAAAAATAAATTTGTTGTTGATATGCTGAGAGGAACATTTTCAGTGGGAAACAAGGGTGTAAGTCCCTTCTTCAGCACTGAGAAACCAGTAATTTAAAAAACATGAGAAACTTCCTTCTTTCTGAGGGTAGGAAATAGGAGCTGCAGTTCATTTGCATGGAAAGGGCAGATGCAGCCAAACAGGAGGCACTTTGGCTGGAAGGATGTCGTCAGTTGGCTACCATGAGTCTTTTCCTTGGCACAAGAGGGTGTTGAAATACAACCTCAAGAAAGAGGAGACTGCTTAAGTAGGGGTTTTTTACCTCTGGCCATGGAATCTGAGGTTTGCCTATCTTTTCTCAGTCAGTAAATCACGTTGCATGGATTGAGTGGATGTAGTTTCTAATTTTCCTATCATTCAACATCTGCATCACATGTTATATGTGATGATTACCAAACTTTCCTTCTCATTAATTGTTGCTCCCAGCAACATTCATCTAAGCCAAAGGTTCTATAAATTTAGGAACGTTTTGCCATTAGAATTTGGGGAAATTTTGCTGATAATTTTTCAARATTACTTTATCAGTGTCATATCAGCTATACAAGGGAAAATAATTCTTGCTGTGATTTATAATATATCATAAAATGTTCCCTAACAACTGAAATGAAAAAACACTTCTTATTGTCGCACAGTACAAGAACGTAATTTGCAGCACCCAATGATCAGGGCCATTCATTTGTCTGTGCTAATTAGGTCAGACCAAATCTTGATTTTAAGTGTAGCCTGCAGCAGTAGTAAGGGAATATCCTCTAGGTCACTTTTGGCAGCTTGAGTTTTTCCCAACAAACAATAATGCTATGTTGATAGCACTTCCCTTTTCTTATTGACTGCAGTGTTCCCTGTTTCTCTTTATCAGTGTAAATGCAGGAGAAATTTTAAATTTAGAATTTAATTAAATAATTAATCAATTGCAAATGTAATAAGAGAGAAAGTCTGTTTTCTTTGGCAATGAAAGAAATTTGAGAACCTGAATAGCGTGATGCTTGGGTAAAGGCTCAGCGCAAAATGAGACTGAGCTGCTTTAAGGCAGCAGAAGATACAACTTACTGAGCTGTTCAGTTTGGCATTATTGGCCATATCCTGATTTGTGTATATTGATCAATTCCATCCGGCATTATTGGTTATGCCCTGGTTTGTGTTCTGACCTGAGAGATGACAGAAGCTCAATGAGATAATTTTATCGTGCTCTAATATCAGTGCGCTTTAATGCTGAATTATAGGGTATTTTTGCAGTAGTTTCTTGCAGCCTTGGGCTTTGTGAAACTGGCAGGAGAAACTTGAAGCAAAATTCTGGGATGGAATTGGTGTTTCTGGTGTGGTCACAAGAAGCACTCACGGAAGGTGTGGGGGTAGGCAGAGAATATTCCTGGAAAGCAGCACATTCCTTTCCTTGCTATCACAAATTTTCTGGAGAAAACACTGAGTGCTGGGCTTCAGTCTACAGGGAGAACAGTGGGATTGATCCCTGACTTTCATTCCAAGATGGTGAAAACAAACTATGATTACAAATTACAATAAATTAAGTCTATCTGGAAACTTGTTCCTTCACTGAAAGCAGATTGCTGCTTTGCAGCACAAAATTACCACACAGTTACTTGGGACTGGACTTGTTTGTTGGTCAGGATGATGTCTGTTATGTTTACATTATGTATTTTTTACATTCTGACATTATTTGTCTATTTTACAATATACAGCCTGATAATGTGTTTCATCAGCCCCTAGGAAATTAATAGCCAGGGGTTTTATAGTTTAACAAACATATTATCTATATTGGCTGCTGAATTATATTAATTATTTGCAAATCTTTGTAATACAAAAAAATAAAATATGTCTAAAATTAGCTTACATTAATTCATTCATAGCTTTGTGAATAACATTACTTGAGATTTGGGATTTTGTTTTCCTTTAATTTACACACTGATAAACTCTTTAACAGCCTTAGTTAACTTCCATTCTTCAGTTTTAAAACTCTTTTGTTTCTCCTTTCAAATAATTTTCTTAGTGTTTATCATATATTCACATCAACTCTGCTATTTTAAAATTACTATCTGAGAACAACAATACCATGGTCTTCATGGCACCCTCTTTCTTATGAATGTAAGCTGCTTTTTGAACAAAGATATGGTTGCACTTGCAGACTGTAATGTAAGTAAGGAGAATATACTGGCATGTGTTTTCAAGTCACGCAAGGAAGCAGTGGGAATGAGCGAACTTTGAAAGTCTTGAAATTTCAATGGAAAGTGTGCCCTGCATTATTTACAAGGGCCTGGAGGGGCAGAACAAGGGGAGCAGTTTTCAAACTGCAGTGACAGGGCAGGGCTAGATGGGATATTGGGAAGGAATTGTTCCCTGGCAGGGTGGGCAGGCCCTGGCACAGGGTGCCCAGAGCAGCTGGGGCTGTCCCTGGATCCCTGGCAGTGCCCAAGGCCAGGTTGGACACTAGGGCTTGGAGCAGCCTGAAATAGTGGAAGGTGTCCCTGCCCATGGCAGGGGTGGGACTGGATGGGCTTTAAGGTCCCTCCCGAACCAAAGCAGTCTGTGACTCTTTGATTAAGGGTCAAAAATCACAATCAGCTGCTTCAGTCTCACCCATCCATCACACATCTCTAACACCTATCAGTGTTTCAGCTCCATGAAAATGTGGATTGTTTGTTCATTTTGCTTTCATTCCAGCTTAGCCTGTGAACCCCAAGAAAGAATCGGTTCTGCTTTTTTTTGGTCGTTGATCAAGTGGTGGGAAGGGAAATTTTTCAAGAGAATGCAATCAGCCCACTCCCTGTGCCAGTTTTGTTGTAAATAATGCTCCCAGGGAGACAGGTGTGAACCCTACATTGCCCTGCTGCCAGCAGGGGTAAGCTGTGTGATCACTGGTCATGTCACCCTGCTGCTCATGCATTGCGATTCAAACAGCACAGAACTAAACAAGGAGGAAGCTGAAGAAGTTCTGCAGCAGTTCAGCAGTTTGGCTGATTAATTCTCCAGTGTTCTGCGATATATTTGTCCTGTATTTTTATAAGGTCTTCATGTTTTATGTAGCATTTCTCCTTAATTTTAATTATGTGGCAAGTTGATTCACTCCTTTCATTTTCCTCACTGTATGTGTCTTTTGCATATTTGGTTTACTTTTCCCTGAGATTTGAAAAAGTAGAATTGATCATGGGATACATTCCAGAAAAAAAAGATAATAAAATAATTTTAGTCACTTACTAAATTTCCCGCATGAATTTCTGTATGGATATTATTTCTGGGTAATGTCACCTCCAAAATATCTTTTCCTTCCTGTAGGACCGATGGGGTCTGCACGGTCAGGATGGAGACGAGATCTCTGGAGCCAGGTCGTGGAACTTGCAGTTTATTGCAAAGGGCCTGGGTGCAGGGCCCTGCTGAGAGCTGCCAGCTGCAGCTCAGAGCAGGCCCGAGAGAAGAGAGGGGTAGAGCGTAAGAGAGTAGAAAGCAAGAGCTAAGAGGCAAGACTAAGAGTAAGGGGAAGAGAAGTGAAGTGCAGTGAAGTGAAAAAGAAGTAAAGTAAAGTAAAAAAGTGCCCGAAGTTCCCGTTACAGTACAATAAATCATCTTATGTGTTAAATATTCTGATTCTCACTAACCAATCTAATACAACATACAAATCCTATAGCATTTCCATACAGCCTATAAGAATCACTACATTACCATACTGTGTTACATTTTAAACCCTAAAACCTACTCTTTACACCCCTTCTGCCAAGCTGGCAGGGTCTGCTCTGACCCTTGGACCTGCCTGCTTGCAGAGGGTATTGTTTCATCAAAAGGGGATTACCTTCAGCTGGCCATGCCATTGTTTTCCAGTTGTTCAGTAACTAAGGGGTCTCAAAGCTTGCTTTCATTTCAATCTCGCTTATAGTTTCCATATTCTCAAGATCTTTTGCCAGGCAATCATATTTATAAGGCTTTCTTGTTTCATCCACCCCAACACCTTCCCATTCATTTAGAGTCATATTAGAGTCATATGTTGTTAGGGAACGAATTTTCCTTTGGTAAAGCTCTCCAAAATCTGTGACCAAATAATGACTTTCTGATTATAGTGATAATTTTTAATGTGTGAGCGAATTTTTAATAAAGGTTGTGCAGAAACCAAAGAGAGATGGAGACCCAGCGAAACCTATTGTTATAAATGATCCTATTATGAGCCAAAATTATCAAAAATTTCAAAAAGATTTATTAATCTATCTGCGCAACCGAATTTCAGTCTCTGAGACCACCATAGCCAAAGAGACAACGTCGAGCCTGGGATCGGCACTGGGTAAACCTGGACCTGACCCCTAGAGCGTCAGAGTCTCCCCCATTCACAAATGCCACTTCTTGCAGCGAGATTTTATACAGTTTATTGTGCCTGAGGCAAAGATGTCCAAATTTCCTTTGTAACTCTTCACATGCATCGCTGTTCCTTTCAATGTGCAGACCTGGACAAAAGCCAGTGCCAGGTGGATAGCCAGCGTTGATGGGCTCCAAGGAAGCCATGTATTCAATTGTATCAGTTTGGCTCTGCTGACTATCTTGATTGATGTAATCGGCAAGGCGATTATCGCTCTTAGGTGGTTCCTGACTGTGGTAAATAGGTATGATTCGTGCTTATAAAAATTGAACCAGTAATCAATATTGATACAGTAATTGATATTTGGGAATAATAAAACAGTTAAAAGTTCTAATGCCAAAGAAGAAAGGGAGACGAGGGGCTCCACCCCTCTCCCAAGGACCACAGGAAGAGGCTGAAGATGCAGTTGCTAAAAATGAGCAAAAACCTGGCTGGGTCCCAGAAAATGCTAATTAGAAAGGATATATTGCTTTGATATGTAGATGTAGTGATATATTAGTCTTGACTTACATTGTACTGGCTTGGTGCGCATGTGCAACCCAAAGGTGAATTAAAGGACACAGAGGAAGACTACGGGATCTTCATCCGATGACCCCCAAATGACTTGTGCAACCACCAAACCGAGTGGTGGTGCATGCGCGGTAAAGGTGGTAATGAGGGCGGAGATAGAGATATGACAAACCGAAAATGGGAGGAGACAGTATTAACACCTGGCATATAAGGAGTAATTTTCACTTGGCAAGCTTGTACGTGATGTGGCACAGGTCTAAGAGCCCTGCACTCCGTATCCCGCAGTTATCTTTTGCTTATGCGCTATTATTGGAACCAAATTATCCCTTATTTTAATCAAATTATATTGTATCCAATTTTATAATTTTTTTATTCAATTAAAATTGCTACTACCTTTAAGATTGTTTGGTTTTTCTTTATGGAGGGATAATTGGGCAAACATAACACCGACCACTCAGGATACCAGTGATCATCACCCTGGAAGCTTCTATTCTTATGTTAAGGCGTCGATCGTTATCTAACTTGTGTCCCATTGCAATCTGAATAGACAGCTGCTCCCAGCTGGGGTGGTCAGAGACATAGTTTTGGATTTTTACAATCTTTTATACCATACATTAATAGCATGAATTATCCCTACCATATATTACCCTAGCGTTTTGGTTTTGCATCACTTCTGTGATGCAAAGAGAAGCTGCTAGCAGTTTCCTCTGTGTCTGACAAAAAACAATCAGTAATTAGGTTTCAGAATTGATAATCTGTTAAACCACTGAGAAAGCTGATACACCTCTGTGAACACCCATGTAAAAATCGAAAAAGCCTAGGAGGCCCCTTCTCCTTCTAGTCAACGAGGAAGTAACAAGGCCCCTATCTCAGCTGGGCCAGGCCAGGCCGGGCTGGGTGGCCCCAGCCACAGGCCAGGCGCCATCAACTCCAGGGCAGGGGGAGGGGAGTCTGCAGGGCCAAAGCCAGGCCAGGCCCCAGCAGATGCAGGGCAGGGAGAGGAGAGAGGAGAGAGGAGAGAGGAGAGAGGAGAGAGGAGAGGGGAGAGGGGAGAGGGGAGAGGGGAGGCCATCAGTCACTGAGTCCAAGTCTGGCTGCTGAAATCCTTGCCACTTCCCCTTCTGCTCCCACCCTGTGCACCTGCCAAAAAAAACCCCAGAGCAGCTCTACAACTAATACAGAAAACAACCCGAAGCCAAACCAACTCAGCAAAAATTCTACCACCATTAAAATTCACCCACAACCACCGAGCAGAGGGGAAGAGAAGCCATCAGCCCCAGCACGCTGGCTACTAAGTTTTAGCCTAGCTATTGAAATCCTAGCCGCTGCTGCTTCTCCAACCCAACCCCAATTCCCGCCACAAACTACTAAGCCCAAGCAAAATCACATAACCATCTACAAAGCCCAAACAAAATAGTAACTCTTTCAATACTTCAATCCTCCCGCAAATAAAAAAAACCCAAAATAGAAACACATAAAAAACCAACATAAAACCACCAAAATCAATTAAAAAAATCAAATCCCCCCCCCAAATTTTAAAATGCCTTAATCTTAAGGTTGAAATCCTCTTATAAAACTATAAAAAAATTAATCAAACTTTTTTCCTATAACACATTAAAAATTATAAGAAAATAAATTATTAAAACCTATATTAAAATAAACAAAGATTAAAATAGCTATGAATTTAATAAGAAGTTTAAAAAAAAGAAGTAGTTAAAAAAACCCTATGCCCCCCCAAAAACCTCTATTCCCAAAAATAAAAATAATCCCAAAAATAAATAAAAACCCCTTTATTTTTAAACAACTCATCCTTAAAATAATACCCCATAACTTAACATAGCCCATAAACACAACAATGAAAAAAACCTATTAAAAATACCTTAACAATTGCAAATTTTCTCAAACAACTACTATTCATGAAAATTAAAAACCACAAAACCCCTATTTTCTTATAAAGCAATCTCTGTAAATTTATTTTAAAAACTCCTCTCCCTTGTGACGGTGTTCACAGGGGTTTTTGGATGAGGGAAGAGACAAGGATTTGACTCCATATTTCAGAAAGCTTGATTTATTATTTTATGATATATATTACATTAAAACTATACTAAAAGAGTGGAAGAAAAGGTTCTCCTCAGAAGGCTAGCTAAGCTAAGAATAGAAAGGAATGAATAACAAAGGTTTGTGGCTCGGACAGAGAGCCTGAGCCAGCTGGGCTGTGATTGGCCATTAATTCCAAACATCCACATGAGACCAATCACAGATCCACTTGCTGCATTCCACAGCAGCAGACAATCATTGTTTACATTTTCTCCCTGAGGCCTCTCAGCTTCTCAGGAGGAAAAAATCCTAAGGAAAAGATTTTCCATAAAAAGATATCTGTGACACTCCCTAAATAAACTACAAAAAGACTATTCTAAAAGTAATTAACTACATTATTTCTCTACATTATAGGTAAAAATATATATATATAAGAAAAAGAAGTATTCTTTTTCTTATATAGTAAAGTAAAAGAAAGTTTAATTCTTATTATTTTTTCTTTTAGTTACTATTAATGAAACTTTCTTTATATCCTTTTAAAGTTTTAAACCTACTTTACCTTCCTCCTAATCTTATCTCACAACAAAAAATACATATATACTAATAAATACACTAACATTTAACCAACACTAAAATCCACCACATTAATTAATACATGAACCAAAGCATCTCAAAATAGCAAATAAACCCACTACACCTAGGAAGGAAGAGGGTGAAATGTAAGCCATTTTTTATGTTCATGATACTTATGCCTCAGATTCTTTAGGGAGGGAAAAGAAGAAAGCTGTGTATGACTGGGTGTGCTACTGTGTAATTCTCAAACATGACTTGCACATATCAAACTATAGAATATGCCAGGTTAATCAAAGTTTTTCAAGAACATAGAAGGCTTTCTTTGGCTTTGTTCTACAGGAGAATGTAGGAGACATACTGAAGAAAAGCTCAAGTCACATCCACTCTGAAGAGCTTTCATGTGATTGTAATTTGCTGAAGTAATCTTGAGCAGTATGGATTATTCTGTTCAATGTGTGGGGTTAGTGCTACAATACTAAAATATTCCATAACAAGAGAAAAACCCTCAAACAAACAACAAATTCACAATTCCTGCCATCTCACATTTCCTTTATTTTGTAGGCACTTGCTCTTTTACTACCTGCCTGCCTCTGGTTCATAACATTTCTCTTTAATGATCTTATTTATAGAATAATCATGCTGACAATTTGAAGACAGATTTTAGTGATAAATTCTTTTTAAAGAGTAAGTGTTAAATTAAATATGTAATCAGATGTTAGTGCTATGTCTCCTTAGGCAGCAGCTTTTGTTTTACTTCAGCCACTGGGCATACCACACTTCCCATATCACTTTTACTCAATTCTATCAACTATTCAGATTTTACAGCCATTATTTTTATGCCTTCCTGGGCTAAATTTCTTACATACTTATGCAAACAGAAGTTTCTAATAAGGCCTTGCTGCAATTAGAATTAAAATTAACATTAATGTCATGGAATCCCGGGATGAGTGAGGTTGGAGGGGCCCACAGGGGCTGCTCTGGTGGCCCCTCCCCGCTCCCCCAGCGCCATCCCAGAGCACAGGGCACAGCAGGGTGTCCGTGTGGCTCTGCAGTATCCCCAGGCAGGAGCCTGCACAGCCTCTGTGCACCATCTGCTCAGGGCTGGGCACTGCGCAGGGCAGGAGCTCTGGGCATGGGCAGGGGCAGCTCCTGGGCTCAGGCCCTGCCCGTGGCTCTGGGGCCGTGGCTGGGCCCGCAGCAGAGCCTGGGCCCTGCTCTGCCCTCCCTGCTCACAGGGACACCCAGGCCTGAGGGCCCCCCTCAGCTGGGGCTCCTCTCCAGGCTGAGCAGCCCCAGCTCCCTCAGCCTTTCCTGGGCACCGAGATGCTCCAGGCCCTTGCTCAGCTCCAGGAGCTCCTGGCCCTGCTCTGCTGTAAAAAATTCTACTTATATAACAATTGCTGCAATTTTAAATATATTTTTTATTTCACGCTCAGCACATAAACTGAAATAGTTGCAGGAAATAAGTCCAGCTACAAGTGTCTCATCTGAACTAGCACTCAGAATTCCTTCTGTTCTGATCTGCAGCTGCAGGAAAGGGGGGAACTGAGGCCCTTTTCCACAATGAGGCAAGGAACAGGGAGATGTATCTCCATTAGCAGATGCTCTTGCTAATCTTTCCTTACAATGAAAAAGTCAGTGGTCCTTACAGTGGAAAAGTCAAGTTTGTGAATATTGCTATCACCTAAATATTAGTTTTAAAAAAAGAAAAAAAAAACCCAAACAAACACACACACATACACACACACAAAACAACAACAACAACAAAAAAAMCCCCAACAAAACCAAACCAGAAAAAAACACCTAACCCAACAAAAAAATCCACAAACTAAGAGGGACAGGTTTGAACAGCTGGGTGGTCCATCTTTCCCTTGGATCCTCTCTCTGCTGGCCCCAGCTCTGTTTCAAAGCAAAACCATCTGTTTGCAGACAGCTGATAACCATTCCATGCCTGTGCCAGGAGAGCACTGGTGGGAAGGAAGGTGCACCTTTGCACACCATGGACACACTGGAATCTGGACAGATTTTTCCCTCTAGGTGAGGGGAGCACAGCTCATCTTTACCCAAAACATTTAAATGAGCCTGGAAATGCAAACGTTTTTCAAGCTAGGTAAAGGAAATGCAATCTGCAGCATTTAGCAGAAATCTTATTGAAGAGAATATAATAAAAGATTAACTCCTAAACTYGTTTCAGCTTAAGAATGTGTCATGGTTTGACACTGGCACAATGCCAATGCCCCCATGAAAATACCTTCTCCCTTGTGTCTGCTGTGAGATGTGACCAGGAATAAGCAAAGCAGGCTCTCACTTAGTAACAACAACAAAAAAAAACTTTATTAACTACACTACAAAGAAAAGACTAAACTACAAGAGAAGGGGAAAAAAAAAACCACAAGGAAAATGAAAACTGCACAGAAACATTTTCCTCCTCCTCCCCCCACCAAATTTCCAATACAATACCTCCCCCAAATACCAACTCTCGATCCTGCACCACCCTTTAAAATACTCAATCTACAGTCCATCAAGAGGAGAAGGAGTCCTTCTTTGTGCCACGGTGGCCTCTTCCTTTCATGTCCAGTGCTCTCACCACCGAACACGGACCAGGGCTGCTTCCAGGGTCGTCTTTTAAGGGTGCCTTGTCCCGTTCCAAAAAGAGAACAGTCTCTCACCTTTGGGACGCCTGTCCCCCCCATATTTTTCACCCCCTGGGGCCGAGGGGTCTCAACACTGAAACTCTCTTGGCTCTGAGCCACCGCCCCCCCTGGATGCAGTCTCTGTGTCACAAGGAACATGGCTCTGTCCATGGCTACAGAAAAAGAGTCCAGCAAAAATGCCACTCCTTCTTCTCCATTCCTCCAACATCTCTCTCTCTCTCTGTCTGGCACAGGCCTTCATCTCACTCATTCAATTCCCTCTTCATCTGCTGCTCCATTGCAGGAAAGGTCAATGTTCTGCAGAATTTTCATTGTCCACAAAAAGGGTTAAAAACTCGGGCTCTGCCGCCCGGAGAGACTTCCACAAGCGGCCGGACACTTTCTCTCAGCATTCTTCCCCCCCTTCTTCTTCTCAGCCGTGCTGCTCCACGTTATCAAATTTCAAGGTAACACAATCATAAGCAGAGGCTGCACTCTGTCTCTCTCTCCTGAGGGGGGGGGCTGCCTGATGCCTCCGATGCTTCTCCCACCCTTCCATGCTGGGGCCTCTTCCTCCCATCTCCATCCAAGCCCTGGCCTACCTCACCTGGCCTCGTGGCTTTCCCCTCCCCCGCCCAGCAGGAGCAGCCGGACGGGGGACAGATCCGAACTCTTTCCCCACCGGAACCCAAGAGAGCTTCCCRGGGGSAGAGCCCTGCYTTAAYCTTGTGTTCTCAGAGGTGGATCCAACGTCCCACTGGCCAAATAAGTTGCCAATATTAAAATCTGAACATCCATTGGCTTGACCACAGAATCCCAGAAATCCTGTTTCCTGTCAAACCACCACAGAATGACARTGAAGAACTTTTTCTGGTAATCCCCTTACTGCAGCATAGAGGCTTACTGATAACTGGAGGACTTTTTGTCCAGATGTTGCATGATATCCTGAAGTAAAGCGAGTTTTGGAACATTTTCTCTTCCCCAGTTTGTTTTAGGAACAGCTCAAATATGTTTTATAAAAGTGCAAGAGCTCCTGAAAATTTGTAGCATCATGCTTTAGAAGTTTAAAAAAACATCCACTGATATTTTAGTATGAAATTAAAATGCAAACACCTCTTAAAGATGAGAAGCTGTTTGAATGTCAGTTGGGACGTATCTTCCARTAGAGCAAATTTTACCTTACTGAAGCTTAAAACTCAACAAAATCAGACTTTCAGATAAAACATTCTCTGCTTAGACACTTCATTCTTGTTGATGCTGAGCACCTTTTAGAGTGCTGAACTCCAGTCAGGAAACTGACAGAGCTCCAGGAGCATTTGGACAATGCTCTCAGGCACAGGATAGATTGCTGGGGTGTCTATGCAGGAATTGTTGGGGTCTCTGTGCAGGGACAGGAGTTGGACTGGACGATTCTCATGAATCTCTTTTTAATTCCATGATTATATAACAATTTTGTTTGTTTATTTGTTTGTTTGTTTTCATGGCTGCCAGATGAAGCATTTGTACATYCTTATCCTGCTACTAAAGAGCCGAGGATAAGCTGAGGGAACAGTCCAGAAGGGTTTCTTGAAATCTTACTTTTAACTATTATTTTTGGTGTAGCAACACTCAGAAGTTCCTTTCAAGGTCCTGTCTCACACTATAATAGGAGATACATCTCTCATGCAATAAGATCATGAACTGCCTCTCCTGCTTCCTTTTAGCCCACTCTGTGCTCCTGCAAGGTACTCATCTTCCCTTGAGAAAAACACAGCAAGAACAATACATTTGTAAAAAATGGTAAGAAATTTTTCTGGTTAGGTCTATTGTCATTCTCCAAGAAATGCTAAATACTCTCCTTTATAGAGTTTGTCATTCAATAGCCCTTGCACATCACAGATGTGTTGATATTTGTTGCCTTATATACCATTGTAAATGAAGAATTCTGGTTATATAAATTGCAGTTCTTATTTTCCTGTTCCATGTAAGCACCACAGGCAGAGCAGCATTCTATAGTTGTTTCTTGAAGTTAAATAAAGAGCAATTCATGGTGCCTGGAAATCTAGAAATCTAGAATGTTCTGTGGTGTCTTCTCCTCTTCACCGAAAGTTGAAATATTTGTGCTAGAATTGTAGTTAATTAGTTGCAAAAGTTATGAAATTTTGTTTTAACTTTCTATCTCTYGTGGTAGACAGGGACAGGCATTTCAGAAGATTTCGGGGTGTGATGGAAAGGAAAATTACAGAACGCTTATCCCCCCCAATCCCCAGAGATAATGATCACCCTTGGAATGTAGCCAAGCATGTAGCCCCCTCTAACATAGAGATGCCAGTAACTTTCCACTTCTTACTAACCTTAGAAGGTAATGCATAGCCCCTCCTGACGTAGAAGGACCCCTAGTCTATAAAACCCCTTGAGATGAGATAATAAAGGCCTTTAACCATCCACCATAGTGGTGTCAGCGTCTGTTATTGGCCCGAGTGACCCTAGAGAGTTTGGGGTTCGCCGTGCTGCTCATTGAAACCAGGTTGCCTGCCTTCAGCAGAAGGCAACAAAGTGGTGCCGAAAACCCGGGAAGAAAAAACTCGGGTGACGGGAATCTCCTGGACAAGAGACAGCGGCCACAGCGGCGGCAACGACTGTGGCGAGACAGGGGGATGCCCTGGAACCCGCGATTCGTATGGAGGCGATAGCTAAGGTCGTAAGTTTGATATGTACACAATGGGGAATTAAATGCGAGCTCAGGAATTTTACTYTTGCTGTGACAAGGCTCCTAGAGCTGGGGGCCATTGAGCACCCGGTCGAAATTTTACATTCCGGGGTATGGGAAAAATGCACTGCCGCTTTGGCAGAGGATACAAAGTCCACAGGCAGAGGTAAAAGCCTAAAGGCGTAGGGGAAGGTAGAAGAGGCCCTGCGCAAGGCATTAGAAGAACAGGAGTCGTGGATTACCGCGCGTTCATGTTTAATGGTCGTACCAAAGCTGGGGGTGGGAGCGGCAACGCAGACCCCACCCTGAAAGCGATTCGGTTGAAAACGGGGATGTGCAGGGGCCGGGCGCGTTCCATCCCTCCCCGAGCCCGAGCCCAGGCCCCMCGGAGCCCCCAGGGGACCCCCTCCCACGGGACCCGCTGGGTCCAAACCCCCCCGCGGAACCTCTCGAAAAACCCGCGGTTTCCCCGTCCGGCCCCGCCCCGCTGGTCACCGATCCGACGCAGGCAGCAGAACAACGCACGTGGCCCTTTTGGGGGGGGCTGGCGGAGCAGGCTCGGAGCGCCAAGGAAACGGCAGCTGCGAGTGCGCGGGCGGCAGCGGCGCCACCCTCCCCGCCATGTCCGTTCAAACATGGCGCGGGCGAGCCAGGGGAGGGGCGGAGCCCTCCAACCCGCGGCGGGAAAAGCCCAGAGACACGGATAGCCACAAACGCGCATGCGCGGGGGAGCGACAGAGGGCAGGCACTCGCTTGGAAGCCACGCCCAATGCTGCCACCTTATAAGGGAGAGATCCCTCCCTGTGGGAGGCAGGGCAAGCCCAGGGGGCGGGAGCAGCACCGCCCCCGAGGGGAGGAGSGGGGCCGAAGCCGAACAAAATGGCAGGGGGGACTGGAAGTCTAACGGCAGTCAACTTCCAACTCGGAATGGAGCGACAGCTCCCCAGACCGCTCGGCAGAGCGTACCRAGTCCAGCGGCGACTCGGAAGCGGAGAGAACAGAATTAATGCGGTTTCAGGCGAAACCGAATAAAACGTTAAACAAGGTCGGGAACCAGTCGCAATACGAACTCACCGACTGGGGTAAAATTAGCGTGTGCCGACTGGGAGCCCGCAGCCACCATATATGCCTTCCCGGTGAGAGTCACGGGCGCTCAGGGTAACCAGCAAAGAACATACACCCCGGTAAATACCAAGGATATTCAGGCGATTGTCAAAACTATTTCAGAAAAAGGGATCAACTCAGGGGTAGTCTCCACTCTCGTGGATGGCCTTTTTAGCAATGATGATTTACTTCCTTTTGACATTGTACAGATAAACCGCATGCTTTTTGATGGAGCGGACCGGATTGTATTCAAACAGGAATGGACAGATCACTGCGCAACAGCGCTGGCCCAGGGGGCGGGGGAGGGGCAGCCACTCCACGGGTCCTGCCTGTCCGGGCTATTGGGGAAGCGTGACGAGGTGGCCATGCCTCAGCAACAAGCTGCGCAGCTCCCGGCTGAGGAAGTCAGGGCAACATCCGGGGCGGACAGGGAGGCTATACGCGCTGCCTCAAGGGTGGTGGCCAGGCCGACCCCATGGTCAACCATAAAACAAGGGGAGAGTGAAGGCTTCACACAATTTGTGGATTGCCTTCAAGCTGCGGTAGATTCCTCCACCTTGCCCGCTGCGGCAAAGGGCCCCGTGGTGGCTGACTGCCTGTGACAACAGTGTAATACCGTCACCAAAGATATATTGCGCTCCCTGCCAGCCGGGGCCAGCCTGGCTGACATGATCAAGCATGTTGTAAGGGAAGAACAACTGACTCCCATCCAGGCAGCAGTCCACACCCTAACCAGTGCCATGGCTTGCTTTAAATGTGGTCAATCAGGTCACGTTGTAGCGAGCTGCTCCCAGCCGGCACAGTTTCCCCTGGCAGCACCCTCAGTCCAGCAATACCCGAGAGTGATCTGCTGGAGCTGCGGGAAGAAAGGTCACCTCGCTAGGGACTATAGCTCCCAGCCCCGGGGAAATGGGGAGAGGGAGGGGGCGCGCGGGCCATATTCAGCCTCCTCCCGCTGTGAATGTGGGACGGCCCATCTATGCCAACCCCCAGTGGGGTGGGGGACCCTCATACCCTATGCCCCCACAGGAGGCAGTCAGTATCGCACCCCCGCCAGCGATGCAATGGCAGGGCTGTGCAGAACCACCAACAGTACCTTCGCACCCCCCACCACCGCAAGCTGCGCAAGCGCCACAGGGCCAGCAGGGGATGCCCCAGAGCGGAACCCTTGGGTGGCCCTGGCCATAAAGATAGGGAAGGAGCCCCTGAAGGTGTGGGGGACATGCCGCCCTTATGTCAGTCAGGACCCCCACGTCATAGGGCTTCAGTTTTGGGCAGACATAGGATCAGACTGCACGATTCTTCCCCAGTCGCATTGGCCCAGACATTGGCAATTTAGAGAAGACCCTCCAGTGAACGGGGGGGGGGAGGACGGGACAAACCCGGGCATGGAAAAGCACCCAGCTGGTGGCTAAAACACTTCACACGAGCAAGGGACCAGAACAGACAGTAGCAATTTACCCCTACATTTTGCAAAATTCCCCACCCCTGATAGGGAGGGATGTCCTTGCTATGCTAGGAGTCAGGATTACAAATTTATCATGAGGGCCACTGCCATACATCCTCAGCTGCCGATCAAATTGACCTGGAAATCATCAGACCCTATCTGGATCGAACAGTGGCCTTTATCAGAGCCTCGAGTGGCAGCCTTGCTGAAACTAGTCGACCGCGAACTGCAAAAGGGCCACATAAAACCCTCCATCAACCCATGGAACACCCCAGTGTTTGTAATCCCCAAAAGGTCTGGAGAAGGTTATTGCCTCATCCACGACCTGAGAGAAGTGAACAAGACAATCCGGCCCATGGGGTCCAGTTCAGACACTGCTGCCTGCGAACTCAGCCATTCCCGAAGGGCAACCATGCGCAGTGCTGGACATCAAAGACTGTTTTTTCTCAATACCCCTGCACCCTGGTGACAGGGAACGATTCGCCTTTTCCGTTGTGTTTCCAAACGGCAAACGGCCCAACCTTCAGTTCCAATGGAAAGTTCTTCCACAAGGATTAGTCGACAGCCCAACCATCTGCCAGATCACCGTGGACAAAGCGCTGATGCCAGTCCAACACTCCTACCCCACCGCGACCATCATCCAATACATGGACGACATCCTAGTCGCAACACCATCGACGAGCCAAGTAGATTACCTGGTGCCTATAATCACGGAAACCCTCCAGGCCAATGGCTTCGAGATCGCGAGTGCAAAGATCAAGAGAGGGCCCTGCGTGACCTTCCTGGAAGTGGGAATCACAAGCTCCTACATGACTCCTCCCAAGATGAAGGTCCACCAAGACATCAAGACACTCCATGATGTGCAATGCCTGGTGGGATCACTGCAGTGGGTTCGCAACATTGCCCTGATTCCTCCCGAGGTCATGGACCCTTTATATGACCTCCTGAAAGGAAAGCACCCCTGGGAACCCAAGGAGCTGACACCGCAAGCAACGGGCTCCCTCAATTTCATCAAACAGCAGATGTCCACTGGCACGCTTGCCAGGTGGAACCCAGCCATGCCCCTGGACCTGTACGTCCACTTTACGCCAAAGGGGGGAGTAGGAGCACTGGCCCAAGGACCTTCCGAAAAGTCCCGACCGATCCAGTGGGTGGTGCTCGGAAGACCCACTTGTGCATTCTCCCCAGGAATCGAATGCGTCGCCAACCTCATCAGGAAAGGCAGGAAACTTGCCTTGAGACATCTAGGAACCGAGCCAGCAAGAATCTACCTTCCCTTCCGCAAGCAACCGACCACGGAGTCAACCACAATTTAAGAACACCTAGCCCTTGCTCTCACCGGCTTCGGAGGAGAAATCTCCTACTCYGCCAAACCACCCTGGACTCAGCTGCTGACCATCGTCGACATAGACATACCACCAAAGGTCAAGGACCCACCACAGCCAGGACCGACAGTCTCCACGGATGCCTCCTCCACAACCTCTACCGCAGCAGCAGTGTGGCAGTCAGGGGAACAGTGGCATGGCGTCAAAGCGTGTGACCCCACACTGTCAGTGCAGCARCTGGAAGCAGCAGCAGTGGTCTTGGCATGCGGAGTCTTCCAAGATGACCACCTCAACATCGTAACAGATTCTATATTCGTGGCAAGGCTCTGCCTCGCCATGGCAGGACCAGGTGTGTCAACATCTACAGCAGCCCTAATGCTGGAAGAAGCGGTCTCCTCACGGCAGGGCACCGTATCCGTCATTCACATCAACAGTCACGACCCAGTCAAAGGTTACTTCCAGACYGGCAACGACAAAGCGGACACCACAGCAAAAGGCGTGTGGATGTTGCAGGAAGCTCGTCAACTGCATGAGTCACTCCACATCGGAGCCAAAGCACTGGCGAAGAGATGCGGAATCTCGACAGCGGATGCAAAACATGTGGTGGCCACCTGTCCTCACTGCCAGAAGTCACCCCTGTGGACCAGTGGGATCAACCCGAGAGGTCTCAAGCCTTCAGAGATCTGGCAGTCGGACTTCACCTTGTGCCAACTGTGAAAGCCCCGAGCATGGCTTGCAGTGACAGTGGACACTTTCAGCGGAACGATCGTAGCCACACAGCACCCCAAAACTAACTCTAAATCCATGATTCAGCACTGGCTGACAGTCATGGTGTGGCTTGGTATCCCCAAGCAGATCAAAACTGACAACGGTTCCAATTTCATCTCCAAACCAGTGCAAGAATTCACCTCGAAATGGGGCATCACACTAGTGCAAGGTATACCGTATAACAGTACCGGACAGGCCATAGTCGAGCGAGCAAATCAGACCCCGAAAACTAGGCTAGAGGTGTTGGTAAAAGCAGAGGGCTTTGCCAATTCCATTCCCCCAGGAGATCAGGCACGTATACTAGCAACCGCTTTGCTAGCKCTGAATCAATTCCCTAGGGGGGACGAAACGAATAGTCCCGTCCAAAAACACTGGGCCACCCGAGCGCTAGAGGAAGGCCCGCAGGTTGTAATTAGAAATGAGCTAGGCRAATGGGAACAGGGCTGGAGGTTGATGCTCACGGGGCAAGGGTACGCAACTGTCAAAAAGGACAGCAAAATCAGGTGGTGTCCACTTAGGTCAATCAAGCCCGACCTTCACAGAGGGCAGGATGAGACTGATGAGAATTGTGAGTTTCTGTTTACAGGACATGCTTGTGGGGCATCCTTGGGATGCGTACATTCCCCTTCCAGAGGAAAATGACAGATCGCCAAGCCGCCAGACAGCGCCCAAGAGACCCGCACGGGTGGGACCCAAGCATCAACGGTGTTTCTGTGTGATTTTGCTGTTGGGGCTTCTCGCCAGAGGGCAAGCCAGCCCAGACCACTACCCCCATCAGCCATTCAGGTGGGTCATGCGACATCTTACTGGTGATAAGATGCTCAGAGACATCACCACACCGAACACCCCATCCTTCGTGCTTCGCATTACTGACCTGTTTCCAGGACAACCAGAGGTAGACCCCTATTCCTCACACGCCACACACATGTAYCTATCCTACTGGTGCCCAGCTTCGAACCCAGGAAAAAGYTACTGTAATCATCCAGGGTGGGGATACTGTGGRCAYTGGGGCTGTGAGACAATAGTTACGGACGCCAGGCCGTCAGGGCCTGAGTGGGACCCACAAGAGCCCGACAAATTCCTACAGTTCACCTGGGCACCCGCAGGCTGCGAAACACCCGTCTTCCTTCAGGGAAGTTTCTATCGAAACTGCCATAAAATCCCCAAATTCCAGAAATGCACTCACTATAACATGACAGTTTAGCAGCCAAATCACCCTAGCTGGGCCGTGGGCAAAGCGTGGACGGTAGTCCTTCAAGGATCAAAAGAGTGGGTGAACGTGTGAATTACCGGGTTCCAACCGTCGGCACCCCGAGCGGTTGGACCCAACAAAGTGATTAAAAGCACACAGAAAGGGAGAAACATGACCCACCCCAAAGCCTTGCCCACAAAGGTCACTGACGTCCCGACCGGCAACGTGGAAGCCTTCCAGATAGGCCACTCAGCCGGGTCAGACTCGGACCCAATCGTTCACATGCTAGAAGCTACCTTCCTATCTCTGAACAAATCTAACCCTAATCTAACCGACTCCTGCTGGCTTTGTTACGATGTCAAACCCCCTTTTTATGAAGGAGTCGCTTTAGATACCCCCTTCAGCTATTCCACAGCCGATGTCCCTCCACAGTGCAGGTGGGACACGCCCCGCAAAGGAATTACCCTGAGTCAAGTCACAGGTTGGGGCAGATGCTTTGGCAATGCAACACTAGCTAAGCGGAAAGGCGACGTCTGCACCGAAGTAGTTGAGCCCGACAGGAAGAATAATAAGTGGGTAGTCCCATCCGCATCGGGGATGTGGGTTTGCCAGAGATCTGGAGTGTGTGTTCCTTGACAAATCCAGTGACTCTAAAGACTTTTGTGTCCAAGTTCTGATTGTCCCTAGGGTCCTGTACCACTCAGAYGAAGAAGTGTACCACCTTTTCGAAAAACACAGCCGGCTCCACAAAAGAGAAATATTAACAGGTATAACTATCGCAATGCTACTTGGCCTAGGAGCAGCCGGAACTGCAACAGGTGTCTCAGCCCTGGCAACTCAACACCAAGGGCTGTCCCAGCTGCAGATGACCATCGATGAGGACCTGCAGAGGATCGAGAAATCCATTTCCTTTCTAGAGAAGTCAGTCTCCTCACTCTCAGAAGTGGTCCTGCAGAACAGACAAGGACTGGATCTCCTGCTCATGCAGCAAGGAGGCCTGTGTGCCGCCCTGAAGAGGAATGCTGTTTCTACGCGGACCACATGGGAGTCGTTAGAGACTCCATGGCAGAACTCCGAAACAGACTGGCTCAGAGACAGAGAGACAGGGAAGCCCAGCAGGGTTGGTTCGAATCCTGGTTCAATCGCTCACCATGGATAACCACCCTAATTTCTACCCTAGCAGGTCCATTGGCAATGCTGCTTTTAGCATGCCTTCGGACCATGYCTGCTGAACAAGCTAGTCTCATTCGTTCAGACCCGCCTAGAACGGACTAACATCCTGTTCGTAGGACAACAACAAATGCTGTGAATTCAACAGGGAACACTGCCAGTCACAAGAAAATTGCCGGGCAAAAACTTACTCAGGCTTCCCCAAACCCTTTTTCCTTGTTAAATCCCAATCTTCTACCTCGTTTCAGTGCCTGTGTATATGACTACCTTGTTCATTTATGAAAGAGGGGGGGAGATGTGGTAGACAGGGACAGGCATTTCAGAAGATTTCGGGGTGTGATGGAAAGGAAAATTACAGAACGCTTCCCCCTCCCCTAATCCCCAGAGATAATGATCACCCTTGGAATGTAGCCAAGCATGTAGCCCCCTCTAACATAGAGATGCCAGTAACTTTCCACTTCTTACTAACCTTAGAAGGTAATGCATAGCCCCGCCTGACGTAGAAGGGCCCCTAGTCTATAAAACCCCTTGAGATGAGATAATAAAGGTCTTTAACCGTCCACCATAGTGGTGTCAGCGTCTGTTATTGGCCCGAGTGACCCTAGAGAGTTTGGGGTTCGCCGTGCTGCTCAYTGAAACCAGGTTGCCTGCCTTCAGCAGAAGGCAACAATCTCTTGACCTAAAGCAAAGAGAAAGAACCATTTTGCGTGGAATTGTTATAAATGATCAAATCGGTAGCCAAATTTATGAAAAATGTAACAAAGATTTATTAGATCGATTAAAAAAAAAAAGAAAATTTCGAAAAGCCCACAGCCAAGACAGCGTCAGCCCTGGGTGCGAACGCTGGGTAACCTAGGGTTCMGGCTGACAGTGACAGCATTTCCCCAGAGGTACACCAGGAGTGTTTCCAGAGGCCAGCTTATATACAGTTTATTCTTCCTGAGGCAGAGATGACCACATATTTCTTTGTGTCTCTTCGCATGAAAGTTGAATCCATGCACGTGCATGAACTGACAAAGASAAGTTCGGAGACGCAGACGAATGTCTGAGTGTCCGAGCAGAAGCTTCATTGACATGTACCAGTTCCTGAGTACCCAGATCTAATCATGTCCAGGTGCAAGTCATGTGAGTTCCTTGAGACATTCCATTAATCACTGTCCAGGAAGGTCCAGATGCTATCTCACAGGTGTAGGAGCCAGAGGAAATCCTCTGTGATGGCTCAGGACTGTCCCATTCATACGGTAAAAGACCTGATATTATCCTAACGTTTGTCAGGTTACAATGATAATAGCACTCGTTTTCCAGTCAGAGTGGTTAGAAGCATAGCTTTAGGTTTTACAATATTTTATACATACTTATATCTACTTCTATAGCATGAATTATCTCTACCATATATCACAGAGTGATTAATCTTGCATGACGTAGATTTTGGAAACTTTCAGAATGGACAAAGTTTAGRTCTTTACAAGGGCTTGTATTTCAATCTTTAAAATAATACACTCCCATATGGGAGGCATCTGCTCAACTGCATCATTTCCAGCATGCAGAATGCTCAGAATTCCTATGTTGAAAATATGTGGTAAATGCACCCATGTATAAGATATGAATCAGGAGATGATCCTGAATTTTGTGGGAGGCTGCCTGAAGTTGAAGGTTAATGCAAAGTGGGAACAAGCAGCTAATTGTGTTTCTGAGCTTTTTCAGCTGTTAAAACTTTGAATAAAGGATAACAGAGAGACYTAAACCACATAGCTGAGTAATCCTTTCAGTTCTGTTGGGGTAAAGAGATTATATCACTAAAAATTAAATATTAATAAATACAGCATACCAGAAGTTGTTTTATTTAAATATCTTGTTTAAGAGCTTTAAAGTTCAGTGAAAACTTAACTGAGAACTTATTTTTTAAAAGTCGAAAATATAACCCCTGAATCCTGTAGCATTAGAGGAAATGCTGGGGAAAAATCTGTGAATACAGAGTTCAAATCACAGTACGGCCTGTCACTGATGCTGTTCCAGGGGCTTGGCTGGGTGGCGGGAGTGCARCATCTTTGGGACATTGAATCACAGAATGGTTTGAACYGGATGGACCATAAAGCTCATCCAGTGCCACCCCTGCCAGGGGTCCCCTGGCAGGGACACCTTCCACTGTCCCAGGCTGCTCCAGCCCCAGTGTCCAGCCTGGCCTTGGGCACTGCCAGGGATCCAGGGGCAGCCCCAGCTGCTCTGGGCACCCTGTGCCAGGGGCCTGCCCACCCTGCCAGGGAGCAATTCCTGATTCCCAATATCGCATCCAGCCCTGCCCTCTGGCAGTGGGAGCCATTCCCTGGGTCCTGTCCCTCCAGCCCTTGTCAATTGTCTCTCTCCATCTTTCCTGCAGCTCCTTTGGGCAGTGCAGGGCCACCCTGAGCTCATCCCAAAGCTTCTCCTGTGCAGATGAACATTCCCAGCTCTCCCAGCCTCTTGTCCCAGCAGAGATAGTCTGGAATATGGAACACCATTGTCAGTGTAGTCCTGCAGTGATAACTCCAATCTACCTACCAAAGTACTACTACAGAAATGTATTATTAATGACCATGAAAGTTCTAGTAATCAAGTCAGGAATGGCAGTTTTGATAGAATGTGCTGAAATAATGCACAACTTGACTACTAAAAAAATGAATATAAACATCTAGTCATGGTGCCCCCATCTTCATTTCTCAGCAGATTCATCCTTGCCGTGAAGAGAGTGTAGTACACAAGAGGTGAGAATCTGGATTGTATTCTACTTCTGAGAAGAAAATGCAGGAACTCAGTTAAATTTTGCTAATATCACATAAAATACCCATGTCTTAGCGAATTAATATTTAAAATAAAGAAATACAAAATTATAGAAAACATATACCTTATTCCTCACATCTGTATCTACTTTATTAATAATCATATTCTCACTTTCAGTGCATAACCCAAATACTCTCTGTTGTTTGTTCATGAACATTGAACCTAAAAAAATTAAAGAACTACATAGAAAAGTTTAAAAAACTATTTATAATACACCAAAAGAGAAGTTAAAAATCTTGAATATGGATATTATAAAACCTACCTTGATGGCAGGTATGGTTTTTACTCTTATCAGTAAACTGTAGATCAAACTCTAATTCAGTAAATTCAGTGGACTGACTCACTAAATTAGCTGTAAACTCTGGGAAATTCTATGTACAAAGCCAGTGCCAAGAAAAATGAAAATAATTTACTCTAATTTTTATCCTTCTGACAACGGTTTTCTCCTAAGTTTACAGGCTACTTGAAAAAAAATGAAGCTCAAAACAAATTCATATAAATAGATATATGCTTAATGTAATTTCATTTTTCATTTAATTTTTATACTTATTGAGCCCAGACAACCTTCATTGAGACTGCTTAAAACAGGTGAAAAAGAACAAATTGCTTTCAGACATATTGAGGAATGTTGTAGAAAGATTCAGGGTCTGTGGTGTCCTTATCCTGTCAGGATGGAGATTCCTAGTCTTCTCTGGGAAACCTGTTCCTGTGCTCAGTAAGAACCATTCTCTTTATTTGTGTTCTGCCTTTAGATTGTGTTTTCATTTAAATCCAGATATTATTGTGTTTAGAGCYTTGATGTCATGGTTACAGCTGCTTGCTGGCTTCCATGTGGATATTTCTCTGAGATTATTTGGTATAATTGTGGTGGTGTCAATTAGTCAGTGGTATTATCCTGTTTGAACACACAGCAGTTACAGAGCATTAAAATAAATTAGCATTTCACAGCACTTCTGAGGTGACCAGGATGTTAATAATTTGAAATGTTGATGTGGTTTGCTTTAATTTTTTTGTATAAAATAAATAAGTTTCAAATAACCTATATTTTTTAAAATCCAAAAGTAGTTGTTAAACACTGAATAAAGCCAGCATTTAAGCACTCTGTTGATAAGACTCCGATCTCGGCCTTATCACCGAGCGATGCAGGATAGTCTGGATAACTCAGTCCCTCTGGGAGACAGAGTGCCCGAATACCCAGTCAGCTCAGCAGCCAGCTACCCTTAGTAAGCTCAGTGATTGTCAGCTCTTTAGTGATTATCAGCTCTCCCAGGATTTCAGCTCTTTGCTTGCTTGCTAAGGTGCCTTTGRCTGAGGCAGAAGCAGACGTGAGAGAGGAGAAGGAGAGGTCCTGGCATTCCACAGCGATGGTTTATTGAGGGATCTGTGAAGGGCTCCGGCAACAGCTCTTCTTCTGCTGAATGGGCTAAACCAGCCCCTTTTTATTGGGTATAGGGAGATCCAAACTTGTCCAATAGTAAGGGTCAGGGAAAAGTGGCATATGGGGTTACAGAGATAAGCTATGGGGCGAGGGGTAGAAGACAGGAGCTTATTTTGCTGTCTCATCACGACTCAGCAGCTCCTACTGTTAAGTCTCAATCCTCCATGGAGCTCTTGTAAGCCACATGGAGTCTGCTACACTCTGTATTCTAAAGTAAGATAACAAAATTCCTAAACAAAATATTTAATGTACACTGATGTATGTTTGGGGGCAAAAAATTATGGCTTATGTGGAGCAACACAAAAAATTAGATTGAAGTAATTTTTCCTCCAACAGTTCCTCCAACAGCTGCCCGGTAGTTTCCAGGGCTAAAATTTTTGATTAGGAATGAAGAGAAGTGCCAAAGACTGAGGAAAACTCTGGATAAAATATCACCAGAAGGAATTCCAGCAGGATGAGAGAACAGTCAGGGGACTGGGCATGGAGCTGAGATAATAATTCACATTTTCTAGATCATTATTTCTCTATTTTTGTTTTATTGTTAAGGAATTGGGAATTGTGTAGTCATTCAGTCTTTCCATTTTCTTCTCTTAACCAATGACAAAGGAATCCTTGGGCCAAGTTCAACTACCATCAAAATCCATATGGATTTTGAGCTTCCTATAGTGAACATTTAATATGGATAAAAGGAAACTGGGATCATCTAATCAAAAGATTGTATATTGATCCTTGTATAATGACTTATTTCTGCTAAGGAAGTTTAAAAAATAAAGGAAAATTTAAAAACAGAAAATTCAATGCAAAGAGGCTGCTGAATTACTGTAATTTTTGCAACCACTCCTCTTGACCATTGGACAGTGAAAGTTGCATAAAAATTCAGCCTCTCAGAAATCACTGATTTGAAGACTACTGTCATTAACAGTCGAAGAATATTTTCACTTTAAAAACATGCTCTTAAAATGTGAAAAATAGTCACAAAGTCATATGGTTTGTATTTTTTTTGAAGATTTTTTTTGTGAGATAACACTGAAATAATTTCTCTGAAAGACTTATGCAATTTTAATTTGATCTACCAACAGATACAGTAATGAAGTTAAAATTGTGGGGACCTGTTTTTCTGGTAATAACTGTTGGTAGTGATAAATACATGTTCATATAAATTCATATTTCTGTAAATAAGTAAATAAATAAAATGTTAAGCTTTGTAATGGAGAACGTTCAGCATGTTTAGACAGGGTCAGTTGAATAGTGGTCAGCCGGTAGGAAGGAAATATCTCTAGCTTATTTCTGAAAATAGGAGCTTGGATTTTAGAGTTTTTTTCTTTTCATTCTTTCTCATAGACTTTTTTAGTGGAGCTTTCTTGTGTTATGGTCCTTTGGCGGCACCCCTGAACTCAGTTTTGAGGGCTTTGCTCTGTGGTTTATCCTACTGCTTCTTCAGATTAAAACTTATTATATTCACTGTGATTAAAAACAATAAAAATAGTAGGAATGCCGTCATTCAAATTATATTTTCATGAGGGCATGGAAGGGTGATAAACTATAACATCATATTCAAATTCTGTCTAATTTTGATGTGTTCACATGACTATGTGACTATGTTTGTACTTCTGTTCATTATGATGGAAGAAATCAATGTTTTTCCATGACATAGCATCAAAAATTAGAGAAGAAAACACAGGAGATAGAGCAAAGAAAGATCTAATAGCTTAACTAAAATAAACTAATTAACCTCCTGGATATACAGAAATTACTTATTAGTAGTTGCTCAAATTGATCCTTTAAAAAATCTGAGAAGAAACTGATAACAAGAAATATTTCATATTTTCCCTTTTTTTTTTGTAATACTTGCCTTAGAAGTGATACCATGTGAATTGTTTTGAGTTTTAAATAATCAACAGATGGTTGACTAATGCCCTGAAAGACGAAAATGCCCAGAGGAATTTGAGGTGCAGTGGTTTTGGTTAGAAAAAGAGTTTTGGTGTAATTTTAAACACATCCTTCAGTATTCTACCCAGTTACCTGAACTGGGGTGATTTTACCTCCTAATGCATTTGCTTGTTTGAACTCTTTTGTTAGAACAATGTGAAAAAATCATATTCTGTCTCCACAAATATTACTGTATTTCAGCAGCTGTTTTTATCCTAAATTTTAACAAATATAGTTAAAATATTTTTATGAGTGAAAGTAGTTGAATGTCATTTGAGAGATCTCAGGTTTGTGAGCCAATAAATCAAATTAATAAAAAAAAAACTTCTCTGTCTGACAGTATTGTAGTGTTGGTTAACGTGTGCCCTTGCTCTTTTTACTTTTTTAATTATTATGAAAATGTCACTCTTTATGAAAGAATGAAGGGTGGCTTCAGATTTGGGAAGACCTGCCATGACTGTCCTTTGACAAAAGAAAGACTTGTGAGCAGCCAAGATCAATTCAGTGTTTCAGATCAGCATTCCCTGGCTCTTTCAGCCTGACCTCTCTGACATGCCTGGGAATGCTTGAGCATCCATATGGTGCCATTTTATATAATCAGCTCAGAGCAGATTGGTGCAGCATCCAGCTGTTTAATTTATGATATTTGAATAATTTAGAAGAAACTCCAAGCAGTTCTAGGGCTGCAGGTGCTTTGATCAGCAGTGCCTTAGAATTTGAGCTTTTTTTCTGTGGAAAATTGTCAGAATTCAATTCTTGTACCATAGAAAGTTGTGGTCAAGAGTTTCTGTTTGACTGGTTCATCATCACAGCAATTCCTCTCTGATTTATAAAGACATTTTTAAACAGCCCTTCTTCAAGGTATGACTAGGTCTGATGAGCTGCTATTGATCAGGTGGTCACATTTACTCAGAGCTGTGTATTCACGGTTCCAATAGTCTATAGACATAAATAACAGTGTTCATGGTTGTGCAGCCAAGTCTTTAAAGATATCTGAAGAAGCAGCCACTTCAGGGATCACTCTAAAGGAGCATTAGCTGGTTAGTAGATAAGATGAGATGCTACTGAGGAGGAATTCCAAAATTCTGCACTTCAAATAAAAATTGAAATTCATTGATATAGATACTGCTGTTAAAATTCATACGATCACAGGATATCCTGAGTTGCGAGGGACTCACAAGGATCACTGAAGTCCTGCATGGAGTAGTACAAGTCCTGAACCTGCTGAGATAAARGAACAATTTTTAAAAACATAGAGCAGAATTTGTCCCTCTGGAGACAGCACTTCCTCTAGTACTGGGGCTTTCTGTTTAGATTCTTCTTCTATTTCTTGTTTTTTGTTATGCGAATTGATGACAGTTCTTGGACCCTAAATTTTGTTGTAGTTATTGTTGTCTCAGTATAATTTAATCCCACCTTTAGTTGTTTGGATTACCAGGTCTTTGCTTTGGCTGTGAACTTCCCTGGGCAGCACTGCGAGCTCGCTGTGAGATAGCAGCCATTCTCTCCTGCRAAAAGTCAGGCCGCTTATCATTCCCATGACTAAAGCCAGAAATATTTGTGCCCTTTCCTTATTTTTTGGGAGTCATCTGAATTATTTGTACACTGACTTTTCCTTTTTCTCCCCTCTGTATGAATTTGATAGAGTTCTTTCTGGTCCACCTGAATAATCTTTTGAATCAATGCTGCTTCTGTTCTCATCTTTGCTATGCTTACTTTTCTGGTGCTCCTGAAAATGAAGCTAAAACAGCAGCAGAATGGCTTTTCCTAAATGTCAGACTGGCAATATTTGCTGTAGTTTACCTTTGAAAGGATGAAAAGGTTTTTGGCACTTAATTGTCATTCCAACATAGGTAACTCCATTTATTTAGAAATCTCTGATTGTGTTGTCARGGATTTGTTTTGGGGCTTGTAGTTCTCTTATGTTTTGTCACAGATCTTGGTTAGGGGTTAGTCCTTTTAAGACTGTCCGGTCCCCAAGAGGTGAACCAACTGTTTGTATTTTGTTGTAAATAATTCTCTACCTTTTTAGATTGGGACTGCAAATTTTTGTGTATGTGTTTCTGCCACTTGGGGGTTTGTAATTTAAATTTGTAATTCTTCCACTCTGCCTCAAATTTAATTAGCAGTTGGTTTTTAGTATCTGCTTGATCAGTGACAAGGAACTATTTTGACAATTTTATCTTTCTTTCTCTGGTATTTACCCCTCAGTGCAGTGTGATAGTCAAACCTTTCCGCTGTTCAGTGTGCTACAGCTAAAATGAGGTATAATTTTTTTTGTAGTTCCTTTCTTGTGCTTGGTTGTGGTTTAGTTTCTTTGGCAGTATTTTGTGGTTCAGTGTGGCTCAGCTCCATCCAGCACTATGGAATCAGGTTTGACTTTTCCTAATGGCATCATGGTATGTGGAGTTTCATAGCTCTTCCACAGCAAAGAAAAGCTTTTAGTTTTGTTATTTTTCTATAAAATATCCACATCTAACTGAAATATGTGGTTCTCATTCCCAAGCTATGCAAACTCCAGTAAATGCACCTGTGTTTCATTTTAYTGCAATTGCTTGATCAGTTTTGTGCTGAAAGAACTGAGCTGCATTTGTTTTCCTCCCTCAGGTACTACACTCAGAGGAGCAAAAGAAAATGAAATGCCTATTGGCATTGGGAAATGAGGAATGTGTGGCATTACTGGAACCATTTTAATCCTAATTGCTTCCTAGGAACACTGGCACATCTACAATGATGCATCTCACACAATTGGATACAACAATAATAAAAAAATAATTCCAATCACACAAGCCTGGCAGCAGTTTTGAGGTCATTTTCTGCAAGTTGATCAATAAGAAGTTCACATCCTATAATCCATGTTGAATTTCTTCCCGTATTGTATCTTAGCTTCTAGAGGAGCAGTGGTTAATTGCTAATCCATATTTATTGAAGAGAACAAATGAGGACAGCAAGGGTAGATATCCATGCACCATCACTTCAAATGTGGAACTTCTGAGCTAAGTTTTCCACTCAGATCTCTGGTGTTTGTTTAACTTCTGTGCCCATGACTTCACAAGGTCTTTGGAGATTATCAAGGAATTTGGCCAGCTGCAGCTGCTGCTTTCGTTGACAATGCCTGGTATTTGCATAGATATTAGATATTTCAAGTTGTATGAATCTTCTGGAGTGCAGTTATTATTGCCAGAATGCATTTGCATTTTATAAGATTGATTGTATTTTGGTCATTACTCTTCAGAACCCCCTTTCAAATCTATATTTCTTTCATCTGCAATGTATTAAGCTTGCAGTGGGAGCTGCTGGGTTCTTGGCACAGCAGACATTTTATTTTAAGGTTCACCTTTGAGCACAGAGTACTAGATTTATCATTCAGTTTTAAGGGCTTAATTGAATGCCCATGAGGTTGACTTAAAAAAAATTCCTGTCTTTGACTCAGCTTTGGATGATGTTCCTGGTCTTGTCCCTTATGCATGCAGCTTTCAGATTGATCCCAGATAGGCAGGGTTTTATCAAGTATTTGCCAATGAGTTCATGTTTTTCAGCAAATAGATTACTTGCCATGTATGGGGATGCATGAATCACTTTCTGAATTATTTTTGTTCACTCTCACTGTTGCTTGATTTGTAACAGAACAGGAAAAGTTTTCTTCTTGGTAATGATCAGAGCTTTTAATAGATGAGGAACAAGAAATCAATCACAGTAAGCCATAAGCAAATAATGAATATTCTTCTAGAAATACTTCTTCTCTGAAGAAAACACAGGTATTGATATGAAGGACTGCATTCTCCAGAATTAATTAAGAAAATAAAATTGATTTATGTGAATTTATGGAACAGTCCAATAGTGATTGTGTTTGTGATCCACATCTTATAAAATTCAGCTTCCATTTTATCAGTACATCTTTCCGTTAATAGAAATGGAATTAACTGGAATTATGTTCATGTAATTAAATCCATAAAATATATGTAAAATCAATCCAGTAGAATAAGCTTACAGTAAAATATGACATAAATGGGTATTTATATTTAAAATACTCAACACTTGCTTCCCCAAATCCGAGTGGAAAAAGAGACTTCTTATTTGAGGAAAGAAATTAAGAAGAGCTTATTTGTTATAGTCAGGTAAATAAGAAATACAGATAAATAATAAATAAAATGGACTGTTTTGGCTATGGAATTAGCAGAGGCTTTGAGGATGACATTTTAAAAAAATGAACAATGCATTCTCCTCTGAGTTCAAAAGAGCAAATTTTTTTGTTGGAAGTGTTTCTCAGATTGTCCCTCTCCTGGTACATAAAGTTTAGGAAAAAAATCTTTCTTTCTTTGACCAGAAAGTATAAAATATCTTTCATGATCACAGTAGAGTTGTATAAATCTGATGAAAAATTAATATTCACCCCACCTACTGTCATCACAAGTGGCAATTGCCATGTTTGAACTTGAATTCAGAAGCTGATTTTGCTGCAGGATATTTCTATAAATATGCTGGCTTAATGCCTAATTTGCAGTTTTGTTTCTGAGTCTCACTTGCGCAGGATATAAAGCAAATCTGGAAAGAGAAATTAACCAGACTTCACTTTACTTGGATTAATCTAATAGGTAGTGGAACTCTGTAACTTTTCCTCCACATCTGTGAGGAGACACCTGATTTGGGAAATGCCATCAGGAGGGACAAGGGCAGGGGTCTCTGCAGGCAGAGTGCAAATGACCAGGTTGTAGGGAAGGAGGTATCCCACAGAAAGCAATCCTCTTTGAAATGCTGCAAAAGATCTTGGAGAAATAAGAGGAGACCCACAGGTACACTGTAAGGAAGACTTCGCATGGTTTAGAATGGGTTAGAAAAAAATATTTAAAACATTGATTTGATGTGTTGAACGCCCAAATAGGATAAGGGGAAATTTAGGTCAGATAGACAGAAATTCTTCCCTGCAAGGGTGGGCAGGCCCTGGCTCAGGGTGCTTAGAGAAGCTGTGGCTGCCACTGGATCCTTGTCAGTGTCCAAGACCAGGCTGGATGGGGCTTGGGGCAGCCTGGGACAGTGGAAGATGTCCCTGCCATGGCAGGAGATGGCCAAAGTTGAACTTTAAGGTCCCTTCAAACCCAAACCATGCTGTGAAACAATATAAGAATACCTTGATTCTGTAAGGATGGATTTGACAAATTAGAAGCTGAGTTTTCATTGCCTGCACCTCTGAGCATTTTCTGAGTGCAGGTGGAGCAAAAATTTGTAACACAAAGTTATTGTGCATTTTCATTTGAAATGCTGGTTCTGAGTAAAATTTCCATGGATTCTGATGAGGGCTCCTTTTTGCTGGTTTTGTAATACAAAGCTTTTAATGATTCATAAGGTGTCTTGAGTTTCCTGACCTGATGGATATCTGAATACGTGCTGTGGTTCAGTCAATAGGCAGCACCGTGGAGCAAGCCACAGAAAGCAAACAACAGGATTAAGAAGGTTCCTGTGCCTTCAGATCTGTAAAAAGGTTAATGTATTTGTCATAATACAGTGTTCTGACAGGACTTTAGTTGGCATAACTTGTATTTAGCAAATGAGAAGAGTTTACATCCATCTTTCATTGAAACAGTGAGGTTATTTTTCACATTGTGCACTTTGCCTCAAAACTGTGCACATAAATATTCTGGGAGCATAAAATGTACCTTGCCAAGGAATGGAAGTTGGGTAGAACAATATTTCCTGTTTCAAAAGCTTATAAGTGTTTAGTGTAATTATGATCAGGTGGATTCATTGCATGACAAAAGTTCTAACTTTTGTTTGTTATAATTTTCTGCTTCTTGGGGCAAGCCCAACCCTGCCAATATTTATAAGAATTGAGCTGGTGTTGAAAAATTGGTTTTAAATGAATGGTACTTTTAATGCTTAACAGAATTTCAAATTTCTTTTTCTTTCTCTTGACAAGTATTCAGGAATTCCCAGGAAGCAGACAATATAAATCAAAGAGTCTGGTTTATGAAGCTCAATTTAAAAAAAATTGGTTGGAGTTTTGCCTTGCTGCAAAGCAAATAATTGTGAATTTCAAAAATTATTATTTAGTCTTTTGAAAATCCCAGTTAATTTTAATTGGCTGTGCTTGGTTTTAACTGAACAGATTACACTAAAACACTAAAACTGTAAAAATGTCAATATAACTCAACTTGCTCTTACCTTTCTTAGGATTGATGCATATTGCCTTATCTAATTGTTAGTGCTGTGTGATGAACTTTATCATGGGAAACAATACAATAAAAATTAGGTTTTACAGAAATGATCATGAGAATAGAATTTATTACTAAACTTGGTCATACTTCCATAAAACTACCATCTAGTGTAACAACAATTGACAAAATGATATAGTTGTTGTAGTCTATTGAAAGATGTGCTATGTATCTTCTGAGTGAGAAAATCATGGAATCATGGAATATCCTGAGTTGGAAGAGACCCCCAAGGATCATGGATCCAGCCCCTGGCCCTGCCCAAATCCCCCAACAATCCCCCCAGGATCATGGATGCAGCCCCTGGCCCTGCCCAGACCCCCAACAATCCCCCCAGGATGATGGATGCAGCCCCTGGCCCTGCCCAGACCCCCAGCAATCCCCCCAGGATGATGGATGCAGCCCCTGGCCCTGCCCAGACCCCCAACAATCCCCCCTGTCCATCCCTGGTGCCCAAAGGCTCCTGGAGCTGTGGCAGCCTCGGGGCCGTGCCCATTCCCTGGGCAGCCTGGGCAGTGCCAGCACCCTCTGGGGGAAGCAGAACCTTGCCCTGCTCTGCAGCCTGAGCCTGCCCTGGCCCAGCTCCAGCCCTTCACACATAATTTTTTTAGATTATTAGAGTAGATTTATTGTCACTACTAGGACCACTGCTGAACACTGTTATACTGACTTGGTATTTCTCTGAAGTGATAGTTTTTATACTACATAGTGTTTTTTTCAAAATAAGTAAAAAGTTTAGCTTTCAGATTTTAAACCTGCTACATCCTCTTTGTCCTTTTTTTAAACTTTACATTGAGATGTAACAAGTGGTTTCAGTCTAGCAGAGAGACACGATTTGATGCCAGGCTCTGCTGTTGTGAGATCCTGGTGGCTTTATTTTCTGAACCTTACCTGTCTTCTGTTCTCCAGGGAACAGTGGAAACTACTAAGGTTGTTCTTTTATTATATCCTTAGTGAAATTATAATATTAATAATACAATGATAAAGGCCCATGTGTTTTGCTTTGCCCTTTCTTGCATTCTTCAGTGCCAAAATTACATCCTTTCCCTTACCAGCACCTTCCTGTTTGTTTCTAACATGTTGTTTCAAAGTAAAGATAAAAATTGATTACCTGTAGACTTTGTTTTCATCTGCAAAAATGAAATATATTCTCAACTCTTGTCTTTCTCAGAAGACACTTTCATAATGGCATTAAACCAAACACGCTCAACAAAGTGTAGGACCTGCATGCAAATAATCCAGTATGAATTAAGAATACAATTAACAGCTTGGAGACTCTGCAAATTGAAAGTGTAAACTGTCTTCAGACCTTGGCAAAACATTTGCAATTAATTGGGCCGTTGACTTTATTTTGAGGAGACATTTCTACATAAAAGGGAGTGTTTACTTATAGCTACTCAGTGGAGCACAGTGAGGTGATGAGCTAAAATTCTGATAAAGGGGAAGAAAAGTTAAGTGACTTACTAAATATTTAAAACGAGTTTTGAAAACAAGGGATTTTCTGTATAATTTTGTGGGTAGGAACAAGAAATTCAGTGGTTTTGGTCTGGACCTCTGTCTCTGGTGAATGAAATTAGAAACAGTGGGCAAAATGATGTGCAATTGGTGTAAAGAGCAGCTTTTATGAATTATGGATTTCTGTTGGACAAGAAAGTCTTTCTAGCAGGTTCACATGTTAAGCAAGTGTTTTTGAAATCATCCATTTTGTCAAGAGAAGAAGAATAGTGCAGTTATTGTGATCCAAAATCTATTCTTGGTTCAATAAAGGTATTTCATTCTTTCCCAATTCTGCCTTATTTTTCTGCCTGGGCCTTGCTGGAGAAGAAAGGAACAATCAGTCTTAGTCTTTAACGGAAACCTAAGGAACCTAAATTGTTGCTACCCCACAAACATGACCCAAAACCCACAGCTGGGATATTTCTAACTATGGTTACTGCAAGGCAAATTTCAGCTTGTTTAGAACTACATTGCCCAGGAAAACCAAAAGATTTCTAAAACATACTATCTCAATGTACCAGAAAGAAAAGTCTTGCTGATCCTTCGCAAGAAGAAATATTTGCCAGCTCTCTCTTTAGGTCTAGAAAAGATTATTATACTCACTTTGTTACAGTAGATTTGAAATATCAGCCCCCATAGAAGATTTCTGTAGCATTGCCTGAAATAACTTTTTTTTTTCTTCTGCTAAAAGTGACAAATGTAACACTTAGTAGAATAYAATGGATTAGAGGACTTTTTTGTGTATTTAGAGACCAAGATATCCTTTCCTGTYGACAGTTCCTGTTTAGACCATTTTCTAATGGAGGCACCCAACAAGTGGGAATACAGACATTGTAAACAAATGAGGTAGTGAAGTGCCCAAATATGCCCATCTATGCACCTACAACTTTACATCAGCTCCTTCCAAAATTCTCTGTATGTTTTCAGAGAAGTAAATTCTTTATAGGAAAAAAACATCGATCAAACAATTAAGAAAACACCAAAAAAGTCTCCATGTAAGTGGGAAAAAAAATTTTGCTACAATAGCAAAGGTTAACCCTAACGATGTGTGGCAGGTCATGGGCTTGCTAGGGCCCTGTGGAGAGCAGAAGCCTAAACATAGGAAATGCCAAGTCATGGCAAGCTCTGTCTTCTGCCTTTCAGACCCCAGTTTATCTCTCTGTAACCCCATAGGTCACTTTCCCTTAACCCCTGCTATTGGACAATTTTGGATCCCCCTATACCCTATAAAATGGGCTGKTTTAGCCCATTCTGGTTAGAAGAGCTGTCGCTGGAACCCTTCATACACCCCCAATAAAGACCTTGCTGTGAAACTCCAGAGCTGCCTTCTCCTCTCTCTGCGTCTGCTGGCCAGCCTGCAGACTGGACCAGCAAGTTCAGCAAGCAAAAGAGCTGAATTCAAAAGAGCTGATAATCACTAAAGAGCTGATATCCCTTATGCTTGCTAAAGGTTGCCAGTGGCTGAGAGCTGCTTGGGTTTCAGGCAGTCTGTCCCCGAAAGAGGACTGAGCTATCCGGCCCGTGCAGCCTGCTCGGGGGCAAACCTGCTCTCAGCACACCGAACAGAAGGAGACATCTCAGAGCAGTGTTTTCTTTGGAAAATTGTAACTGACTTTTGGAATGCCGTGGCCCTTGTGGAGAGTGCCTTTGTTTTAGCAGGACTTCTCTGCAGGGGGTGTCAGATCGACCCTCAGAAATTTACATCTGAACGAAATTGTTCTAGGAGTTGGACAAGGCAGACCTCTTGTGCAGACCTTGACCCATGGTTGAAGAAGCGTAAGTTTTAAAACAGCCTCTTTTGCGCACTTTTTTTCTTTGGGTCATAATTCCCTTTTTGGCTTTTTTTCTTTTTTTTCTCATTTTGTCTGCTGGAAGGGACAGGATAAAATCGGGTAAAAACTTAGTACTTTGAAACAATCCCAGAACAAGAGAGATTTATATTTACTAATCCTAGAAATCTTATCTTCTAACAATTTTTCTTTCTCTAAAGGTAAACTTTCTAAAAATAGCCTAAAAAAATTTATAAAATGGATTCTTTCTCAGTTTCCAGATACTAACACAGAAATTATCACTAAAGGCTTCTTTTGGGATAAAGTTTGGACCGCGATTTATAATTTGCAAACTAACCAAGATTTCTCTGTAACTCAGTATATGCCTTTGTTTCACATTATAACTAAAACCGTAGAGAAAGCTAACAGAGATAGCTCGCACATCCAGCATTTTGCAACAGTGACAGATCTCCCTTCAAATGCTAATCAAGCTGATAACAACTCTTCTCTGGAATGCAGTCCCCGGGTCTCGGGTTCCTGGGTCCTAGCAGGACTCCGCAGCCCCTGTCTCGCTCCCTGCACAGATCGCGCCTCCCATCCGCATCTCCCCCGTGCCTGCGGGGTCTGCGCCATCCTTTCTTCCCCCGCCCAAGCCCCCGAGCACGGCAAACATGAATTCTGCAGCATTCTCTCCCTTATCTATCACTTCAGCTGTACCCTTTTCCGCCGGCTCGGGTCCCCCCACCCCTCTCGCCCTCCCTCCCACCCCTATCGCAGTTTCCCCTGCCCACGCTGCAGCTCCCCCCGCTGCGCTTGCCGCGGCTTCCCCGACCCTTTCTCCCTCCTCCCCCCCCMTCCCCSCCCTGGTCCTTCCCATCCCCACCCTGGTCCTCCCCACCCCCACCGCCGGTTCCCTGATCCCMRACCCSRCCCCCSCYSCCGYCCCTGCCGTCTTTGTGTGTATCCCCMCACCCATCCCTTCCAGCCTGCCTGCCACAGCTGGAGGTCTCCCTGCGTGCAGGCACGCCAAAGCTCCAGCACACCGTCCTGTACCTCCAGCACCCCAGACAGGTTGAGACCTGCCCCCTCTCCCCTGCTCCCCCCTTGCCCGCACCCACAGACTTCCCAGCGCCCCACCCACCCTCAATGTCACCCAAACGGAATCCCAGAGACCCCCCATGGTACCACCCCTCTCCCCCAGCCCTGTGCATGCTGTGCTGCCATCCCAGTCCCACTGCTGCCTCCCTCTGGCCAAGCTATGCCATGTGCCTCCTTACAGCCCCCAAAGCCCCTGAAAAATCCCGCTTCAACATGCCGTAAAAAGCATAGGACACGGACAGCTTGCTCTCACTCCTCCTCGGATGCCAGCAGTTCCAGTGACTCTGATTCTGATACAGTGGACATTGATTCATGGGCTCTAATTAAGATAGAAGCACATAAGGCTGGTTACTGGCAGATGGCGCAGAAAATCAATGCCTTCCCCGTAGATTATAAAAAGGGAAAACAAAGGGGAAGAATCGACTATAAAGACATGGGAACATAACTCAAATAAGGAACTCATACAATTAAGAAATACAGCCAAAGAACATGGCAGAAGCTCACATATTTTTAGAAATTTCTTAGAAGCCATGTTCCCGGCACATGTTTTAGTACCCCACGATATTAAAAATATTGCCCACTACCTCCTTTCCCCAGCAGAATATATGTTATGCGAAAGGCATTGGAAAAAACAATTAAAAACATTATCAGACTCATATTCTGCAGATGCTGATAAGACAGATTTTACTGTCGAACAGCTGGCAGGGGAAGGGGATTTACAGAAACCCTCTGACCAAGTTGACAAACTGTCCAAGGAGGCACTGCAAGATGTGGCACTTGCAGCAAAAACCTCCTTACTTCTCGTCCATGATGATTCAATGCCCAGTATGCATTTTTCTACTATTAAAAAAGGAGTAGATGAAAGCTTTATCAAATTTGTGGACAGAATTAAAGATGCTCTGGAAAAACAGAGAGCACAAAAGCAAGAAAGGAACTGTCATGCAAGCTTGCCATGAGTAACTCAAATGAACAATGCAAAACAATTCTGAGGTCTCTACCCTTGGATACAGAACCTACCATAGAACGAATGCTGGAATGCTGTACACGTCACTTGTCCACTGAAAATAAAGCGGCCCAAGCAGTTGCTAAGGGTATTGCTGAAGGAGTTTTTGATGCATATGCAGTAATGGCTTCTAAAGAACAGGCCCGCTGCTTTCACTGTGGAGATTTTGGACATTTTATAAAGGACTGTCCAGACAGGTCACCGACCTGATATGCCCGCAACACCTATCAAAGACCCCAGAACCAGCAGCACTACCAGCAGCGTTCAAGAAACGCCTCGCGCAGCCTGGTGGAGCCCCAGGAGATGACAACAAATCAAAGACCACCCAGACCCAACCACGCACTATCCCAGGATGTTCCGGACCACAAGAAGAGGATGCAACACATGGGGTGATACAGATGGGAACCTGCCACCAACTGGTAACTACTCTGTCCGTTGACTTTAATAATGAGAATGTTTATCGTGTTCCCACAGGCAAATATGGGCCAAAAGGTTGTCCTGACATCTTAATTATAGGTGACACTCCCCATAGCCCATAGGAAATCTTTGTTGTTCCAGAAGTACAAACAGTGTGCCTGGGACAAGAGATTCTTGTCCAGGTGTACTGCATGGACTTACCATTTTTCCCTTTCAAAGGGAACTCCAATTGCACAAGCCTTTCTACTCCCAAAGAATCACAGGGAACAGCTTCCTCTCAACCCTACAGCAATATGGGCACAACCTGTGGGACCAAGCAAGCCTACAATTGAGTGCGGTCTTGAAGAGAGTCTAGACGCTTGTAGTGCAGAAAGCATACAGGCTTGGCTGGTGGAGATAGGGCACGGTTATCTGCAAGGAGTGCATAACCAGGCCTGAAACCAGCAGACAGTCCTTGAAATACCCTTGTTCAGGCAACAAAGAGAAGTTGGTCAATTACACAATGCCTCCAGGCCCACTAGCAGACTATCAGTAAAACGCAAAGTAGAACTATTGCAGAAGTAAGCAGAAGCATGAACAGATGGCTTGCACCAATCATAGCATTAGTAAAGCCGCATGAACAGATATTTGTAACCAATAATATGTAACCTAAAGCCGCATGGACAACTAACAATAGTATAAAAGAATATATCAAGCAGCAATAAATCGAACAAGATGCATACCTCATATTGAGTCACTTCTTGATTCAGACCCCTTCTAGACCTGTTATTTCTACACGGTCTTACCTGCAGAGGAGAGAAGATCCACCTACTGGGGATGCTGGACACTGGTGCTGATATGACCATCATCACTCACTCAGAATGGCCAGCACACTGAGATCTACAACCTGTTGCAGGCATGATTTCAGGGATTGGTGGAGCTACAGTATCCATGTGAAGCAAAAACAACATTCTCGTCAAAGGGCCTGAAGGCAAGTTGGCAACCATCCGCCCATTTGTGGTAAGGGCCCCCATCGCCCTTTGGGGCAGGGACGTTCTATGCCAATGGGGGGGCTTCTCTACATATTCCCACTCGGGATTTCTAATTGGGACCACTGAGGAGCGTGCACTGCCAGATACCCCTCGTCTCACCTGGAAATGCCATGATCCGATCTGGATTGAACAGTGGCCCCTCTCTAAAGCCAAGCTGCGCACACTACAAGCCCTTGTGGAAGAACAGCTCGCAAAAGGCCACATCGTTGAGACCACCATCCCTTGGAACTCTCCAGTCTTTGTACTACCAAAGCCTGGAACGAACAGGTGGAGGCTCCTCCATGACCTTCACAAGATCAACAAGGTCATGGAGGACATGGGCCCCCTCCAGCCTGGCCTGCCCTCCCCATTGATGCTGCCTAGAGACTGGACACTTGCTATCATAGATATTAAGGACTGTTTCTTCAGCATTCCACTGCACCCCCAGGGTGCTCCGTGGTTTGCTTTCTCTGTTCCCTCTCTTAACCGAGAGGCTCCACTCAAAAGATATCATTGGTGTTATCTTCCTCAAAGAATTAAAAGCTCGCCCACTATATGCCAGTGGTACGTTGCTCATATCCTGTCCCCTGTTTGAAACTTATTCCCAGATGCAATCATCCACCACTACATGGACAATATCCTGGTCTGTGCATCAGAAAAAGCTTACTGAGGCAAAGTGGAAAATTTTCCAGGGTAGAAATCCATTTTGATTTAGGGGAAATGTACATCTTTGAGTTAAGTCTGTAGTTTAAAACATAGCTATGTAGCCTGGCTGCAGGGCCTAAGCTCAGAGATTCAGTGAAGGACAGAGACAAGGGGGGGAAAGACAGAAGATGATAGAGAGAGACAGAGAGGCTGCTGTAAGATTAGATCAGCTTGACCTAGGAATTCTTTCTGATAAAGAAGAACTAGCAGCAAATGTCAYGCGAAACTCGTAAAAATGAATATGTRTGAACCTATTGTGAAACTGTATGCATATGTATTTGGGAGGAGGATAAAAAGAGATCTGAAGTTCTCAGAGGTACACATGCCCTTTTAGGAGAGAAACCTCAGCATGCGTCCAGCGCTGCAATAAACATACCGGGCTTTACAACTTTTACAAAGTTGTGGAGTTTTTGGCTATATCTCTGCAAAACATTCCTTAGACAAAGCATTTAAAAGGACCATTGAAACCATAGAAAAGGCAGGATTTGAGATCTGTGAGGACAAAATACAGTACACCAACCCATGGACTTACCTCGGAGTCCATATCCAGGAAAGGACCATCGTACCCTAGCAGCTCACCATCCAAGACGACCCAAAAACCCTGAGAGACTTACACAGCCTGTGCAGATCCATCAACTAGGTACGTCCACTGCTAGGAATTACAACAGAGGACCTTGCTCCCTTGTTCAACCTTCTTTGTGGAAATGAAGACCTGGACTCTCCATACACTCTCACAACAGAAACCCGAGGTGCCATCACCAAGGTCCAAGAAGCCCTGTCTTCACATCAAAGCCCATTGCTTCGAGCCCAGCCTGCCTTTCCAGTTCGCCATTCTGGGAAAAGCACCTTGATTCCATGGACTGATTTTCCAATGGCACATTCAGCTTCGAGACCCTTTGCTGATACTGGAATGGATTTTTACAAACAACCAACCAACAAAGACAATTACCACCTTCCAGGAAATCATGGCACATTTAATAAAAAAGGCTACAGCTTGCCTCTGCTCTCTTGCAGGGTGTGAGTTCACATGCATATACTTGCCACTGACCACTGAGGACTTGGAGATTTTGCTCCAGACCAGTGAAAACCTCCAGTTTGCCCTAGATAGCTATACAGGCCAAATTTCTGTTCATATCCCAAAACACAAACTTTTTAATCCTGATGTAACCTTTCATCTGACCCCAAAATTAGTCCAAAGTAGTACACCTCTCAAAGCTCTAACCATCTTTACAGATGGCTCAGGATCTTCCCACAAGTCTGTAATGGCATGGAAAAACCCTTGGACACAAAAATGGGAATCTGACATACAAATAGTGGAGGGATCTCCACAGATTGTAGAATTAGCAGCTGTTGTCAGAGCCTTTGGAAAGTTCAAAAATGAACCCTTTAATCTGCTCACAGATTGGGCTTATGTTGCTGGTATCGCTATGAGAGCAGAACATGCCCTTCTCAAAGAGGTTTCCAATCCAAAGTTGTACCAGTTGATTTCTAAATTAATACACCTTATCTCCCACAGAAAGCAACCTTACCTACCGTGGAGAGCAGAAGCCTAAACATAGGAAATGCCAAGTCATGGCAAGCTCTGTCTTCTGCCTTTCGGACCCCAGTTTATTTTATTATTGCCTCTCTGTAACCCTGTGAGAGTCTGTCCGAATTTTCCCTCATCTGCCTCACGATTGCCATTGGGAGACCACTGAAGAGAAGACCYCCCCCATGTCTGGAATCCCTGTCTCTGAAGGAGAAAGTCACATGCCAAAGGCCCTGATACCTGAAAGGACAGTGTTAAGCTATTTGTTTTCATAGGTGTGTTTGCTGTATGCTACACTGAGAAGAAGAAGGGGCACCATGCCCTATTTCCCTTTCAATAGCCTTGGGAGCTGTCCCACCTCTCGGCCTGGCTGGACTTCTCCTGAGTTTCGGGCGGTCTCCCACAGAAGACCCTCACCTGGTTTACAGCCACCATGACAGACAGACTGATGTAAGGAGCCTCTCCATCAAGGACTGAGACATGACTGGAAACCCCCAACCAAGGGAGGTGTGTGGGGGAGGCAAGCTGGCCGAAGCGAGATGTTTGCCTGCAGGTTGTGACCAATGGACCACGAAAACAATGGCTCTCATTTACTGCTGAGAACATGGCCTACCTGTTATATCTATCAAGCTCATTTACTGCTGAGAACATGGACTACCTCTTACATCTATTCCTCCCCCCACGAAGGTCTTTGTTTCTGTTGCGAAATTTATTCTCCCCTCCCCCAACAAAAAAGAGTATAATTGGGGTGCAAATGAACTGTGCCTCTGAGATCTYCCCGGACGTAATCTGGTGAACCTCAATGGCTGGACCCTCGAAGGACAGAAGCAACATCACGTTCGGTAGCTATAACCCATCTCCTTCCTTCCTCCCTTTTTCCTTATCTGTTCCTTTCTCTTTCCCTGATCCCCTTACCAATGCAATACTGCTGTGATTATTTCAATAAAACTGTATTTGTTTTGATTATCACTGCAAACCCCCTTGTACCGTGTCAGTTTTTGCACCCAGAAATCACTCCTACGAACCATCAGGTCATCCGTTCACTAGGATGGATCCTGACAAACCCCATAGGTCACTTTCCCTTAATTCCTGCTATTGGACAATTTTGGATCCCCCTATACCCTATAAAATGGGCTGGTTTAGCCCATTCTGGTTAGAAGAGCTGTCGCTGGAACCCTTCATACACCCCCAATAAAGACCTTGCTGTGAAACTCCAGAGCTGCCTTCTCCTCTCTCTGCGTCTTGCTGGCCAGCCTGCAGACTGGGCCAGCAAGTTCAGCAAGCAAAAGAGCTGAATTCAAAAGAGCTGATAATCACTAAAGAGCTGATATCCCTTATGCTTGCTAAAGGTTGCCAATGGCTGAGAGCTACTTGGGTTTCAGGCAGTCTGTCCCTGTGAGAGTCTGTCCGAAATATCCTTCATTTTTGCCTAACAATTGTCATGAAAAGACCAACGAAGAGTTAAGAGTTGAGCAGTGGAGAGGGAGCTCGCTGTTTCTGCAGGTGTTGTTTGTAGAACATGCCATGCTGTCTGTTCTTGAAGAGGGCATTCTGCCCTTTCTGAACAAATGGATATGGATTCTCTCCCTATCTCCTTGCCTGGCTGGTCTGAGCTTTGGGGTGGTCCCTCCTCCAAGAAGAAGACACCCCCCGCCTACCTTCCACCATCATGACGGACAAGCAGAGATGTAAACCTTTTCATCACAGAACCAAGACAAGAAACCCCCCGTGCAAGAAAACCCCCCTGACATAGTCTGCCAAAGACTGGGACTGAACCCCCCCCCAACCTGGCGGAGGTGTGCAATGGAGGGGGGAAAGCTGCCCAGAAATGTACCTGTGAGCACTGGGCCATGAAAACAATGGCTTTTACCTGTTGCTTGGCTTGGACGCTGTGTACCCCCCTTTAATGTTTTCTCCCCCTCCCTGGAGACCTTTGTTTCGGCTTCCCTTCCCCCAACAAAAAATCGTATAATTGGGGCCTTGTTAGCCGTGCCTTTTCGAGATCTCCCCGGATGTGACCTGGTGAGCTTCGATGGCTGGACCCCAGAAGCAGCTTCTCGTTTCAGTAGCTATAACCCATCCCCTTCTTTCCTCCCTCTTTTCCTTGCCTGCTACCTTTTTTCCCCGATCCCCTCGCCAACGCAATACTGTTGTGGTTATTTCAATAAAACTACCTTTGTTGATTTTACTACTGCAAAAACCCCTGTGCCTTTGTCGGTTATTTTGCACCAAAAAATCATCGTGCCATTTGTCCACTGGGATGGATYGCGACAGTCCCCAAAAGAGGACTGAGCTATCTGGCCCGTGCAGCCTGCTTGGGGGCAAACCTGCTCTCAGCAGGAGACCGGGACAATGATGTATTTACTCACCTAAATAAATATTAAATGTACATGAAGAAAGTGCATAAATTATGTCATCATTAACATGCCCAAAATTTTCTCCCTAGATTTTTAAGGTGAAAATAGGTACACTGGAGAATTCTGTGGGACTTTTACCCCCTTATCAGTTAAGGGTATCCTGAAAGTTCCTTCTGAGATAAAATAACTTTTGCACAAAGGTTTGTTTGTCCAGCTTTTTATGATTTAGTTCAGTACAAGCTAGTGTCTCTGCTTTTCCAGATCAGATATTAGCATGAAATTCTTTCTGACACACAATTTTCTTTTCACTGAAGAATTTAATATACTTTTTATCTAGCGTTTTCTAAACAGATGTGTCATTTAATTAGAGCTATTGAATTCTACATGACCTTGGCTTCACTTTTTCTAAACATTATATGCACTTTTTATAATAATTTTCAAAATGTTCTTAATAGAACACTGCAATCTGAGTAACAATATAACATCCTTTGGTTTATATTTGTGTTTTTATTTACTATAAATATTTTGCAGTCATGCTTTTGCACACTATAATGCTTTTACTCAAGTTGAGCTCTATGTCAAGAGTCTTGGGTTGCTTCTCTACCAGCAAAATACAATCATAAGAAGTAGGACTCAAAAGGAGCTTAATTTCATAATGTTGCAGATTTATTCCTTATGCAGTGTCAGCCATAATCACACATTCCTGGCAGGTGTTTGCACATGTTCTGTACCAAAGGATGCACACGATCTCTTTAGGCTGTGTGGTCTGGTACTGCACTGTCAGAAACCTTCTCTACTACTTCAGTATCAGAAAATTTATTGGTGTTTAAAAACAAACTGTAGGGGTTTCAGTTTGCCAATTTGAGATTTCCCCGCTGTCCTGGTTCAGAGCAAATTTGGGAAAGAATCCCCAAAGGGGCTCCTCTAGGGAAGCAGATTCAATCGGCCCCTCCCCCCAACCGGTCTGGGAGAAAATACCTCCTTGGTGAAGAGTGGAAAAAACCTGTTTATTAAACAATAAAACTTAAACAATATTAAACAATAAAATGCTTGCTGCTCCAAAAGAGATGACAAACTGAGAAAACTGCGTCCCTGCATTGCGGCTCAGCTCACTCAGTCTCTGACGAGTCCCTCTGGTGCTGGAATTGTCACAGGCCAGGCGTGGCCCAGTGGGCCATAGGTGCAGCTGCCGGTGCTCCCCTGGAAGTTCAGTCCAGAGCAGGTTTCAAGAGGTCTAAAGAAAAGGGAAAAGACCACAGTCCAGGGAACTTCTTTGCCTCAGCTAGCTAAACTAACTAAAAGCAAGAAAGACCTCTGTCCCGCTGTCTGTCCATCCGCAGACAACACAGTCAGGAGCAGGAATGTGGAGGAGTGAGTGCAGTGTCTGAAAAAAACTGCACGCTTCTTCTATCCCCCCTTCCCTCTCTGGAACACGTCTTAAAGGTGCAAAACTTATTATTCAGTGTTGCAGTGTGTTGCAACTTCCTGTTTTAGACCTCCCTGTCCCCCCCAGGTGTGCTCCCCTCCCCCTGTCCTGCTGAGAGCTGCCCACTACAGCAGTGGCATCCTGTGTGATTTCAAAAGATGCTCCTCAGGTCTGGGGTCATTGGCCCGTCCAGGTGTCATTGTCTCTTGAGCCTCCTCCCCTCCCACCTGGTTGGTGGCTCACCTGTCCCACCCCTCCCCCTCCCCCTGGGCTTAAAAGACAATGAGAGCATGTGCTGGCCATTCTAATGGAGCTGTTACCAACATTCAGACGTCCTGGAATAAACTCTGGATTTAACCCTCCGTTGGAATCCACTCCTATTTCTCTTCAACTAGCCTAAGGACTTCCTCAGAGGTAAAGCCTGTGTTCCTACAAGCCTGGACTTGGTTCCCAGTGCCCAGCTGCTACATACAGCTAGCCAGGGGTATCACTGTGGAAAACGCCACAGCAGCTACCCCCGGGCAGGCAGCGAGGGCCAGACAAGCCCGGGCACGTTCCACCTGGCAATATTGGGATTTTATTCCTATAATTCAGCATAAACAGAACGAGATGATTGCGGATAAAAGCATCATATAGCCAACCCAGGACTCCAGCCAATGCACCAATGAGTGTGGTGGGTTCAGTGCTAGCCAATCACTAGTGCACTCACTAGGATGCACTCACCCATTTCCTGCTGTGAGGTAGGACCAGGAGAAAGGCAAAGCAGTCTCAAAACCTTAACAGGGTATTAAAAAGAGTTTATCAACAGTAACTAAAAGAAAGAGTAATAAGAATCAGAACAAAATCTTCAGAACACTCTTCCCCGACAACCTTTTCTTTCCCAATGACAATGTAAAGAAACAACACCTAAAATTTCCATCAGTTTACTACCTCTAAAATAGTCTTTCTTCAGTTCACTTAGGGACTGAAGACCCTGTTGTTAATGTTATGGAGACATCTCCAAAAGAAAACAGTTCTCTCATGTATTTCTTCACAAATAGCAGCCGCCTGGGGAAATCTGCAATCGCGAAATTCCTCCCATTTTCCACAAGCATTTCCCACAGGTGTCTTTATGGKCCATGTCAACTTCCTGGGGTACTCTTTTAAAGATGCTCCGTTCAAAGGCAAAGGTTCTCATTATCTCTCTCTAAAATCATCTTCATGTCTGGGAACAGAGGTTTTCTTCTCTCCTTGGAGCACAGGGCCTTAACTCTTTTCTCTCTCCCTCTCTGTTCAAACTTCTCATAGATTACAACTACTTTATCATCTGCTTACTTTGGCATGGAGGCCTTTTCTCAATACCAGTTTGAACCTTTCATCTCCCCTTGCTTTCATGTGTTACAGGGAAACAGAGTCGGATGCATCAATTACATCATTTTACATAGATTTATAAGAGGATTTCAGCCCTAAGATTAAAGCATCTCCTCATCCCTCCCATCTGGGACTTGACTTCCCCTTCACTGACCTCAGTGTCTTCATTTGCTTTTCGCAAATATTAAAATGAATATTGTATGCGTTACATTAGAAAGTTATGCTGTATTAACTATTTAAGTATTATGTTAAATATAGTTTTAGGTTATAACATAATGCTAAAATAGAAACTATACAATGTGAGATATTTTTTTAACTAGATATGAGATAATAAAGAAATTCTTCACACAGAGATAAACGCAACAAGCCCCAAGAAAAGAAATGTTGCCTCCTTGTCTTGGTTTAGGGCAAATTTGGGAGAAACCTCCAAAGGGGCCCCCTCCAGAAAGCAAACCCACACGGCCCCTCCTCCCAACTGGTTCAGCAAGGATTCCTCATAGAGAAGTGGAAAGAACTTGTTTATTTAACAGGCAGAGCATCCCCCAGCACACAAAATAAACAATACCAGCTAACACCACTCTTTCACCGCTCTGAAAAAAGAGGACCAATTCAGAAAGTCTCTCTTGGGGGTGGTCGCTCTGTTATCAGTCCCTCTGGGGCTGGGGCAGCTGCTGCAGCCACAAGGTGCAAACTCTCGGTGTTTCCCAGGTCCCAGTTCGGAGCAGGTTTGAGTAGTTTCAAAAGAGGGAAAGGAAAAACAGTCCAGGGAAAAATTTGGACTGCTTAAATAAACCAACTAACKAGCAGAAGCAAAAAGCAAGAGCAAAGCAGAAGCAAGAGCAAAGCAAAAAGCAAAGCAAAAAGCAAAAGCAGCACTATATACTGCCACATCTCTGCGTCCCACCAGCTGTGGGGGAGCAGGCTGATAACAAAACAAAACATTTGCTTTTCAGAGCCAGTCTTGAAGGCACAGAACATAATATCCAGCATAAACAGAACACATGAATGGGGATACAAGCATGATAACATCAGCCTAGGACACTCCTTATCAGAAAAGACAAACTTTCTTCCACCTCCTTTTCATCTTTGAGGTGCCAACAGGATTAAGGAGGAGAACTTGACAATAACCAGAGAAAACCCTTTGTTTGAAAATTATTTTTGAATCATGTATGAGATATATGAATATGCAACAGGCTATTGCTTTTAAGAGTTAATAATTTGTTAGAAAGCCATGCTTTTCTAGAGGAAAGAACCATAATTCTTTGCTTTTGTTGTCCTTTATTGTCCTAACTCTGATTGTCCGAATTCTTATTGCTCTACTTTGTATTACTACTTTTATAACCATTTTATTACTATTAAACTTTTAAAATTTTAAAACAAGTGATTGGCATTTTTCACAGTTCTGGTGCCATGACTTGGATTTAACCCCTCACTGCCGGGCCCTCTGGGGATTCTGAGTGGGGGAGGCACGCCCTGCTCATTTAGCAGCCCCGCTCTGTTTCTTCTGGGTGCCGACAGATGCACATTGCAACTGGTGGACAAAAGGAGACAATAAAACAAAGAAAAGGGGAAAAGGCTCCCTAAAACCGCAGTAATTTTCCCCCTAAGACTAGTAGTGTGCATGAAGAACCCGAAAAGGAAAAAAGGATTGGTAAGTACTTTTCAGGGGGGGAGATATGGGGGGATGAATGTGTGTGTGAATGAGAGGCGGGCTGGTTACTTGTTATCCCAGACCTGCTACGTGTGTGAGGAGTCTCCCATGATACGCTTCCATCTTTTCACGAGAAAAATGGCCAGTAAAGAGATGAAGCGAGAGATAAAAGGAGTGAGAGAATCCCCCGGGGTAACTGGGACTGGGTTTCAGGGAAGGGTTGGACCCTTTGGAGGAAGGGACTGGAGGAGTTTCCTAGCCCAATCCACTAGGAAACAGGACAAAAGGGAGGCGCTCCTAAAAGTTCTGTTGGGTTGAGGGATGAGAATGCCTGAGAGCATCCAGGGCTGAGCAAAATTCTGCCGGATTGAGGATTTGCCCAAGAGCATCTGAAGTTGGACAACACAGCTGGATTGAGGGATACTCAAGAGTACCGGAGCTGGCCAGTAACACTTGAAATTCTAACAGGTGATTTGAAAGTAAAAGGTACCTTATTGTTGTCTTGTGTTTCCCCCGGGCAGATGGGGGCTGTGACATAAGGTATAGGTGACCCATAAACAAGCCATTATTCCCTCAGGTGGGCGGGGGCTATGGCATAAGGTATAGGTGACCTGCAAAGCGGCCATTTTTCTCCCAGGCATGTGGAGAGGGTTGTGGCTAAAAAGTGTGAGTGACATGCAAATCAGCCTCACAAGTGAACTGGCACCAGAGGCGACCAGAGTCAGGGCTCCTCCTGGAGGCCCGGCAATACTGAAACCTGGAGGCCAACCACAAGGGGAGGGGAGCCATACGGACCAGTGATTCTCTGGCGACAGGGATCCACTTCATGTCCTGAGCATGTGAAAGAATGTGTGGAAGTGAATGAGAAATAAAAGTGAGTGAAAGTAGACGAATGAAAGTATATGTAATGTAGACTGCTTACTTTAAGCTTCATTGTATCTCCTTGGACTGAGGTGTATTGTATTGAATAGTGAGAAAAAGGGGTTTTTTTTTGTATGTGTAGTTGAAAGAAAGTGGTATTCAGTTTGCTAGTGAAAGTGAGAAACAGAGGGAGGGGATGAATATATAAGGTCTTGAAAAATGGGACAGAAAACCAGTAAGTGGGGCACAGGAATAAAGGGGGAATAAAAGTGTACTGGCAGAGATACCCCAAAATAGCCTTTTTATGGGAGTTATGTTAGCTAACAGAGATACAAATCCTTGCAAAAGGAGAAAATACAGGGTATGCAGTAGTTGATGGGAAAAACATGCAAACTATTGAAAAAGAGAAATTAACCTTAAACTAGTAAGCTCAAAATTGTGACTTATACACTCTAAAAAGAGCACTAGAATATTTAGCACAAATGAAAGGAACTACATATACTGATTTGTAGTACACAAATGAAAGGAACTACATATACTGATTTGTAGTACTGTGTGTTTTATATGGCTTTATTGTAAGTTGGTTATTTTTTATAAGTTAAGAATTTTGGTTTGACCCTCAGTTCCCCCCACGTTCTCCCTCCTAATGGTTTGTTCCTCCCACCTGTTGCCTGTCAATCATTGTAACCACGCCCTCTCTTGTCGAGCATCTTCTATGTCAATCATCCCTCACCTAGCATATGATTTGTCCTCTGAGCCTTTTCCCTCCCCTGTGCCATGCCTATTGGTTCAATTGTGTCCCTTGCTCCTACCCTGGGGTTTGCTCATTGGTACCTCATGTCTCTTTCCATTACAACTTTCCCCTTTATAAGCGCCCCCCTAACGGATTTTACCTGACACCGTCACTGGCCCCGCCCGGGCCAATAAAGCGCCTTGGAATCCAAACGCGTGTCCCCTCCTTCCTTCGCCTCAGTACTTCGCAGTCCTGCTCCCGCCTGCATCACCACGCAGCAGATGGAGCCACTACTCGGGGTTCTYGCCGAGAACCTGGGAGTGGCGGAACTCACAGTCTCCACCAGTCACTCTGGGAGCGGCTGGCCGGACTCGTCAGCTCCAGTGGCCGTGGGACGAGGCTGCACTGCTTAATATATGGCTTTGGAGTAGTACGTACCCCTAGAAAAATTTGGAAAGAAAAAGGATTACTTAATTCAAGAGGAAAGGGATTAGTACATGAGGGACTCGTTTTAGGGGCTTTAGAGGCATTAAAATTACCTGAAAGAGATAGCTATAGTACGTATTAAGGGACACCAAAGGGGAAAGAAATAAGAGGAAATAATTTGGCAGATCAAGAAGCTAAAGATGCAGCAGAAAATAGGGCCGAAAGAGTAATGTTAATATTAACTCCAAATGAGGAAAAATTGGAATTAAGATAGGAGGAGAGCAAGATGAATCTGGGAAATGGAAACTTCTTGGTGGAAGRCAATTACTTAATAAAATGCTTACTAAGAAAATATTAGAAGACATGCATCAGAAAACTCACTGAGGTACCCAGGCCTTGTGTGATCATTTTTTTAAGGAACTATGAATATTGGGATTTTTAGATTAGCAAACAAGTAACTGAAAGATGTATAACTTGTCAAAAGATTAAAAAAAAAGGTGAGAAAAACAACATTAGGAGGTCATGAGTTAGCTTGTCAACCATTTCAAAGTATCCAAGTAGAAGTTTGGATTTGTCAGGCTCTGGATTTATTTGTAAAAAATGTTTAATCCAGAAGAAAAAGAATATGCTGCATGCTGGGTGGGTGATCACAGGAATATAAAATCTTAAAAATATCAAAAACCCCCGAGACAAAGCAATAAAAGAAAAAAGGGTGAAAGAAAAGGGCTGGGAACAAGAGATTACCTCCTCCGTTCCCGCTTGTTCCCCCACCCATTGGTGGCTGCCCCCGTCCCCGGCTCCGGTCTCACTGCTTGCGGTTGCACCACTCAATCCAGCCCCTGTGCCAGCTCCGGCCCCGCTGGTCTGCCCTAGTCCCAGCCGCCTGCCAGTCCCCAGGCCCATGGCTGCTCTGCCACCCATGCCAGGGGAGGTCTGTCCTGCTGCGTGTTCTGTGGTCACCGCACCAATTGCACTGAGGGGGGTCCCGTCTGTCCCATCCCCATCTGCCCTGCCCGTGCCGGCTGCGCTGGGCTCCGCCGCCGCTGCCGAGGCCTCCCGCCTGCTTTGTCTCTGCCGGGAGCTGCCAGATCAGCTGCCATGAGCCATGCGCGGGCTATCCACGCTCCGGCTCAGTCTCCACTGGAAGATCCCCCTCTGGTGGTTCCAGCAGCGGACCACACCTGCGCCTTGGAGGACCAAGTTTAAGCGCAAATTCCTCCCCTCATTCCCTCTTCTTCCAACAACAAGGGAAAACCAGCAGGCACCCCCAGGAGATCAGAAAATGCCAATGGCACCTACTGATTGGGGTCAAAATGATGAGGAGAGGAGGAAACACATGAATAATTATTGTAATTTGATAATCAAGGGAATAAACGAGGCGGCATCCCAAAGGAAAAATGCAAAAAAGGTTTTTTAAGGGACAGCTTTTTAAGGGACAGCTTTTTAGAGACAAAGAAGAAACTCCAACTGAATAGTCAGACAGACTTAGGACATTTTAAGAGAAATTGCACTAATCAGGTAAAAGATCTGAAAAACTTCTGAGAGATGGGAACAGAAGAGGAATAGAGAAGTCATAAGCTCTATATTTTAGAAGACAGAAACCATCTAGAGTTAGTGATAACTTAAAAAGTAAGTACCCAAGAAGAAAAAGAAAGAACCTGCCTCCTACATATTCAAAAAGGTTATAGTGTAAGCAAAGACACTGTAAAGGTAAAAAGAGCAAAAGGAGAGAGTTTCACAGTTCCTGTCCTTAAAGATGTGGTAATTGAAGGAAAAACTAGAATTTGGATAGAGGATCTCTTATTGTTCCCAGGGCAGATGGCAACTTATTAATAAGAGATTTACAGGTGAAACTAGGAATAGGGATTATACCAAAAGAAGGGAAAATGATAGCTAGTTTTAAAGCTTGGCCAAGAAATTGAGAAAAAAATTAACAACAAATTTAGGCTGGGAAAGGAAATAGGAGAGGATTAGACATTGACCCTATAAGGGTCACAGTTGAGAGAGAAGAGTGTCCCATATTTGTCCTATATCCTTAGAAGAACAGGAAGGTTTCAAGCCAGTAATAGAAGGACTTATAAAGCCCTCATAATACCCCTATTCTCCCAGTAAAGAAGGCCAGTAGAAACTAATTTTTATTATGTGGAGAAACTGAAGTTGAGGTTAGAGAGGCTACTATATGTTTTTTGAATTTTCTCGGGGAAAAAGGATTAAGGGCATGAAAGAGGGGAATCAGAAAACTACTCGGATTATTGGAATATTGCAGATTATGGACTGACAGTTTATAACTCATCAAATATTGAGCCAAACTTATAAGAAAATTAAGCAAAGATTTATTAATTTGTCTGCGAGACCGAAGTTTGGTCGTCAAAACCACCACAGCCAAAGAGTCAGTGTCGAGCCCGGGATCAGCACCGGGTGAACACRGATCTGACCTCCCAAGTGTCAGAGTCTCCCCAGTTCACGTTCGCGGCTAGTTGACTCCGGAGAAGCCATGTATTCACATGTATCAGGATGGTGCTGTTGGTTATCTCGACAGATGTAATCGGCAGGGTGGTAATCACTTTCAGGTGGACCCAACAACTCAGGGGAGCCAACGATTATCATCCTGGAAGCCTCTATTCTTACGTTAAAGCATCGATGTTTATCCTAACATGTGTCCAGGAACTAGACGTATATGAATAAGACAGCTGCTCCTGGCCAGGATAGTCAAAAGGCATGGTTTGGATTTTCCAATATTTTATACATTAATAGCATGAATTATCTCTACCATATACTACAATCCCTCCCCATTTATATCATCAATTTAATTCATGTTCCCAAATTGCTAAATTTCTTTCATTTCTACTTCTACCCGCCACCATTAAGGGTCTTTCACAAAAAGAGTAACCTTTCACACTATCCTGTACTCTCCCTGTGGAACATCCTGATATTCCATATTATTTACATTCGTTTTTGCTCATTTCTCGAACTTTTCCAATACTTCGGCAGCGTTGCTGGCATGCTTCCTTTCTCCCAGTCTCATGATCTTAGATGTGTTGTCTCAGGAACCCCTCTCCGGGTACACGGGCACTATTGCTGTCTGCATTCCCTGGACCATGGAATGGATCAGTCTAATAAAACACAGAATTAGAAAAGGCAGGAATAGGATTCCGGCTACTGAACAGAGCACGAAAAACATCACTTTGTTCCACCAGCCCCATCAAACAATCTGTCCCGCCATGAAGACTGTAAAATCGAATTCCATTTTTGAACAGGGACATGGGCCACCTTTTTGATTTTGGCTGCCGAACCTCTTTTGGTTTCCCCATAATCATCAATTTCAATACAACATTCCGATTCATTGAACTTTCCACATACTCCCCCTTCTTTGGCCAGCAAATAGTCTTAAGCTATTCGATTTTGGTACACAAATGCCTGTACCTGTGTGTGCTGCCGACTAAGCAAATCCAGGGCCTCAGAGGTGTGATTCGATACAATTTCTACCACTGCCTGCAGCCTAATCAGTCTGTTCAGTAGATAAATTGGAGTCCTATACCCATAGCTTCCATCCTGGACCCACAYGGCCGGGTCAGTCCATAATAATCAATTATTCTTGCTGCTGGCCATTCTTCTTCCCCTCAAGTTTGCTTACCACTTATCACCAGTATCACCTTTTTCAAACTTCTCCTCTCCCTTCTCAGGGTCTCATACAGTGGAGCCCCTACTAGGTTACTCTTTGTTCGAGGGAGAGTAAAGAGCACCAGCTGGATCATGCTTAAGTGCATGATCCCTTCCACCTTGGGGGTAACTCACTGTATGCCTTTCCACAAATCCAATAAATTCCATCCGGGGCTTTCCATCTGATGCTTATTCTCCCTGGGTCTCCCCAGTATTCTCTCATGCCCTCCAAGGATTGAAAATGTTGGCTCCTGGATCTTTGACCCAACAAAGTGTTATTCTTTTATTCCATTCACAGTTTGTCTCATTCTTCTGGCTCCAGTACCCCGAAGGGAGTTCTGGCTGCCAGATCTTGCTTTTGCTGTTCGAGTTCACCATCAAGGCAGACACACACGGAGTGTATCCCACCATTTTGGTGTACTCCTTTCCTTCTCGACTGATGCAGATGGTTCCAATCACCCTCTGGTCCAAAATCCATCCCTCAGGTCTCTGTGGCAATTTTGAGACCCTCGGATTGTCCCATTTCAAAGCTGTTCTGGAGCCAAATCTTCCCCTTTTCAAGGCCATTTCTCTGCGGACTTCAGCCTCCCACAAATCCAACAATTTGACAATCCTAGTTTGGTTGCAATTTCTTGCATCAGGTCAATGAACAGGTTCCTGTCCGGGGAAGGTAGTTCCCTATTAGCATATTGTTTCTCCAGCAATTCATACTGTTCTCCCAGTGTTTTCAATATTTCTTGTTCAACTCTTTTTCTCCTCATTTCAGACTCCCTTTGCTTCAGTTCCTGAGCTATCTCTCTCATTCTCCCCTCAGGATCTTCACCATTTTTATTTCTCATGAAACAGACAACCCAGTCATATTGCAGGCACATCCTATCATTCTGTGCCAAATGGAATATATGAGAGTCTCTGTTCAAGGTAAACTTGCTATCAAACTTAAAAGTTCTTGCCATCCAATACATTTTCCCATTCATCATGCATATCCCCAGCCTTGCATTGTCGTAACACAATGGATTCACCTGGTGATACATGACAAAGATCGATTCAGTCTTTCCCCCAACCCACATGGTTTGGTTACATTGGTTACAAATGGGGATTGACATTATTTCTGCACTTCGTTTTCGTATCTGATGTTTGTCCTCGTCTGACTGCTCGTTCCTTAGCCCTGCCTTGGGATTGATACACCAAATCCCTGTTTCCAATTCACACAATTTGACCCGCATGCCATTCTTCCAACAGTACCTGTCAGGTTCCCTGAGACATTCTTCCGGGGCTTGGTATGCTGAGGGTCTCCGGTCCCCTTTCACCACTGGGACAACGTGAGTGCAATTTCCGCCTCTCCTTGGGACCTCAGTGTGCAGACTCTGCGTCCTGCACACGACTAGGCTCAGGCCAGTCAGGATTCCCACCAAGCATACTCCTCTGCCTTTGCCTCTGCCCCCTGGGGTGCCACCAGYGGGGAGGAAGACCATCTTCACAGCAGCAGGAGAATTCTTTGGGGAAGACACCCTTGGACCTAGCTGCATACCTCCTTTTAAAAGCACCCCACTGTGAAACCCTGACAGAATCGGAACTGCACGGTACTTTGATGGATTTCCAGCACTCCACATCCAGAATCTCTGCTTTTGATCTAAGCTTCCCATCCATCCTGTTCTGAAAAATTTGAAACCACTCCTGTGAATCTAATTCARTGATTCCCAAATTTGTGGCTAAGGTTAGGATTCGGTCAGTCAGCTCGAGCTCTTCCTCCAGACACTGAGTGCACAGCCCCTTAGGCCTCTATCCCCTTCTACAGTGAACAACAAAAACCCTCTGACAATATTCACATTTAAAGTGTACAAACGGGTAGCATACACAATCAGACAGTATAGAACCTATCCGCTCACCATCGGTCATTTACAAGGACGTTGGAGTCTGAGGTTCAGGTCACCTGGGGAAGAAGTGACCCTCCACTCGGGCACTTCCTCCTGATGTTCGACTTTCTTCACCCTAGACCCGTGTGTCCAGCCTTTCTCTGCCATCCAAATGGCCGTGTCTGTTGTCAGGAGCGCAAGAAAGGAACCTTCCCAGTGAGGAGAGAGAGGCACCTCCTTCCACACTTTTACAAGCACTCAGCCATCCAGTTGGATTTTGTGGATAACGAATCCTAGAGGAGCACTCTGGGCCACTCTCCCTTGTTTTCTGAGTTCCTGCAAATTTTGGTTGATTGCAACCAGATACAGTTGAATCTGACAGTCCTCAAACCTGGGGTGTCCCACCGCCATTCCATGTCTATATGGTATCCCATGTAACATTTCAAACGACGAGAGTCCCGTCTCCAAATGAGGAATCGTTTGGATATTCAGCAATACTACAGGCAGGCATTTCAACCAGGACATCTGAGTTTCGAAAAGCAATTTAGATAACTGCACCTTCAAGCTCTGATTCATTCTTTCCACTTGTCCTGAACTCTGGGGATGCCATGGAGTGTGGTATTCCCACGGAATTCCGAGTGCATCAGCCATCTGCTTAATAACCTTTGATGTGAAATGTGTCCCTTGATCTGAATCAATGCAATTCACCACCCCGTATCGGGGTACAATTTCTACCAACAATTTTCTAGACACCGTTTGAGTCGTTGCTCGTGGGCTAGGAAAAGCCTCCACCTAATGAGTCAATTTGTCCATGATCACAAGCACAAATTTGAATCCTCCCACTGTTGGCAACTCTGTGAAATCAACCTGAATTCTTTCAAATGGTCGGTACGCAGCAGGGCAGCTTCCCAGGGCAGCCTGTTTTGCCCTCGATTTGTTAACTTTCTGGCAAATCAGGCACCCTTGTACCTCTTGTTTGGCCAATTCATAAATTCCCTTGCACCCGAAAAATTTCAAAAATTGTTCTGCCAGGGCCTGTGCCCCCCAATATGTTCGCTGGTGCAATTTCCATAAAATCCTCCTTGTAAATCCTTTAGAAACTAGTTCTGTCCCATCAGGTAATCTCCACTTAACCTTCTTTCAGTTCTCCTCCAATCTTCTTGTAACAGTCAATCTCTTTTGGGAGGGCTGAGGAGGATCATCGGGGACCTCAGTCCCTTCGATCTCCGGGGTACTCACCGTCATCAACGCTGCGGTTTTGGCTTCCTGGTCCACCAAATTGTTTCCCCTGGTCCAGAACTGAATTCCTGCCTGGTGTCCCTTCACATGGACCTCCGCAATTTCCTCCAGCCCCCTTAGAGCTTCTAAGATTTGCCGAATTAATTCTCTGTGCATCAGTCCCTTTCCCCTCGTGTTGATCAGCCCCCTTTCCTCCCAAATTTTCCCAAATGTGTGGACCATTCCAAAGACGTACCTAGAATCTGTAAAAATTGTTCCCTTCTTTCCCTTGCAGTCCCTTAAAGGCCCTCAGAACTGCGTACAGTTTGCATGCCTGTGCCGATCAACTCGCACTCAGGGGACCTGCTTCAATTACCTTTCCAGTCTTTCCATCCACGACTGCGTATCCTGACTTCCTTTTTCCCTCAACTACTCTCCTTGATCCATCCACAAACCACTTTTCTCCCTCATCCAATTCTCCCTCTTCTAAGTCCTCCCTGATCTTTGTTTGCAATTCAACCACTTCCACACAATCGTGAATCAATTCCTCTGAAGCTTCCCCAAACAATAATTGTGCAGGGTTCTGCGCGGTCATTATTCTCAATTCCAAGTCCTGCAAGTGAATCAAAATGGCCTCATACTTTAACAACCTTACATCAGTGATCCATTGGTCTACCTTCTGCTGTGGTATGTCCCGCACGTTGTGCGGTGCAAATACTACCAACGGTGCACCAAAGGTTGCCTTCTTGGCTTCCTCCACCAGCAATGCTACAGCGACAATCTCCTGCAAGCAGGTGGGCCAGCCCCTGCTGACCGGGTCCAAAAGTCGGGACAAGTAACCCACCAGTTTCCTGACCCCCGCCCAGTCCTGCGTCAACACCCCATGTGTAGTGTGACTGCTCACATCCACAAACAACTGAAARGGTTTTCTCACGTCAAGGAGGCTCAGCACTGGTGCTGCCATGAGTGCTTCCTTGACTTCTCTGAATTCCTCTTCGTCCTCCTTTGTCCATTTGATCTGGTCCATGGTGAGTTTCTCATATAGAAACTTCACCTTCTCACTGTACCCTTCAATCCACTGCTGGCAATATATCCCAACAACCCCAAAAGCTGTCTGACCTCCCTTTTTGTTTGCGGGGGTGGCAAGGCAATAATCCCTGCCACCTTTTCTGGATCCACTTTCTTTTTGCCCTTGGTTAACCAATGTCCCAAGTTCCTGACCTCGAATTGCAACTGTGAATTGCAACTTCGACTTTGATGCTTTCAACCCCTTTTCCCCCAAAAACTTCACAAGCTCGATTGTGCTTGTCCTTACAACCTCCTCCCTTGGGCTTGCAACCAACAAATCGTCAACATATTGTAGCAATTTTGTTCCTTCTGTTGGTACAAAATGACTTAAAACCTGCTCAAGTGCCTGCCCAAATAAATTCAGAGAGTCCATGAAGCCCTGAGGCAACAAAGTCTACCTAAGCTGCTGCTTTCTGTTCATCTCCGGATCTTCCCACTGAAATGCAAAGTAATCTCTGCTGTCCTCAGCTAGAGGACAAGTCCAGAAAGTGCCCTTCAAGTCAATCAATGTGTCCTCGGGATAAATGTTATTTAACAAAGTGTAAGGATTTGAGACTGTGGGGATCAAAGTCTTAGTTCTCTTATTCAGCGCCCGTAAATCTTGCACCAGCCTAAAGCTGCCATCTGTTCTTCTCACAGCCAAAATTTGGGTGTTGTGCCGAGACACGCACGGCTCCAACGTTCCTTTCTTTATCAACTCGTCAATCACCGGCTTCAATCCCTTCCTCCCCTCCATGGAGATGGGATATTGTTTGACCCGTATAGGGTCCTCAGGTCTCTCAATTTTGACACGAATCGGCTCTATGTCTGTAGCATTGTATGTTTTATATGGGCTTTGTTGTAAAGTTGGTTATTTTTTATAAGTTAAAATTTTGGGTTGATCCTCGGTTCCCCCCAYGTTCTCCCTCCTGATGGTTGTTCCTCCCACCTGTTACCTGTCAGTCATTGTCACCGTCCCCTTTCATTTTGAGAGTCTTCTATGTCAATCATCCCTCACCTAGCATATGATTCGTCCCCTGAGCCTTTTCCCTCCCCTGGGCCCTTCCTATTGGTTCAGTTGTGTCCCTTGCTCCTCCCCTGGGCTTTGTTCATTGGTCCCTTCTGTCTCCTTCCATTACCCCCTTCCCCTTTTTAAGCGCCTCCCTAATGGTTTTTCCCTGACACCGTTACTGGCCCTGCCCGGGCTAATAAAGTGCCTTGGCATCCACACGCGTGTCCACTCCTTCATTCCTTTACCTCAGTACTTTGCAGTCCTGCTCTCACCTGCGTCACCACGCCACAGACGGAGCCACTACTCGGGGTTCTCGTAGAGAACCTGGGAGTGGCGGGACCCGTAGTCTCCACCGGTCACTCCGAGAGCAGCTAGCCGGCCCGTCAGCTCTGGTGGCCGTGGAAGCGAGACTGCAATGTCCATACTCCCAGCCTCCCCTTGAACATACCACACCCTCAGGTCTATCTTTTCTTCATCTTGGACGGTGAGTTTGTATATCCTCACCTTGAGCTGGGATTTTTCCACTGCCAACCCGATCTCTAGAACAACCATCACGTCCTGCCCCAGCAGATTGAAATCAGCATCCTGTATCAGCAATGTATTTCCTTTGTGCTTTTTATTTTCCGTTTCTAGTTCTACATCTTTTATGATTGGAACCTCGAAAGGTTCCCCCTTTGCCCCAGTTACCATCATGGAATCGTTGCTCAGAGAGCACCCCATCGGCAGCTGTTGCACCACTGTCCGTTCCGCCCCCGAGTCAACCATAAACCACATCTCCTCCCTGTGGGGTCCCATTTTTAATTTTATCAAGGGCTCCCTCGGTGTTCCAGACCCCAAACTGAAAAGCCCCTGACACCCCTAATCTTCCTGGAACATTGCCTGGTCCTTGGATTTGTTGGGACAATTCCTTCAGATGTGTCCCTTCTCTTTGCAGTAATAGCACTCAAAATCCCGCCTTTGATCATTTGATCCTTTTCCCGGTGAAGAACCCTGTTTCTTCGCCGGTGCCTTTTTTGCTGTGTCCTTGCCTTACTCTTGCTTTTGTGCCTCCCTTACTGCCATCACCAATATCTTGGCTTGGATCTTTTGTTTCTCCTCATCCCGTCTCATGCAGACTTTCTGGGCTTCCCGAAGCAGCTCCTGCAGTCCCTGTTTCTGCCACCCATCTATCTTTTCCAACTTCTTCCAAATGTCCTCCCAAGATTTCGCCACAAACTGCATTTTCAACAAAACCATCCCCACTGGAGAATCGGGATCCGTCCCCAAATACATTCTCAGACCCCTTGTGGAGTCTCCAGCCATTCCGTGGGGGTCTCATCTGTCTCTTGGCATTCTCAGAGTACCTTGCTCATGTTCTGTCCCTTGGGTACCGCCTCTCTGATATCCTGAATTGTCATATTTCCCAGCTTTATCATTTTCTGCCTCTCCTCCTCCGTCTGGGCTTCCCAAGACGGCTTCTGACCAGGCCGTCTCTCCTCCCCGGCTCCCCTGTTAGGGTTCCTCTTTTCCCAGTCTTTAATCACAGCTTGCCTGATTATGTCTCTTTCCTTGTTGTTAAACAGCAATCTTAGGATTGCTTGGAGATCCTCACAGGTGTATATTCTGGTCCCCAGAAATTCATCTAATCTTTCTGCCACCCCCAAGGTATCATCCATTAATTTTCCCATTTCTTTCTTGAATGCCCTTACATCATTCATGTCAATCGGCGCATGTACAAAGCCAAGCACTCCCAGAGCTGTCAGCACTTCCCCTAAGGGAAAGATGCCGGGCTTCTCTTCCTCATCCCCACTGTCTCCCGTGGTTGCCCTCCTTGTTCGCCACCTTGTTTGATGGGCCAGGGAAGAGCTGTCTCTGGAGATGGTTACCTGTTTCTTTTCCATTTTGGGAGAGGTCTGCAGCAGCGCTTGCTCACGTGGGAGCAGGTTCGCCACCGCTGCTTGTCCATGTGGAAAGGAGGGCGCTGCAGCCTGCTCCGGTGAGGGCGGTGGTGCCATGCCCTGACCCAGCGGGATCACTGCCTCGGGAGACATCGTGGGCACCGGTTGTGCCTGCACGGGTTCGGGTTGTTGCGGAGGAACAAGGTAAGGAGGTGGAAGATTTTCCAAAGGTTCCCATTCCTTTCCTCTGTTTGCTGCATGTCGGAGGGCTCGTATCGGGTATAAACTCATACAAGCGTACCTCCACATCTCGGCATACTCAATTTCCTCAAAATCCTGCGGACAGCGATCAAACACGTGATTGTACAAGGACTCRCAAGTCCAAGCCTCAAAAGTGCTGAAAATCGGCCATACCACGTATTTTCCAATCTCCTTCCCTCCCCATTTTTCCATGCAAAAATGGACCATTTTCTTCTTGGATCTTCTCACTCTCCTCCGACTTTTGTCCCAATGTTYTAGCATCCACCCCAACTTTGATTAGGACTGTCTCTTGGGATTTCTGGCAGAACCTTCCTGGGACTCTGGGGAGGTTTTTCCTGGGATTTCCTCTGAAACCTGCTCTTTCCCAATCCCATTCTTTCAAGGATTTCTGCGATTTTTCTTACCTTGTCTCCTCCGGCTGGGGTGTTCATTGCAAGTCCTGATTCTTTGTCCTGTGCCGATTTTCTGGGCTTGCGAAAAGCTGCCAGTCTCACTCAGTCAAGCAGACAACTGTTCTGCTGACTTTTCAACTGATCTCCGGTTTTCTTACCTGTTTCCTCCAAATCAGAAGGCAGACTCCTAGAATTTTCTAGGATTGTCTCTTCCCTCTTCTGACCCAACCGTGACCAATTTTCCCCCTCAAACTCCCCTCAAGCCTTGCGTCCCACATGTGTCAAGCAAAACATTCCGCTTCCCCCTTGACCAACCATGTCCCTTGCGGGATGGTGGAACTGCCATCGTGGGGTCCGCCCTCGCTCTGTGACAGAATCCCATCTCGCATACATGTTCGGTCACACCCCACTCAACCACGCGATACTCACGGTTCCTTTTCCCGTGTGGATTACTTCGTGCACGTCGATTTTTCCGGATGGAAAATAACCTGGGCTCGGAGATCCCCTGGATCATTCAGAGTTTTCCGAGAATTGGGTCCATTTTATCCCTCTTTGGCTGTAGTTTCGGTTTCACTTGTTGTGATTTTGATAGGCCTTGCGGACTCCAATCCCACTCAGACCGCTGAAATCAGCTGGGCGCCTTCCGGGCGGGGAAGGGGTCCTGAACCCCAATATCAAATCACATCGAGTTGTCAGCAGATTGTTATAAATTATCCAATCGTGAGCCAAACTTGTAAGAAAATTTAGCAAAGATTTATTAATTTGTCTGCAAGACCGAGGTTCGTTCATCGAAACCACCACAGCCAAAGAGTCAGCATCGAGCCTGGGATCAGCACCAGGTGAACACGGATCTGACCTCCCAAGTGTCAGAGTCTCCTCAGTTCACGCTCGCGGCTTCGCGCAGCGAGTTTTTATACAGTTTATTCTGACCAATTTTTCTTTGTGTCTCTTCACATGTATCATTGTTGCTTTCCATGTGCAGAGGTGGACAAAGGCCCCGTCCAGGTCCAGGTGTCTCAATGTCGTCAGTTGACTCCGGAGACGCCATGTATTCACATGTATCAGGATGGTGCCGTTGGTTATATCTCGACAGACGTAATCAGCAGGGTGATAATCACTTTCAGGTGAACCCGACAATTTGGAGAAGCCACTGATTATCATCCTGGAAGCCTTTATTCTTACGTTAAAGCATCGATGTTTATCTTAACATGCCGGGAATTAGATGTATATGAATAAGAGAGCTGCTCCTGGCCAGGATAGTCAAAAGGCGTGGTTTGGATTTTACAATATTTTATACATTAATAGCATGAATTATCTCTACCATATACTAAAATAGATACACACAAGCAATAAAATTTTTATATTGAAAATTAACAAAGGAAAATGATGTTAAATTAGAAGAGTTGAAGTTCAAACTGGTTTAAGTACCAGCTTTAAGCTTTCCCTCGTTAGAAAAACCCTTTTCATCCGTACATAAATGTAGAAAATGGAGTAGCTCATAGAATTCTAATTCAGGACTGGGGAGGAAAAAAGAGATCAGTAGCTTATTTATCAAAGATGTTGGACCCAGTAAGCCACAGCTGGCCAGTATGCATTCATGCTATAACAGCTACTCCAATCCTAGTAAAAGAAAGTTGTAAGCTTACTTTTGGAAGTAAACTAGTTGTGTGTACACCTTGTAGAGTCTGAGGTGTGTTGAATCAAAGAAAAGAGAAAAAGATAGGTAAAAGAAAAGAAAGTAAGAAGAGAAGAAAGAAGTTGAAGAAGGGGGAGGGGGGGTTAGCAGACTCTGGGATATTAGAATATGGATGTCTTGGTGCTGGAGGAGGACATGAGTCTGAATGCAGTTTCTGCATGAAGAGCAGGGAAGTGTCTTAACACAAGGTTGTTAGTAGGTTATTTAATGCCGTAATGGGCTTTGGAGAAGGTTTAACAGAACAGACCCTCCTTGAAGGAAAAAAGAAGATATGTTAACTATGGAAAAAGAATGTCAAGAACACCTGGGGATGCCAGGTTTAGGATTATCAAGGCTAGAAGGTGTTTAGCTACTCTCGTATGAGCCCCGAGATCTCAGAAGTGGGCTAGCTCAGTAGCAGAGCTGCCGGGGGGTGGCTCCCAGCCCGCCAGGGTCCCAAGTCCAAGATAGCAGCCTCGGCTGCAGCAAGTGGGTCGAGAAAGAGATAGATAGAGATAGAGAGAGAGAGAGAGAGAGAAAAGAGAAAGAGGAAGAGAGGGTGAAAGAAACGTGAGGCATGCCCCCAGGGTCCCCATACCCGTGGCTGTCTGTGAGTTTCTTCTCCTCAGTCCTGCTCGGGCAAGATCTGCCCTGGCCAGAGCCACTCCAATAAAGATAAGATCAAGGCAGAGATAGCTGACTCTCCAAACCTCACAAGGTTGTTTATTTTTTAAAGTAAGGTTTTTTTCTTTCTGTTTTCTTGCTGTTAAAAAGAGGAGGCTTTTGTTCTGAGGAATGAATCTGTAATGCTAATTATGGCTCACAAAAAGAAAGATTTGCCCCTGCAGCTGTTAGCATAGCTGGATACAAGAAGAAGAGGTGGCTGTGGAAATAGCTTTTTGCTAAACCCAGAAAGTTTTGAGGAAAGTTGATAGTAAAAGTTAATACAGTATTGTAGTATTGTCTTTTTTCACTGTGTTGGTAAGTGCTTTTCAGGTACTACTAAAGCAACAATTTGAACCACAGTAAGAGTGTGAATGCATGCCAGAAAAATCAAAGGACTTGTGAAGGAACCTGATGGACTATCAGATCCAAACCAAATTGACTTTCAAGTGGGGACTGGGTGGTAATGGTTTGGGAAGACCCAAATGATGAAAGGAAGGTACAAAGAATAACACCTAACTGAAAAATAAGGCAAAGCTTACATCACTGGTTTCAAGCACTGCCTGAATAAGCCCTGAGACGCCTCTGACACCTCCTTGGGGAGGAATATTTCAGACAGAAAGATCAGGACTAGTTTTAGTCTAAGAGTTCTTACATTCTGACCTTAGCCTGTGAATTGTATAGGGAAGAGGGGGAATTACCATTTCCATCAGTGCCATACTGTAAACTTTATTTGATTAATTCCAATACTAGACTATGCTAGCTGGGTTTTAAGTAAATGTTTGAATTGTGGGAATAATTGGTAATGTAGTTCACAAAATCTATGCTTTTGTTGCAAGAAGTGTCAAAGTAATAACTTTGTTTTGTGAATGGGAATTATTAGTGTGTGTTGAATGAGAGATACCTGAGGAATGGTGGGAAGCCACAGTTGAGGAGTGTCAAAAATGATTGGCCTAAAAATTAGTAAAGAGAAGTGACAAGGGAAATAGAGGGCAAGCCTGGGTTGATGACTCTACTTGCCACCAAGAAGATCATATACACCTGCTATTGGCAGCAACCCCATAGGCAGGGAAGGTGGGGGTGTAAGCCATACCAGACCTCTGTTATTCCTGTTTCTGGCACTCATTTGTTGTCTTCTCCCTTTTGGGACACTGGCAAGCTTGTGTCACAAATGCTACTGAAAGCATTACATGGAAAGAAACCAAAGTTCCTTTTTTATTACACACATTTATGTCAACAGCCACTGCTATAACCCATCCAAATTAAGTACCTGTAGACAAAGTGGAGAAAATTATTGGATTGCAAGAAACTTAGGAAAAAGTGGTAATAGACAGCCAATTGAATGTCCAAAAGGAGAGAGATAAATTTGTTTTACATTTAATCTGAAAGATACAGCTCAGGATTTGGTAAAAGAACAACTAGCAAACAAAAAGGTAAAACCAGCATAGCAATCTAACTCTGTATTGACCCCAAATTATATGCTGAATCGTATTATAAGACTCCAAGCAGTCATAAAGATGATAACAAATAAAGCTGCTCAGGCATTGGAATTAATATCAAGTCAGCAAAAGCAAATAAAAACTGTAGCATGTCAGAATAGGTTGGCTTTGGACTATTTATTGGCTAAAGAAGGGGGTGTTTGTGGAAAGTTTAATATATCAGATTGTTGAAAATAGATGACAATGGGGATGTCGTTCTAGAAAAAGCAAAAGATATCAGAAAAAAAAAATGCAGGTACCAGTCCAAAATTAGAAAATAATGTTAAAATCTAACTGGTGGAGGAATGTATTAGAGATAAGATGACAGAAGAAATTAAGATTTTTCCTTTATGTGTTACAACTGTTTGGATATTTCTTCCTTGTTTAATCTCCTGTTTTATTTAATTGCCAGCATAGTCCAGAAGATACAAGTAGACAAGAAATATTGCTCAAGCTGAATGATTTATAAAGAATAAGAGGGGGAATTGTGAAAAATGCATATTATATGATTGGTTTTTTCCAAATATTAAAATGAATATTATGTGTTATGTTAGAAAGTTATGCTGTATTAACTCTCTTAAGTAGTATGTTAAATATAGTTTTAGGTTATAACATAATGTTAAAATAGAAACTATACAATGTGAGATATTTTTAAACTAGAAATTAGATACTGAAGAAATTCCTCGCACAGAGATAACCGCAACAAGCCCCAAGAAAAGAAAAACTTTCTTCAACCTCCTTTTCGTCTTTGAAGTGCCAACAGGATTAAGGAGGAGAATTGACAATAACCAGAGAACACCCTTTGTTTGGAAAGAATTTTTGAATCATGTATGAGATAGATGAATATGCAATAGGCTATTGCTTTTAAGAGTTAATCCTTTGTTAGAAAGCCATGCTTTTCAAGAAGAAAGCATTCAAAAGTTCATAATTCTTTTTTTTTGCTGTCCTTTATTGTCCTAACTCTGATTGTCCAAATTCTTATTGCTCTAATTTGTATTGCTATTTTTATAACCATTTTATTACTATTAAACTTTTAAAATTTTAAAACAAGTGATTGATGTTTTTCACACTCCTCTACATTGCCTGCATTTTGTTCCCTTCTCTCACTCAAGGGAGGATTGAAGCACTGAAAGAGTCAACACCTTGCCTGAGGCCTGCAGATGGTCACCTGAACCAGGCTGGCTGATGCTTGTGGCGGGAGCTGTGGCTGGGGCTGCGTCAGGATCGGCTGTATGGCTGGTCTTTGGTTTTCTCTGCATTCAATTCCAGCCACAGGGGCACTTTCTGCACAGGCTGCAGGGCTGCCTCTGGCCTCAGCTGCCTGACCTCGTGCGATGGCTGCACTGAGGGAGGGCACCTGGCCACAAGATGTTAACAGCCATGACCCAGCCCGGCTTTGGCCAGGGCCCCCTGCAGCCTCCCTGCCCCTGCCTGGCAGCTGCTGGGCCTGGCCTGGCCAGGACGGGGTTTGGGGGGGCTCCCTGGAGAGGGGCCTGGCCAGCTGCAGAGCCTGCCCAGCCTAGCCCAGCTGAGACAGAGGCCAGGCCAGGCCTTGTTTCCTGTTCCAAGGCTGGAAGGAAAAGAGGAAGTTCCGGGGTTTCTTTTGTCTTTTAACAAAGAATCTGTTTTTCACAGAGGTGTGTACAGCTTTCCAGTGGCTGGAAGCTTTGCATCACTTCTGTAAATGTATCCCATGCAAAACCAGGATACAAACAATCCCAAATGTAATATATGTTGGGAAATAATTCCTGCTATAAAAGAATGTATTTTATAAAGATTGTGAAATCCAAACAAGTTTCTGACCACAAGCAGCCTGAGAGGCAGACGTTTATTCGAATTCCAAAATTTCTGAAGGTGGCAGGAGAATAATCGGCAGTTAGCTTATGAATAGACGCACCCTGCGCTATGATCACTGTTATCTCAAGTCATCGGAAGACAGAAGACGCCTAAGAGCGATCATCTCATCGCCCTGTTGATAACATCAATCAAGATAGCTGAAGTTGCCAGAAAGATGTTGCTAGAAACATACATGTGAAGACACTACTTCCCTGGATCTGATTAATCCTGGCTGGCAACCAGGAAACAGCGATTGTCCAGCTCTGCACAGTGAAAGAACCAACTATGAATATGCAGAGTTACAAAAGAAACTGGGACTCCTTCACCTTGGGCATAATAAACTGTATCAAACAACCTGCAAGAAGCAGCTCTCGTGAATGGGGAAGGGTCCGATGTAATCGAGGTTGGATCCAGGTTCACCCAGCACTGAACCCGGGCTCGACGCTGTCTCTTTGGCTGTGGTGGTTTTGAGGGCTGTATTTTGGTCACAGAAGAAGATAAATCTTTTCGCATTTTTGATAATTTGGTTTTCCATCAATCATTTATAACACCAAATTTCTTGTTGCACTTTGTTTTTTTCTTTTTTTTTCACCGTAAGTTCTGGAAAAGTGTGTGATCTTCTCCATATCATTGGTCAGTTTCTCTTTTATACAATCAAAACCACAGTAAGACCCTATGATAGCCACAAAACTGAAAAATGGAAGTGTCACTTCAAACTCTCTATGAAATGATAGAAGTAATTCTTTTATAGATTGTCCATTCCTTGTTGTGGATCCCCAGAACTGGTACCTGTTCTCTTCCTTAACCTTCTCCCTCAGCCATTTGTGCTAAGCTCACTCCATGTCTCCTCTCCCCCTTTTCCACTCTCCCCACTGCCTGACCTCTGTTTCCCACAACTAGCAGATTTTCCTTCCTCCTTGCTTGTTGTTTCTCTGGGGTCACTGATTAAATAAATCCCACAAAAGTGGCCTGCTATTGATCTTTAGAGCATGCTGTAAGTATTTTCCCTCTGCCCTGAAGTGAATTATTTTATAAACACTTATCTTTAGAAACTCAGCTGGTCCATTATCCACAGCAGCAGCTCAGCAGTGCTCATATTATAATTGTTGTCCTTACACACACCATTGTATCAGATTGCTCCAAAAGCAAGTGAAACATGTCTGTGACTGTTTCACCTACTCTAAGTGCTTTTGTCCTTGTTGTGGGACCCAAAGAAAAGTTCCTCCTCAAACAAATCCTTGAATCACTGCTCTGGGCTTTCTTCATTTGTTTGGTTTTAAATTCAGAATAAGAAAATTAAGCGTTTGTACCTTTTATTTTGCATTGCTTCAAGTTTTCTTTCTTTTTATTGCAAGTGGTATTTTGCTTAATGAAAAGGGTTTGTTTATTCATTCTTCAAAAGAGCGACGAAAATCTTAGGTGAGGAGTAGTAGTTTCCCTGTACATCTTTTCTTTAGTATAATGGTTTAGAGGCAGTAGGGAGCAAAGAAAAGTTATTGATGGGGAATTTGTCCTGCAAAAGCACCTTTTTTGGGGTGTAATGCTTCTGCCCATAGAAGAAGGAATAGAAAGCCTCTAGAAATTCGTATTCATGACTTGGGGAGACTTAGGCTGGGTGTTCACAATAATCGTGGCAGTGTATTATGTTTGTGTAATGCAGCTGTAAGGCTCTGTTTAGGTGAAAACACTGCAGCTTAATATCTGATAATCTGCCCTCTCTAATTAATTCCTAATCAATCAAAGAGCATAATTGAGCCTGACATTTTCAAAATAAAATCAGGTAACAGCTGAAACAAAGAGGTTAAACAAAATGCTCTTCAACCAGTCCCACTTCGATACAGGCACAGGTGTGAATCATATTTCAAGGGAAAAAATTGCTTTTTGATTCATCTTAAAGTGTAGTCTAAATTTTTATGTGTTGCTGATGACTAAATGATGTTCCAGTTTGAGATCTCTTGATAGTTTTTAGGAAATGTTGGTCTTACTTTCTGAAATCAAGCTATTTTTCTGGTGGAAAAAGGATTTGGCTTCAAACAAGTGTTGCCCAGGAAACAGAATATTCTGGTAATGTATTTGATTATATGGTTGTTCCGTGGTTGTTTTATTGCTCTGTAATGAGCTGAATTGCAATAAACAGACTGGGAAGCAAAAATTGGATGCCAGTATGTTATTGCTTGTTGAGTATTAACATTGCTAAAACAACAGTGCGAATTAGGTTTATTAAAAAATGAAGAGTAGTATAGAGAAGACAAGAATAGTCTTAAATTATTTTCTACAGCCAGATTTCTGTGTTCCTTTTCTTTCACTACAACTGATTCTGTGAAATGAAGACATTTTCTGTGTATGTATATTTCTACTGTACCAAGCCAAATCATATTACAGAAAGCAGAATGCAGTTAAATGAGAGTTAAATTACTCTCAAATGACAAGGAAATTTTCAGCTATGAAATGGGTTGTGGGACTAATGTGTTCTTCTAAGTCAGATTGGTCAGGAAAAAAGGAATTAAAATAAAAATCTGGGCTTGTAAAATAGAAATGTGATTTCCAAGGAGGCCTCTTCTAGGACAATCTGGGAGAGGGTCTGGTAAGCGGGATTTGGTTGAGGGATGCTCTAATGGAAACAATCAGAATTAAATAATGAAAAGGTTGATGGTCAGAATTTCTAAGTCCTGGTGTTCCATGTGCTGTGTCCTGGTTACAGGCTGAGGTTCTCCTCCCACAGTTCCTCAATCCCAGTGGCCTCGCTGTTCTCTGGGCAGAGTCCTGACATGGCCATGCATGGGCTGTGAGCAGGGCTTGGGAAAACTCCAGGGTTCTGAAAGGTTGATGAAATCAAGTTTTATAATTGAAATCACAGATGGGAAATCATGACTCTCTTTAGTTTAAAACTGCCAAATTTAAATGGCATTTCATGGGACCAGCAAAACACATTTGTTCAACGACCCCAAAATTACCTTTAAAACAGAATCCAAAGTTTTGTTGGAAACAGTTTTCAAAGTCGTACTGGATAAAATAAAATTTATTCATTCTATGATGAGAAGCATTAGGGGTCTTTCATCTGAACTGTTACCACTTCTCAGATTCCTACTTGCATTTTTATTCTTCTCAGCACAAGTTTGCTGTCTTAGGTATCCTAAGACAAGTGAGTATTAAGAAAAGACTGCATTGGAGATGCACTGCTTTGCAGAATCTTCCTATTACATTTCAGGAGAGCTGGAGGAAGTCCAAATCCAGGAAGGGTGATTTGGAAGCAAGTGCAGAAATGTCTGAAGGAGTTGGTCAATGATGTGTCCCTGCTGGGAAGACAGAGGTGGTGCAGCAGTCGTGGAGAGAGGAGGCAAATTAGGGAGCAGGCACACCTTTGGGTTTTCTTGGAATAGCTGATTCCCAATGATGAAGTGGGAAAAGGGAGGTCAGGAGAATTACTGAAGGAGAAGCAGTGATGAAAGCCAACAAGGCAGGAATTTGGTGTGAGTCTGGAGATCATATTCTGTCTTGTTTCAGACTGTTATTAATGAATTCAGCAGAATGGGAAATTTAAAACAAAGGAACAAACAAGATGATTATTGAGCATTTTTACCTGAGAAATTTTACTGTAAGAAGGCATCGAAACTGAGTCAATCCCTAGTTCTTCAAGAAGAGACAGGGATGGATCAGGTAGTACAGTCTTAGGTACTGAATTTCAGTGATAAGGACAGCAATGACACTGGTAAAGTCTGGAGAGGAGAGATGTCTTGATTTCCTCTGGAGATCACCTGTGCCTGTGTTTAAGCTGATGGAAAGGTGTGCCAGAGCAGAATACAATGTATCTAACCAACATGAATAATTTTGTATCTTTCTGCTGTTAATATATCAATATTTATATTTCTTATGAAAGAAATATGGATATTCTTTCCCTTGGGACAGTCATTAAATTTCATAAGGTTGGTCACTAATTAGCAAAATACAGGTCTCATGAATCAATAATACACATCTAATCTAGCTGGTTTGATAAAAATCAATAGAGTTACCATTTGATGTTTCATGAGCTGGAATAGCTACATATATTTATTTTTTATATAAATTTTAAAATCATAGAATGGTTTGTGTTGGAAGGGATCTTAAAGCTTATCTAGTCTCATCCCTGCCATGGGCAGGAACACCTTCCACTGTCCCAGGCTGCTCCAGCCCCAGTGTCCAACCTGGCCTTGGGCACTGCCAGGGATCCAGAGGCAGCCCCAGCTGCTCTGGGCACCCTGTGCCAGGGCCTGCCCACCCTGCCAGGGAACAATTCCTGATTCCCAAGATCCCATCCAGCCCTGCCCTCTGGCACTGGCAGCCATTGCCTGGCTCCTGTCCCTCCAGCCCTTGTCCATTGTCTCTCTCCATCTTTCCTGCAGCTCCTTCAGGCCCTGCAAGGCCACCCTGAGCTCAGCCCAAAGCTTCTCCTGTGCAGGTGAACAATGCCAGCTGTGCCAGCCTTTCCTCCCAGCAGAGCTGCTCCATCCCTCTGCTCATCCTGGTGCCTCCTCTGGGCTCTCTGCAGCAGCTCCAGGTCCTTGCTGTGCTGGTCCCAGGGCTGGGGCAGGTCTGCAYGTGGGGTCTCACCTGAGGAGCAGAGGGGCAGAATCCCCTCCCCTGCTGCCCTTGCTGGGCTCAGCTCAGGGCAGGGGGGAGGTTCTAGGATGGGGCATATTCAATTCCCATCCACCAGCTCCTGCAAATCCTTCTCCCTGGGCTGCTCTTGATCTGTAAATCTTTTTACATTACAAAGCTAAACCAGCAGCTTTTATTAGTAATCAGTTAAAAAGAAATTCATTCTTAGGAGGAACATATTTCTTATCCTAAAATATCCATCCTGAATTTCTCTGGAACCCCTGGTTCAACCTTTGATAGTTGGTACTGTCAATCAACACCCATTATCTCGTGGCCAACCCGTCTGACAAGCAGTTGTGCCTATCTGACACAGTGTGACCGACTTCTATTTGGCTTATGTGAAAAGAATACATTAGACATCTGCTCCCCCATTTGACTGATTTATCATGCACAGTGAAAGTGCTTCAAAAACATGCTGAAACCCTTGGTAATGTGCTGGGAAGTTAAATTACATCACCATTGCTCCCACCTTTCTGAATTACTTATTGGAAACAAACCCAGCTGATTCAGAATATGAATTTTAAAGATATCCTGAAAAGGAATTATTTTATTATGTGCTTTATTACTTGTTATTAATTTATTAACGCTTGAATAGGAACATCGTGGTGTGAGATGTAACTTCATGGTGAAAGGTATGAAACAAGGTTTGACACAGAATCATTTGGCTTTTAAGAAGTATTAGAAATGATATCACCTACCCCATTAATTCTTACATGAGAAAGCACAGCTCTGGTGCTCCCAACGTAAGAAGGACACGTGGAGCAAGTCCAGAGGAGGCCATGGAGAAATGAACTGGATAAATGAAATGGATGTGAAGCCAGGCTGGGAAAGCTGGGGCTGCTCAGCCTGAAGAAGAGAAGGTTGTGTGGAGACCTTGCAGATCCTTCCAGGGTCTGAGGGGCTGCAGGGAAACCAAGAAGGACAATTCCTTAGGAACTGGAGTGACAGGAMAAGGGGAAAAGGCTTCAAACTGAAAAAGAGGAAATTTAATTTAGAGAAATTTTGCTTCCACTATTAGGCTAAAAGGAAAAATAGGCAATGTAGAAAGATGTGCTAAACCAACAGCCTGGGTTTCAATAAACAGTATCTGTCCAGTTAGCACTTCTGGAAATGAGACATCTAGAAAGCTAAATTAGCTCCAACGCTGTAATTTTTACACTATCAGTACAACAAATAAAAAGCATTAACATACCTWATTTTTCCTGACTGATGAAAATGCAAGTAAATAAAGGAATAATTTCTTTAATGATCTCTTAGAATCAATAATGAATGGGTTTTTCAAGAGGGTTTTTTTTGCATGGCTGTTGTTTTGCAAAGAGATTTTCTTTCCTCCTATTTCTACTGTAAGTATTTCATCAATTATGTGATTTTAAAGTAGAGAAYTTGGAAGAGTGTTAGTAATTTTCTCTAAGAACATTATTCAGCTGCTAATACTTTTGCCAAATGGCTGCTTCTGTATTGATGCTTTTACATGAATCACTAAAAAGAAGAGCAATTAACTTGTCCCTGAAACTATTTCCTATCAATATTTATGTATTATTTTTTGCTAAATTATAAGCAATAAAAACTACCCCTGGGCTTCTTTTGTCACCACAGATGGGATGCTAGAATTTGGTCCAGCCAAAGGAGCATAACCCTACCGAAGCTACTGATTTCTAGGACTTAAAGGAGAACATGTAGATGTCTTTGTCAAGGCACAATGATGGTGCAGTAACATGTTGTTTTTCTCCTCCATTTGGAGTGAAGAAATATGCTCCTGATCATTTTTGTGGGCTGACTTTTGGCCATCAACTTTTTTTTCCAATGAGAGATATAAAAGATTTGTCTGGTGGCTAATTATTCATTAGGAGATTTCAGTTTAAGACCTTCTCTCAAATTCACTAACAACATCTTGATAAATAGTTAAAATACTTTGTGTTTTTAAATGCATAATCCTGTATTTGTCCAGTAATGTCAAAAGAGAAGGTCTGAGATAACTTTTAATGACTATAAATATCTGGGTGACTTTAACAGTACATTTATAACCCAGCTCATTGGTGGGAAGCTGACAGTCTGAGCTGCCAACAGATTGTGTTGGAGAAACAAATGGACCCTTGTGCAGAGTTCCCCACTGTGGGGGCACACAGAGAGTCGTGACACAGCACATAAATCACAACCCCCACAAGAAAGATTGGCCAGCTCTTACACCTGACTTTTGGTGATATGTTTAATCTCAAAGATCTTTTTGACATATTGGAAGATAGTGAGTTGTTGCTGAGAATTTGAAGTGGAAGGAATGGAAGCTGGGACATGGCAGCATGGTGGATCGTGCTCCAAGTGGCAGAGTAAAAATAGGAGAAATATACTCTCTATAGAACGCAGCACATAAACTCTATTTCTTAGCTGCAGTCTGGCCTTTTATATTCATTATTGTCATCTCTGCAATACTTGCTTTGCACTTTTGAATCCAAGCCTCCAGTTCTTTAGATGCTGCTCCCAGATCAGCATTTTCTCCACTTGGGAGAAAATGTTTCTGTTTCCATCATCTTCCAAGAACTGTTGCAGCTCCACTTTGTCAGGAGCCTTTGGCACTGTAGTTCCCTCCCCAGGTGTGCTCTGGAGAGCTAGAGGTGTTTGGAGGAGTGGTGCTGAGCTTGTGGCTGTCCTGTGTCCCTGAAGCCTGAGAGGGTTGGGCCTGTTGGCTTATATAAAAGGAAGCTTAATTTGATCTCTGCTACCTTTAAATAATGCTTCATGGGCACCTGTAGACAGGGAGGAAATATGGGACTGATTTGATTCTGAAAATATATATTTTTTTTTAAAGTGCTAACAAGCATGCTTAGAAGCTTAGAATTTTTATTGTCCTTAAATAAAAAGTAAGTAAATGTTTCTGGAGAGGACTTCATTAAATGAAGGATACTGAGATTTAAACAAACAAAGCCCCAAATGCCCCATATAACATCAGTGTTCTGTTTCAGTTTCAGTCTACATAAAATGATAAATCTTTCAGACTCCATCCAAAACCAACAGCACAGAAACAGCTGCTTGTTGCAGCTGTCTTTTTAAATCCTTAATCTCCTGTAACAGGCACAAACTGATACCAGATTCCTGCCCTTATTTCAGCAGTGGGCTTTACAAATGTTCCTACAGCATACGTGACATAAATACTTAAAAAACAAACAAACAAAAAAACAACAAAAAGAAAATATTGGCAAATTATCCTACACTGAGTATATTGTTTGTGCCTGCAAAAGGATATTCCAGACCAGAATTGGAAGGAGATGGAAACAGTGCATGAAAATATATATACATTACCTTTTATTGCTTTGTACTGGAGACTTGCTTTCTAAAGAGTTGACTATTCATTAAATGTTCACGAATATTTGAAAGAATGAAATGTAACTTTTATGTAAAATCCAAGTCCAAAAGTTTCATATTATCTTTTAAGAATTCCTTTAAAAAGTTATTTGTGTGCTTCAAATAACTTCTTGTGGTGGGTTCAGTGCTGGCCAGATGCCCACGTACCCTCTAGAATTATTTACTCATTTTTTGCTGTAAGATAGGATTAGGAAGAAGACAAAGTAGGCTCAAAACTTGAAGAGGATATAAAGAAAAGTTTATCAACAGAACTAAAAGAAAGAATAATATGAATCAGAATGAAACCTTTAGAATGCTTCTCCTCCCCCCTATAATCATTTTTTCTTTCCCACTGATAACGTAAAGACACAAAACCTGGGATTTCCAGTTAGTTTACCACTTCTAGAATAGTCTTTCTTCAGTTCACTTTGGGAGAGGAGTTTCCCTTGCCATGCCATAGAGACTTCTCCACAAGAAACAGTTCTCTTGTGGCTTTTAATGTCCATGAATAACAGCTGCCTGGGAATCTGTATTTGTGAAAACCCTCCCATCTTTCACAGCATTCCTGCAGTTGCCGTTCTGGGCCTTATCAACGTACTGGGGTGCCATTTTTAAGGATGAACTCCTCAAAAAGTTTCTCTTCATCTACCTCTGAAATCATCTCCATCTCTTAGAACAGAGCTTTTCTTCGTTCCTGGGAGCTAACATGGTAGCCACTTGGAGAAATTCACCGGCTAGCCCTTTCTCCTGGACCTCACCAAGAGCAGCTGCTCCCTATCTGCCCAAAGGCCGGTCTGGATAGTGGTGTGAGCAGGGTTGCTTGGCACCCTGAAGCAGCAAGGCTGCTCTCTGTGGCTGTTATTTCCAAACCACATCTAGGATTCAAGGTGAAGGAATGAGAGGGGTCTCTTGCATGGGTTCCCAAAAGGTTTAATCTTAAGAGGAGCCAGAGGCAAATGACAAAGAACACCAACTTGCAACAACTTCTATACTGGGGAGGGTACAAGGGGAGGCCTCAAACTTCGGCCAATTGCAGGAAATCTGGGGAGGAGCACAAGGCAGGGAATACAGTGTTTCAGCCAGTGGGGAGTAACAGGGGAGGAAATAGTTTAAACACAACAATGGGGTCTCATGGGATACAGGATTGACATGGAAGGTTCTAGGAACAAAGGCGGGGCTACAATTACAGACAAGGGATGAGGGCAGGGTTATACTGACTGACAAGGAAGAACCCAGAATAAGAGGTTGGTCTTTGGCAAGATGGACAGGGAAATGGGAGGATACAACTCTGGGGCAAACCAGAATGAATCATTATGAACTTTTAACAGAAAAACACACGACCACAGGGAGCAAAGGGTCTTAATCACTTTTGTCTCTCTCTGTTCAAACTTATCATCGGGATCATAGCTACTTCAGCATTTGTTCACTTCAGCATTGGTTCATCTGTTCATGGCTGTAATTAAAATGCTAAATCTGCCCAATACATTTTAATAAGTTACAGGAAAAAAGAGTCTGATGTATCAATTACATTCTTCTCCATAGCCATCCTCTTTTCCAAGAGGATTTCAGCCCAAGACTAAGGCATCTTCTCATTCTCCTTCCATCTGGGACTTGACTTCTTCTTTACTGATCTTGGTGTCTTCATGTTGTTCTCCATGTATCTTCACTCTGTCCTTTTCTCTCACTCGAGAGAGGATTGAAGATCTGTAAGTCTCATCTGTGCACTGAAAGGTTAATATCTCACCCAGAGCCTGTAAATGGCCACGTGATCCCTGCCAGGCAGCGGGTGGGTGGAAGCAGTCGCGGTGATGGTTTTCAGGCTGCACCAGTGGGGCTGTGCCAGGATCTCAAGGTCCCCAGGCCAGAATGGCATTAGCTGCTTTGGCCACATGGCTGGTCTCAGGCCCCTGCTGTGATCATTTCAGCTGCCGGCTAACGGCTTCCCCCCCACCCCCTGCCCAGCAGCCACTGGGGCCGAGCCCAACCCCTCACTGGGTCACACAGGCCATGGTGGAGGGGGCTTGGCCTGGCCTGGCGGACCCCAGCTCGGCCCAGGCCGGCAGCGGGGCAGAGCTTAGTAGCGGCAAGATGTTAGCAGCCGTGGCCTGGCCCAGCCTCGGTCGGGGCCTCGCAGCCTCCTCCTCCCTGCCCGGCCAGCGGGCCAGGAGTGGGGGAAGAACTTCTCTTCTCAAAAGACCGAAAGCCAGAGAGCTTAACCGAGGCTTGTTCAGTTTAAAATATGAATCTCACAGAGGCGTGTTGAGCTCTTTAATTGGCTTATTAACATACCTATTCTCAAAGCCAGTCAGCAATTGGTTTTGCTAGGCACAGAGGAAACTCTTAACAGTTTCTCTTAGAAAAAAATCACTTCCGTGGGTGGCTCCAATGCAAAATCAGTACACTTCCCATGAAGACATTGGCTTTGAATGAATTTTAGAAATACCTGCCTGTATCACTCTATTGCTGCTTTCTTTTGCAGAAAATTTAGGGACCACAGTAAAATCTGGTGGCAGCACAATTCTTAAAGCATGTTTAAAGCAATCCTGAAAATGTTACGAACTATAGGGCTGACACACGTCTGCATTAGCAATAGTAACATGGCAATTTGTTACTTATAAACATGGTAGGGTGTTGTTGGGGTTTTTTGTTGTTAGAGATTAGAGACAAAACCCTGAAATCTGTGGGTAACATGACCTGTTTTCAAGGTCATAATATGAGGCAGGTCAGCACAAGGCATAGGTTTGTAAAATATCATCAGATCAAGGGAGAGGGCAAGAGAGATGCTGTCTCTTTAAATACATGATTTTTAGCCAGGTTAAAATAATTTATTTTACTTCTGTATGAATATCACTTTCATTTATAATTTTGTGGTTTATAAAATGATAGAAACCTGCTTGTATTTTACAATAAAAAGCCATTAAGTACTCCTGACTGATATATTATAGCCATGACTGTTTCTGAACCTGTTTCTTTTTTTTTTCTTGTAGGGGATGCTACAACAAAAAGCTAAAATTGTACTAAAAATGCTGTTGAGCTATAATGGAATATCAAAAATATCATTAAGAAAAATATTTATCATATTTAAGAGGAGTGCCGGAGAGGATTGTAGTATCATCACAAATGTGAAGAAAAGACCTGTGCCAAAATTTTACTGGCATAACATTTTTCTGTGGGAAATGTAAAATATATTTTTTAATTAGCTGTCATCGCAGTATCTTAAATTGTCAAGGCTGAGGAAGATGACTTCACTGCAGAAAAACCTTAAAAGTGCCTTAATTATTTGTGCTTGAAATATAGTTTGAATTTAGACTTGTATGCAGGATAAAGCAAATTGAGCTGTCCCTGAAATACACTCAGATGCAACACTAAAGAAAGATTATTTAGGGGTAAATGGTAAGGGAGTGTAGAGGAGGTACAGGAAGTCAGGACATGGAAAGCTAATTAGTTTCCTTCAATCCAGCCCCAATGAGTCTTTCAGTCTTGCAGATGGACTGATGAGTTCTGCCATTTAAAAGAGAGGGATATTAAACTCTCAGGAAGAATTGCAGGAACTAAAGTGAGTTAGCAGGCTCGGGAACATCCTGCCTGAGGAATGAGGGAGGCTGGCACGGCCACAGCTTTGGGATCATTGCATTTTCTGTGCTTCCCTGCTATATTCCAGGGATTCAGCAAGCACTGATTTCTTGAGCTTGGGGGTTATTTTCTCCGCGGTTCTCCTTACACTGAGGTTCATGCAGAGGATCACTCTGGGTAGATAAACACTGCCAGCAATCAATACATGGCGAAGGGACCACAAAGGCACTGAAGGGGAAAATTGCCAGGCTGTGTTCCAAGAGCATGTTGAGGAACGCAATTAAACATTGGCATCTGTCCTGTGTGTAAGCTTATTTATCTATTTATTTAATTAATTAATTAAAATACAGATTATCAGTTGTATGAGTAGCAAAAATTAAAGCCAAAATATCCAGAGGTTTGTATATCTAATAAAGACAGTGATTTTTCATTGTGCAGTACTACACTCAGCACCACTGCATTAACAGCTTTTCCAAAGGCTTTTCTCACCAGTTATGAATTCATTTTGGTTTTCCTCCATATTCATGGAAACCAATGGGGTGTGCATCTCTATCAGATGATGGTCTCTGATTATTTTCCTTGACAGAATCATACTTTTGTCTCTTCAGTAGAAGTTGTGTGAGATTTTTTCCCCTCTTCTTTGCATGTTACCCCAGAGGTAACACCAGTGTAACTGATGGGCTTGGCTCTGGCCAGGTCTCTCTTGGAGCCAGCTAGGATTGGCTCTGTTGGACACGGAAGAAGGACATTCTTGCAGTTTCTCACAGAAGCCACCCCTGCGGCCCCACTGGCACCAAAGCCTTGCCCCAGCAACACAATGCAGTCAGAATGAGGAAAAATGTGGAAGGAAGGAAAAGAGTCTGAGAATATGTGAACATTATCTCCATCAAATGTTTATTTACAAATGAATAGCTCAGATTGTTAGTTTGTTTATTGGTGTCAGTGGAGAAACATGGGTGCTTCCATGCTGTGCTTTTTGTGTCCTTTTCAGGCCCTGTTCTTAATTTATTTTATTTTTGGGAACTCTTTATAAACATTTGTGTCTTCCTAATTTCTTTTTAGTACCAGGGGCATTCAACAAATCCTCAAGACTGCTTCAGCGTCATTTAACTAAAATATCTTTATTCAGTCTATGGGTTTCATGGCAGCACTATCAAGATGCTCAGTTGTCCCTACATATTCACTTAAAATATGCTACATGTGAGGAAAGGATATTTGCATATTCATGAGTGATGATATAATAGACGAAATAGAATATCAATCTTCTATTGACAATAAAAACAGTTATAAAAAGCTAAATATTTAAAAGCAGTACATATTTTCCTTTATTAAATATTGGAAAGAAAAAATATGTTTACTTTTTAGCTGTTTTGTTTAGCAATGCCAAGTTATATGTCCATTTGAAGCTTTCCAAGGACAAGGAGAGTGTGAATGTTGCATAAGCAATATACCTGTTTCTGCGCAATTTTTCAAATAGATAGATTTTTTCCTCAAGAATATTTTCTTTTCTACTGTGAGGTTTTAGTGTTTCTATTAATGTCTCTCTCTTTGATTTGAAAAACTCTTATCTGTCCAGCAGACAGGGCATTGCTGTGAGAATCAGACATTTGGGATTGACGGCTCATTCCAGAGCATTCAGACAGAATCCTTATTTAGGACAGCATTTAGTATGAAAAGTTAGAATTATTTCAAGGCAGAAGTCAAGTGTGTTATACTTGAAGCATGAAGTGAAGCATAAATGATTCTGAAGAGAATATCTGGCAACAGAGGAATTGGGCCACTAAGAGGTATCCAAATAAGCTACATTTTGAGATTGTTTTAAGAAAATCTATTAAACAAAAAACAAACAAAAACCCCAAAATCCCGCTAGTGATAAACAATCAAACACACAAAAAAGAAAAAGAATACAGAAAAATAAAACAAACAAAACCTCAAACCCACCAAAAACAACCAACCAAAACGAAACCAAAAAAACCCATCCAAACAAACAAAAAACAAAAAATTCCAAACTAAATAAAAAAACCCCAAACAACAGAAGAGTCCTAAAATAAAGAGGGAAGAGGCAGAAACTCTGTCACTGCAAACAAAAATATGATTGGAGGGTTTTAGAAAAGTCTTCTGGAAATGGAAATGCAGATCTGGTTAAGCACATTAAGAAGTTACAAGTTTTACCCACTGTAGTTTAAAAGCTGGGAATTAGGAGGGCTCTGATGGAATTATGTCCAATCAGCAGTTAATGAGAAATTGAATATTTCAGACACATGTAGTCTGTGAGAGAGCTGCTGGGTCTTTGGGCCGAGCAAAGAGTGAAGGGAGCACTTAAGGTGAAGAAGGTTTCTGCTGCAAAGCTAAGTGACTTGGAACTCTTTTCAAAAAATGTGAATTAAAATGTCACAGAAGGCACTTGAAAAACATTTAGCAGAAATAGAAGAGGTCTAGAGAAAGGTGACAATATAATTAGAGACCTCAGATGGCTTTCTAAGAGGATAGATTTGGAATTTTCAGAACCCTCTTTGTGGAGCAGAGAGCAATGAAATATGACATAAGAAGCCTGAAAATAAAGAATTTTAAAAAACACATTGATCGCTTTTATAGCTGAATATGTCCTTCTGCAAACATGTGCTGGCAAGTGCAGTGAAATATTTTGTAGAAACACAGAATGGTTTGGGTTGAAAGGGACCTTAAAGTCCATCCCATTCCACCCCTGCCATAGCAGGAACACCTTCCACTATCCTAGGCTGCTCCAAGCCCCAAGCCCCATCTAGCCTGGCCTTGGACACTCCCAGGGACCCAGAAGCAGCCACAGCTGCTCTGGGCACCCTGTGCCAGGGCCTGCCCACCCTCCCAGGGGACAATTTCCTCCTAATATCCCATCCAGACCTGTCCTCTGCCAATTTGAAGTAATTCCTCCTTGTCCTGTCACTCCAGTTCCTGATAAATTGTCTCTCTTTTCCTTCCCTGCAGCCCCTTCAGACTTTGGAAGGAGGTGTTGAGTTCTCCACACAGCCTTCTCCTTTTCAGGCTGAACAATCCCAATTCCCTCAGCCTTGTTTTTCCTAACAGGAAATTACATATTGTCTATATCCTTTCCACTTCCTGAATCCAAGTTTTAGGAAGAAAAGGAATACAAAATAAAATTAAGAAAGGAATATTCAGGAGTATCTTATGAGCTGGTTTGGTTAATGAATTCATCCCCATTTCTACATTTTAATACAGACACTTACCTTCCAATAATTTTAATCCTCTTCAGTTCTGTATCTCAAGGAGAGACTGATTAGCTAAAACCTTCTTTATCTCTGGGTTTGGTTTTTTTACTTTCTGCATGTGATATACAGGAGTTATTGTTAAAGATTGATCACTGGATTGTTTTGTGATGTAAATGTGCAAATACAACCAGTAAAAGTGCAAGTTGACATGTCTGTCTAATTGTCATGGAAAGGGTGAGGTCCCTAGGATGACTCTGGTTGTTAATGTAGCTCTAAAAATGTTCTGGGGCTGGCCCATGGAATGATTTGTTACCTAGAACAAACTAAAATAGACACAATTATACAGAAATGTCTTGATACCAGTGGTGTTCCACTCCTTCAAAGACATGAGGTAAGAGTTACTGATATAAATAATGATGTTAAAATAACCAATCATTGCTTGCCAGAGATAGGGAACAGAGACATTTATAAAACTAACATTGGCTGGTTTTGGGGGAATTTTTTCTATTTGGAATAAAATCAGACGTGAACCTAAAACCTTGTGGCTCCTGGTATGATGAGAGCTTTTAATCTAACATCTGTATTTGGGCTAGAATGCACACTTCGTACGGCTRGCTGAAAATTTAGACAGGGGATTCCATTTGTATCAGCACTTCTGTATAAAAGCCATCAACTTTTCCATCAGATCTTTATGCCAAACCTTGTGCTCCATGGCTGCTATAAATGTTCTGTTTCAAATTTAGTGCTGACTCTAGCAAGGCATAAAATACTTCTGAAGACAATGAGAAATTAACCCCTTTATTTCCCTTGGGTATATGCTATATCTATATCTATATCTATATCTATATCTATATCTATATCTATATCTATATATATATAGGTATGTATATATGCTTCAGCAAAAGCTAGTTATAAAGAGAGAGAAAAAATGGTAAGCTTCAAGTGAAACAATTATTTTTACAATTATTTTTTTAAAGTATTGGTTTCCTGCCTTTTAGTAGGTGCCCTCTGTATATTCCTCCTATGTATCAGGGCCATTTTTTTGTGTTTATAATGGAATAACTCATGAAAGAAAAAAGCAACATCAGAGTGTTCTATATGATCCTATAATTAGCCTCACCCTAGAAAACAACAATTTGGAACAATTTTGCATAGAGCAAATGAAATAAAACAAGTATAGGCAAATTCAGCTTTCGGGACAGTCTCCAACATGTATGAAATTCCAGCTCTTAAGTGCCTTTAGATCTGAGAAATTTCTGTAGTAACTAAGTATCATTTTTGGTTAGTCACTGACCGCAGCTCAGCTGCTAATGAGTAGAGTTGTGTTTTTGTTCCTTTTTCAGTTCATATAAATGGTGAACAGACAGTTTGCCTTTTAGGTCACCTCCTTTTCTTCCTTTTGTTATTTCTAAATCCACTTACTAATTCCTCTTAATGAAACTATTACATTTTCCAAATCACTGCCTGTCCTTACTTGTTTCTTCATCGCGTGCACTTGGTACATTTTTAATCACACATAATGTGCCAAGAAGATTCATGCTCTCAAACTCCACTTACATATCTTTCTACTTCTATGGATTAGAAAGCATAGCTGTGAGTGGCACAGCAACRGTGGGTTTTAATTCCTGCTCTTGTTCTGAGTTAATGAAATAGTGGTTGGCACTGGGTTCAGTGAATGAAGAATTGTCTTGGTGCCCCTTCTTGTGTCCCAGTCATCTCACAATCTGAGGGAAATAACACCTGAGGTGGAAGGGGTGGGAGCTAAGGAATAGCAGTAATATGGAATGTGTTTTCTTTCTCCTTACCTGATTTTGGAACTCCCAAGAGGAGAATTTTGAGAGTAGAGATCTCATTTCTTACTGGGCAGGACATATTAGATATATTCAAATCAAGACTGTCCTTGTTCTGCAGTCCTTAACAGTACTAATAACAGAGACACAAAGGAGAATGATCAGATACCACTTCAGGAAATATTTCAGGCTCTGAAAATGAATAGATTTCCTTGAAGGAACCCAAACAACATTATTTCTTGTATTTGTTTCCTGAGAAATGAAAATTGAAAGACTTCTCCTGAAGGAGTTTTTCTTCAAATACTTTGGAATTCTAAATGCTTTGTGGCTTATTTGAAAGCACCTTCTTTTGCATATCACCTATAGATTTGTATTCAATAATTTGGCAGGACTTGTAAAGTAGTGTTTCTTTCTATCAGGCTCTAATCTGACTCTGTTTCTTTTGTCTATTTCTTCTCCCACTGTTTGGTGAGTTCATGATAAATCAAATCAGAGGGCAGAACAGATGGTGGCTAGTCAAAATGGTTTTTATGCCTTACAGTTTTGAGAATCTCTTTTAAACTTTGTAATCAGCATTTATCCAGATAATTGGGTCGGGATAGTGTTTGGCATTGTTTTTCACCTCAATACTTCACATGAGCAATTGTTTGACCAAGAAGGGTATTAAGACCACGTTAACTCGTTTTTCTTGTTTGGGTTTAGACTTTTTACTGTGTCATGAATGCTTCAGTGGACTGTTAGAACATTGCTTCAGCACCAGATACTTTTTGGATATTGCTTGTATTCCTGTGCAAATTTTTTTTCTTGTTTTGTTACTTGATTCTTGTTTGTTGTAAATCTCTGCTACTTTTCCTTGATAGGGTTTTATTGCTGGTTTCTACACTTCTGAAATTTTAGAAGTCAGGTGGCTTTACACAATATTTTGGTTCACCTAACTTCATATTCATGGAGACTTTATTTGCAAGAACTTCTAGTTTTATGTAATCTGGTGCACAAAGCATTCTTGTGAACACCAGTTATTGCAAGATCAGGTTTTCCTGTTAAACATCCTACTTTCCTTAATACCAGGAGAGAAGGAAGGAACCACCAAAGGATGTAATTCCAGAGAGCTTGAAGGGAATGTGGCATGATCTGAATTAGCTGATCATTTCCAGCTTAGATAAACCAACCCAGTCCCTGGAAGTCCCAGTATACCTAGTCTGTTTCCCTTTATTGCTACATTTATCTCAAAAACTACCAGAGATTTCTTGACACAATCCAGGCTAAAAAACCTACTTTGTTGAGAGCTCTTTCTCTCTGCTTTCACTTGAGTTTCCCCTCAATTACCAGCCAGTGTTGGAGCACTCTTAAGGCTGTCATCACTCAGATTTCTTTGAAGCCTCCTAGATGCAGACTGTGCACCATGCTCTGTCCCTCCTCTATAAATACAGCACAAAATAAAAGTTTAAGACTCAAAGAATAAAAGGGGATTACATGTTTTGTATGGGAGATGGCAAACTAAGCATAGCAGCAGCCTTCCTGAGGACACTGCAAATCGTTAGGGCAACCACTAAAAATAGCTTTTAAAAAGACCTGAGCTTTTCACAGAGAGGGAAGGGATGTTTGTTTTCAAAGGAAGAGAATCCCAGTGTGTTGAATTAATTTCTCACCCATGGTGAAAGTGGGAGATCAGCACATGGCAGAAGGAGAAACAAAATGTTTGAAAACTGCATTGTGATGTGGAGACTGAGACTGGTTCATACAACAGTACAGAATTCTTCCAAATTTATTCAGAGTAAGGGGCTCTGATGGGTTGTGGTCGAAAGCAGGGAGAGCAAGAACACATAACCCAGCTGAGGCACCAACTGAGTTGCTCTTTCTCCAAGTTCTTTAGTCTCTGGTTAAGTTGACAGCACCTCCAGAGCTGAAGCCTTTGGAAAATTTGGCAGCTGTTCTACTAATTCCTTGATCTAGGAGTTAAAAGCCCTCCTTGAGGAAAATTGTAATTATTAGTGCCTTGACATCCAAAGGCATGGGCATGATTTAGGATTTACTGTGCCAGACAGAATGTGTGGCAGCAGTGTATCTGCACTGAAATAGGGCCATGTCAAATACCAGTTAGTTATTGATATATTTAATGTAGCATTCCACTTAACTAAAGAGGGAGAATGGCTTTCTTAGGCACTATTTTTCCTGTTAAAAATGATGAAAAAAGAGCAACCTAAGTGTGTCCTGGTAACTGGCAGGCAAACTTGGAAAAGAAAATGAGAACCAGAATGAACTAATGGAAAAAACTCAAGACTTTTATTTAGCTTTTACTTTTAATATTTCTTGGTAGATTTTTAATGATATAGAAGAGAGAGAAAAACCATTAAATCAATCAAGGAGACATAATTAATCAGAAAATAGAAGTTTACTAAATCAGCTAATTATTCTAAAAATATATGTTAAGTGGTAAACATTGTTAAATGAACATATCTTTCAGGTTTAACTGCAATGAAGTTATTTCAGCATCCAGCACACCGTTAATTTGGGGACATTAATAACCTCAACATAATAAAGTGCATTGAATATTCTTTAGCTGCTCCTATTTCCATAAAGTCCATCTTTTGTAGTCAAAGGAGTGACCTTGTTGCCAGGGGAATTCATGGGACAGGGAGAAAACAGTGAGAGCGATAGATAATTTTCTCTAATTCTAAGCCTGCTCAAATCAAAGGCAATTTTTCTCTTTACTTTAGTGAACTTAGGACCCACAAGGATTTTAAGAATCCTGATGATATTTTTGAGGGCATATGATGTTTTCAGTCTCATTTTCTATGAGAAGGCTTTTCTGAACTTGAGCTCTGTAGCTGCATCTGCATGTTTCCATTAGACTTATGAGTCATGAAGATCTGAGAGGCAATATGATAATAAAAATCAGATTTTTTTTCTTTAACAGAATTCACATGGAAGACTTATTATCTACAGACATGCAAAGACAAAATGTGTTCCCAAAGAATGAAAAAAAACAATATCCCTTAAAGTTAATTTAGGATTACACATTTCATGAAATAAAAAAAAAAATCTGTAACAGCAAGGGTTCTAAAATTACTTTGATTCTAATTAAATATATATGATGTAGCTCTCTGGAGATGCCACTAAGCTGAGACATATTCACATCTCTTCCACTTGGGGAACAGAGCCACAAGCTGAGGAACTGGGTCAGTGCCTGCAGCTGATGGGATGTGACTGCAAGAGATGCTGTGCTGCCAAGGGTGCCAGGACACAGCCCTGCCAGGAAGGGCTCCGTGCTCTCAGTTCAAAGTGCAGGTCTCCAAAGCATTTGTAATCGTGGGAACTTCTTCATTTTAATGTTCTTTAAAGGACTGGAAGACAGGGAGAAGATGTGGAGAGTTGATTGAGCTGACAAACAGCTACAGGAGAAAGGTTACTCTTCCTGGCAGGCTCTGTCTGACTCCTCTAGTCCTTTATGATCCCTGTTGCACATTCCTAAACTCCCTTCTAGATAGAAATCTTCAGTACAACTTACCTTGGCTCTCCAAAGCATGAACTGTGGTTTTCCCTCTTCACCCATTACTTAAAATAAATTGCTTGAAAAATAAAAATGTATACAAGCACAGTTTACTTCTGAATTATTTAAAGCAGCAACTTCTAAGGGCTAGAATTATGTTAAAGTTGATGTTTATTTAGGAAATTATATTACCTACAGTATAAGTCACTGTGAGCAAAGTCAGAAAACAAGACTTTAAGCTTGCAATATATATCCTTAGACCCATAAAAGGAGGTTAAAAGAACCCTCAATTTTTATTTCTGAAAAATAAATATATCTAGTCCAATATATGTCAAGTTATTCTAATTTGTCACTGAGGGGACTTAGAGGCAGTGTTTCCATGTAATAATGCATCCCTGTCCTTTGTGCTTACTGATCAGGTTTCTTTGTATCAGCCTCTTCTTCTGGTGAATGAAAGATTTCTTAACACATGAAGGCTGAGAATTTGCATCTAGATCCCAATGCTAACAGCAGTGTGCTGGTTTGAAATATGAGTCTTATCATTGCATATCTTTAGTTTCCAGAAATTGCATTTGAAAAACATGGATTTGGGATGTTTTGATCTGCATTCTCACCTACTCTTGGTTAATTTTCTGAATGAGAGAGCCTTTGGACAACATTCTCAGGGATGCACAGGGTAGGATTGTTGGGGTGTCTGTGTAGGGCCAGGAGCTGAACTGGATGGTTGTGGTGGGTCCCTTCCAGCTCAGAATATTCTAGCAGCACTTTGCTAACACCCAAGGAGGATGTAGCTTTTCAATTCTGGCAGCAGCATCCTGAGAATGATGTCACTGGGCTTCTCTGAAGGATTCTTTGCCAACAGAATGGTCACACAACAATGGTTTGTTTATTGAGCAATAGTGAACCATATCCAAGCAAACCTTGGAGAGAAGCACAGTAGAAGGAATATTTCAAGATCTAAAAGTTAGATGTGCTAAAAGTTGTCTTCAAAAGCATGTTTTGATAGCATGCAAAAAGAGGAGGAATAAAAGGAGGATGTGTGAAAGTTCTTTTGTCCTCAAGTGTGGGGGCTGTGTGTGTGCAGGGATAAAGCATTTCCAGATGAGGTAATTATTTTATTTTTCCCTTCTTGCAGTTAATATTTTGCCTAAATTCATATTCAGTCAAGAGTTCTTATGTCCACATGGTGATAAACATCAGGTTGTTCAACATACAGAGAAACTTTGCCTTARTGGAAACAAATGTTAACAGAAATAGGGAAATCTCTTGACTGCAGCAAATGTGCTCCTTCCTAATCAGTCTCTCTTGCCTATAAAATACACTCATGTATTAGAAAAAGTTCATAAAGTGAGAGTTGGAAGTCATCAATAATAATGTATTTTAGCTGCAGAATTCAGTGCAGAGTGAGTATCGTGCACAGTTGTTATTTGAAAAAATTAAGCCCAGCCATAATCTGTGCTGATGCCAGAGCAATCAGAGCACTGTATTTCACCAGGACCACTTATGAAATCTGTCATATTATTCAGCTGTTGCAAAGATGTCTCTGGTTTTCCCCCTGCAGAAACAGACTCTTGAAGTGTAGGGCTTTTAAGCTATTTTTTAATGTCTTGATTCTGTGAGATAGTTCTTAACCCATAATAATAGCAATGGATGTAATGGTCAAAGTGGAAATGGATTGGTGTTAGGCAATCCTCTGAATTGCTTGGAGGATGAATCCAAAGAACATTGGCTTGTAGGAATATTCTCTTCACAGCACCTGCTTGGTGTTTTCATTTGCAGTTCTTGAAGACAGAGCCAGAGATAAGAGGCAATGAGCTACCCATAGATGAAACATAATACTAATAAAAGTAGAAATAAGCATTATGTAAGCCACAAATGGCACAGTACTTAGCTTTTGTGCTTTGATGCTGGAAGGTGACTTTTCCCACTCTAATCCACTTAGAATTGTTATTAATATGGCTTATGCATTTGAAAGCAAAGATTAAGTTTACTGACATACATCTCAGCACTGACAAGGGTGTTTAAGATGGAAATTCATGTCAGATGCCCACCAAAGGGTAAAGAAACTGAGTCTTCCTGGATATTTTGAAATTAAACCATCTGCTCTGCTTAGAAGTCTACACAAGATCCTTTGCTATCTAAAGCCAGCATCTGTTGGAAGCGTGCTGTATCTATAGGGAAATCCAGGGGTTAGGGGAACAGTAGCTGCTCTTTCAGCCTTTAGATCTATAACATTTGCTAAGATACCTCCTGGCTTATGGAGTGGAGAATGGTCTCTCTCCTACACACTTGCCTGGGCTTTGAAACAGAAATAAACTTCACTCTGAGTGAAATAATTGAATAAATCCTGCCTTGATGAATCCTTGCCTAAAATAGGACCTAAATCTTCACTCAAATCATCCTTCATAATGTTCAGCAAAGTCGCTTGTGGCACTCCCTTTTCCTTTTTTTCCCCTTTCTGTCTGTGACCAGGCTGTTGTTTCCCTCGCTCTCAGCCTCACATTTGTCCCTGTTTGTTGTCCCTGGGAAGTGGGGATCTGTGGGAGATGCAATATCTGAAAGTGCCAGCGGATTGTTTTTCCCTTGTAGCATGTCTCGCTGCAGCTTCTGCCGGTCCATATTTCCAGATGACAAGTGCCTCCCAAACTGAGCACTTCTCCTCCCAAGGCATAAGGAAAAAGGAAATCCTCCCCAAGTCCTGCCTGTGCTCCAGCACTTCCTTCTGRCAGTAATTTTGGGAAGTAGAACACCTCTATACTCAGGAATTCTGACTCCTACTTGAGCAGCTGATGAAAGGAGATCCCATTTTGTTTAGCTTTTGGTGGGAAATGAGTATCCTACTATCCTTCTCTAGGGAAAGAGGAGGAGAAGAACTGTTGGATCTCCTTCTGAAATCAGTTTCTCGGAGCCATAGTGGAGGAAACAAACCCATCAGTTTTTATTCCTGACAAAAGAAAATCTCTAGACCAGTTATAATTATTACTAATCAGTTCTGTATTGTTTTTTGCATTTTTCTGAGGAAAAAGTCCATTGAATTTATCTCTAAAATGGACTAATCACTTGGGCTTTTTTTCTCCAAATTCAGTTTGTGGAGAACCGGCAGGTGGAATTGAACTTGTTCTGGACATTACTCAATAGCCATGAGGCGATCAGTAATAAAAACAGGACAAATTATTCTCATTCTTGCCTATCTAAAGTTTGTCGAAATATGAGAACTTCCTTGAGAAAGCAGTGCATGATCATGATCTGCATTCTTGTTAGAAGAATATGGATAAGGGAAGCAATGGAAAAGGCCTTATTAAAATTCTTTGTCACAGGGGAATGTATGCCTAGTTGCTTTTATCAAAACAGCATAATCAGTGCATATATCTGAGTAAATAGTGATTGTAAAAAGAGGGAATCTTCATAGTGGTGTATTAATTCTCAAGCTTAGTATAAATTGTTTACTTTAATTTATTAATATTTTAATATAAAATATAAATACCTATATTTCAAGCATAAGGGGAAAGCAAGACTGCAGTATGGTAGAGCTGGATCAACCTTTTAGTTCAGGTATTGGTGTTTTTTCAGTGTTGTGAATAATTAATTTTTTGGAGATAAAATACTGGTGAGATAACCCTTGCCCTCTTTTTCCTTTAAGAAAAAAGGAAAAAATCCTTTTGAGGACATTTGGTTGGCTAATGTGGCTTGGAGCTAAATGTTTGCAGAATGCAAGGTTAGCAGTACGTCATAAATCATAAATCAGCAGTAACAGTAGGTATGGAAGTTAAGGGTTGTTACATGACTCCATTTTTATGTATTTTTAAATACAGAAAGATGCTCTTTACTACTTTATTGCTTTTAATCCCCTTAATACTTATTAGTCATTCTTTTTCTCCTGAACAAAAAGGAACTGAATAATTTTCACAGAGGTTTCAAAGGGAACAGCTGCAATAACCTCAGAATGTGGGTTCTTCTGGAATTTTAAATACAGCATTGTACAAGCTGATATTTTTAGTACATTGTGCAGTATTTATGTACTGAATAAACAAATTAATATAATGGGAAGTGGTTAATTTGGGGGAAAGTAGGATCTTGGCTAGAGGCTTGTACCAGGTGAGAAAATTTATTCAGACAGATCAGTGTACTTATACATCCAAAACTAAAAATGGGATAAATAAGGACATCATTCTAATTAGGGTGGTTATTAGCTTGTAGAACTGATCATGAGAATTTTACTGCAGAAGATAGTCTAGCATGTTTAATTACAACCTCATTGAGTTTTCCTAAAGTTCTAATTAACTTGAATTAAATGAAATCTGGAGATTTTTAAAGAAATCCATAGCTTAAACCAATGCAAGAGCATACTAAAACAGCTTATAATTTTGGAGTTAAATGAATATATAACACAGACAAAGTCAAACAATGACTATTTTCAGTGTGAGCTGTGAAATTGCAGTGTTCTGGTGATGTACTTGCAGTATAATTTCCAAAGCTCCCACCTACAATCACAAGGAGAAAGATGTCGTTGTTAATGACAGGCTTATGTCCTGAGCAGAAACAGTCACACTAAAAACCCCTCTTCAAACCTGAGGCTGCCTCACTAGCAAGGGCAACTTCTTTGGATCATTTCCTTTCCTTTTGACCTGAGGAAAGCTGTCTGCCATGCAAGAACTTAGACAAAATACACATACACCTAATTGAAAGCTTTCAGGTAAAATAATATTTGTAATTTAAAAGATAGACAAATTTTGAGATTATTTTTATGATTGGTTTGAAAATTTTCAACAAAATTAAAACTCCAACGTCCTACTGCAGTGAAAATCAAAAAAATGTTTTTTACTTTTAAAGAAAATTAATAAAATATTTACCAATTTTGTTGTAGCTGAGCTACTAGTGTTTTTTTTTTTGTAAAAAAGTACACTCAATGCCAAAAAATATTCTTAAAAGCTGTGGGGTTGTGGTCATCTTGCTCCTTATACCTTCTCCCACTTACCAAAAAATTTACCCCTAAAATGATGAGTTTCTTTCCCATTCTTTGCTGCACAAGTGACTGATGACCATTTTTCTGTAGGCCATGGAAGTCCTTTTTTTTGGAGGAGGTGCATTTCTTTAAACCACCCCGAGACAAAAGCAGATTAAGCAAACGTTAGAATTAAAGCTTTGGAAGTACTGCTGCAGTTTTTCAAATCAGGAGAAACAGAGTAAGAACAGGCATAGCTGGCCTGCCCTTCAGTGAGTTTTATCACAAACAGAACTATTTTCCTTCTGTGGATTAAGCTTCCAATTTCAGTCTTGTGGCTCTGCCTCACGGCAGTTTAATATGTTATGGACATGAAGGCTCTTGCATATGTGTGAGAGATGATAAAAAAGCAAATACTTTCAGTAAAAGTTCATTCATAATTCTAGAGACCTGAGCAGAGACTGCTAAATTAATAACAAACTTAGCAGGAAAAAAATTAGAGGGAAAAAGGCTMCCCAAGGTGTCAGAATGGATCTCAGGAGAGTTGATCTGATTGTGTGATTTGGGCCCAGTTTTCAGAGAGTCACAGAACCAGTGCTCTGGGCTGGGTAGAAAGGTGAGGATTGTCATTGGTTGAATTTATTTGGCTTGGAGGGGTTTTCCAACCTTAATAATTCTGTGATTTTGTTATAAAATATGTCATTTGCAGAAGTTAATCACCTTCAATTGATATATTTATAGCATTTTTTCTCCTTGTGAATTAGCTTGTGCTGCTGTTGGGGGTTTTGCAATGCAATTTCCTACTCCTGAATTTCTATGCTGTTGATATCCACACCACAGTGCAACTGATAAGCACACACAAAAGGAGCATATGTTTGTATATTTCAGCATAGTTTGGGAATGCCTGATTCTATGCAATCAGAAGACTGACTGGTCTTGGCAGTAGGTAACAGGGCTGGCTGTGGGTTTGGGGAGCTATGGTTTTTTTTTCCTTCTGGCAAACCCATAAAACTACACTTGAGTCAGTGCCTCAGGCTCTCCATTGATCACCTACCCAGGGAAAACAGTCTTGTTCAGCCTGAGTTGGTTCTTGCTCAAATTATGAGCATACAGTGGTTTGGGACAGTTGTTTCCCCTTTCCTGCTCCCTGCAGAAGGGGAATTATCCTGAGTTGTGGTGAGGAGCAGAGAGCATCATGCATTCCACCAGCACTCCCCTCAGCCACAGGGATGAGAGTGCTAGTGGAATGGAACCTGCCATGATCTCTGCTGGTTGCTTGCAGCTCCTAATAACCCCATTCACAGCAATATTCACAGAACTCTAGCAGGATCACAATGTCATGGGGAATTCCAGTTTAAGGCAGAATCACTTTATTTGTTTTACTTTAACATTTTTCCTGCCTTCAGGGTTTGTGGGTTTTTTGCCCCCTTCCATGGTTTGCTGCATTCTGGTAAATCCCAATGGAGAAATTCCTACTGGTAATTGATGGAACACCAGGGACTGTGGGTTGCATCAATGAGATTACAGAATGTAAACTTCAGTAACAAGGAGAAACCATGTGCATAGCAGATAAAACTCTACTTTTTGATACTTACCTGCGCATTTTTAAAACTTTAGGGCAGAAAAGAGCTCCAAACAGGAACCTAAAGGGGAAAAAACTCCCCAAAACCAAAATAGCTGGAGGATATTTTCTGCTCACTTACAGCTCCTGTACTCTTGAGAGGTAGTCTTACCTTCATCCTTCAGTCAACTGAGATGGCCACTGAACCAGCAATTGCTGTTATTATCTGTTAAGGCATATCTCATAAAAAAGGTCCTGAACATCATTCCAAATGAAATGGATTTAACCAGCAGGACAGAAAGATTTTGACAGTACTGCTCTACCAGATCTGTCCTTTGCAGGGGACAGTCTCTTCCTGCAGATTTATACTGTGCTGCACAGAATACACTGGCACAGAAAACACTGACATCTTGTAGCCTGTTCTGTTCTGCTGCTGTGGATCTGCCACATTGCTGTGATGTTTTGCGGATTGTAGATTTAAATGGTGCAGGGACTAAAATTTGTCCAGCAGGGAGAGGATGAATATCACYTGTTAAAGCAAGCTGTTATCCTTAGGCATCTTCCTAAAATTAAAGGGGGAAGGAGAAAAAACACTAAAAATTTGGCTAATGGCATGAACTTACTTCTGGAAAGCAGTTGACAGTATAAAGCTAGTAATTTTTGTTTCACAAACTTGCAATACAGGTGAAAGTAAATTCAAAAGTTTTAGGAGCGAAAGGGAAAATATGTGGAGAAAGACATAACAAACCCCCAAATTCCAGTTGCTGGGGCTGTAGTATCTGCAAGGAAAAGTGCCATATTGGCAACCTTCAATATTTCACAAAAAATTATTTTTTCTTAGAAATTTGCAATAATTGGAGGGGTAATTCAGTACAGATAATGAAACTACATTGACCCAAAACCAGTGCATGTTTATAAGTTTCTCTTTCCCTTCATAAAATCTCATATTTAATATGAAGGCTAATAACCCAAACAAATCTCCCAGAGTTCTGAATTCCTTCTTCAAGTATCTTTAATACAGATGGCTCATGCATTTTCCCACCTGGGCCAAGAAAAGTAGCACTTCACATAGATAGAAAGAAGCAAAGAAAAATTATTGGATTGATTTGATCTTATTTCTACCTTGTTTAGTTCATATTCTGCTCAGAGTCTAGCTCCATCAGAGATTCAACCCAGTAGTGATCAAATGCAGTACCTGTCACAAGACTAATTGTTCATTTACTCAAGATTGGAATTTTTCTCTTTGTTCTTACTGAATTTATTTGAAATTTGAATGCAAAATATTTTTGTCTTAAAACTCTTGGGATTATTTAAAATGATTTGAACAAATATCTGAGGTTAATTATTTGTCAGATTTTTACAATTGGCCTGTAACACTAATTTCTTGCACAATCCAGCCATCTTCTTCCTCTATCATCTATTTTAATTACATATTTCCAGCAACATAAAAAGCTTCTTTTGATTTATAAGAGGGATTTGATGAATTTATAAAAAATGCATACAGAATATCAGCCACCTGTGAAACTAAAATTTGTTCCCATTTGTGCATGCGGATTAAAATGCTGTGTTCAGACAGATGTGCCCTTGGTAATCTATCTGGAGTAGCTTAAGAAATTAAATTGCAACAAATCTTTGTCTCCATCTCCCCATCACTTACAAGTTCTCTTCTCACATCAAAATGAAATAGATTAGTGTGAAGCCACCCCCAAATGACTGTTGGAGTGGAAATACTCAGATGAGTTAAAATGTCATTGGTTTTGTATGTCTTTTATTAGGGAAGAAAAGAAGACAGCTAATGAAGCTTCCAACAGATCTATGTCTAATGCTGTTAGTATTGCAACACCATTATGAAGAAATAAATGTGCATGTACATTTTTTAAGACTTATGCCAAAATAAAGGACTAGAAAGAGTACAAAAAGTATGTCAAGATGGACTATTTATATTGACTTCACCATCCCAACAAGAATCTGCAGTTCAAATCCCATTTACAGTGAAATGTAAAAAGTTTAAAATCTCTATTTCTTCATGACTTTGACCTGCTAAAGAGAGGGGGTAATGCATAAAGCACAGACTGTATTTAGTGACTCAAATAATATACTTTGTTTTCCTTTTAAGCTAAACAGAGATAAGGAGATTTATTAACTATTGCAACCTTAAGTTTTTATTAGTGTTGAGCAGCCTCACAGTGTAAAAAGCAGCTCTGCAGGCAGCTCCTGCTGCAAAGCTCCTAAGATCCTGAAGGTTGATATCTCTTGCCACCTTACACATGAGGAAGAGCAGAAACCTGGTGACTTTTGTACTATCACCTGCTCCTCTCTGGCCTCAGCAACCTTGGCATTGGCCAGGCTATTTTCACTATGGACGCTAATCTCGGTCTGGGGTTATCAGGGGGAAAAGGCTGACTGTGCAAATTCAGGGCCTGTGGTTTCATGTCCTTAAGCTTGGTTTAGAATTAGGCAGTTCATGCACTATGTCAGAGATTAGAAATCAGACTGCAGTGAAACAGCACCAGCAGCATACATTTCCCCTTTTTTTCATTCCCTGGGCAACATCCAGTTCTTCTTTCTAACCCAAAAGCCAGGTTTCTCAGCTAGAAAGGAGAACTTAAGGAAGTTAATTGAAATGCTGCCCAAACTTATGATTTCACATCTTAAGACAATGTGTGCTGAAGCTGAATGAAATCAGAAGGGAATTAAACAGCAAATTTTGCAATTGTGATCTCATTCAGGCAGAATAAAAATGCTGAAATAATTTGGAAAAACATCCTTGAACTGGTGAGGAGAGCATACCTAATTTGAGATGCAGGTGACCTGTCTCTTCCACTTCACAGGTGATGGTATAGCAAACAAAAACATTTATTGGCTTTGCTTTTAAGAGGACAAATGGCAATGCAGTGCAATTCTAGGTGCTATTTATTTGCCTAATTGGAGTTTTCCACTCTTCTATTTTGGGCTAATGCTAATTTGGGCATGCATGCCTGGTTGTGTTAATTCCTAGATTGTGAAAATTTGTCTGGAACACACAGATCCTTTAGGATTTACAAGCAGTAAGCAAGTGTGCTGCATATTTTGAAAAGAGCTCACAGGATCACAGAGAATAAACTGGATTCTGAGAAAATATGTTTGTAGTTCCCTAAACTGGAAGAGATTAAATAGGATAGATCTCTGTCAGATTCTACTGATATCAGCCAATATTAAATTTTATTTGAATTTTTTAGTTCGCCCGCCTTGAGGTGAAATTAAGGCTAAAAAAGAATTTTCTCCCTTCTCTTTACTTATGAAAACAGTAGATTGGGAGACACATCTAGAAGATTAACAGTATTCAGTATGAAGGACTGGAGACAGTATGACATGCATTTCTTTTAAACAGACATAAAAAAATTTATATTCTTCTTTTTACTGTGCATACAGTTACCAAGGAAGCATTTACTTATTTTTTAAACAGATATTTCAAGCAGTTAATGTTGAGTGACTCTTGCATCTTTGTGTGTGACAGAACACACAGATGATATCAATGCTTTTAATGTCAGTCTCTGCACAGCCAATGCCTTTTCTTTCTGGATTTAAATTTCAGCCAATTTTTAAGACTCTGGGATAAAAATCCTCCCCTTTACTAGATTTTGATGTCACGAGCATAACTCATAAACTGCCCATTTGTCCTGCAGTGTCAGTGTTACAGAAGGGATTGTCTGTTTGCTTTATTATATCAGGAAACTCCCATAGGCCTGAAGCTTCAAAACTTTCCCCAGAAACCTGAGGAAGATAAGTCTGATTTTTGCCTCATTTAGACAAGTTGTGCACCAATTAATTAGCATTTAAACTCATTAGAGAAAGTGGAATTATCAGGAAACCTGTGATGTTGCAGGTTCTGTCATCCCCTAAGTTTGGGGTTTTTTTGAGGGAACCAGGATATCTCTACTGGTAACATCATTGTCATCCAAACAATTGTAGATTTCAACAATTTAATAGGATTTTCGCTCTCGCAGAAGCACAAAATAGTAAAAACCAGGAAATATTGGCAACAAAGAGAAGGTGATTAGGCCAGTTCTTTTATTCAGTACTAATATTTATAACTCAGGCAGGTGTTTATATCACAAAATTGTGTATTTTTAGCTACTTGCATTTGATTTTTTGTTTGGTTTTTTTTTGTTTTGTTTTAAAAAGATTCAACACCTTCACAGATGAACAATTTTGCCAATATTCAGTTATCCTGACACTGATGGTTGTTTTTCCCTAATGTATACTCTTATTCTTCCTTATTGTAATTTATAAGCATTGCAACTTCTCTGAAACTCAAAACTCTATTTTTTATAATTTTTTTTAGCTGTCTCAAAATTTACTGGGCTATTATTTCAGTCCTTCCCTAGGATTAACAAATTGTTTTCTASACCTTCAACCATTCTGTCTCCTCTAGATCCATTCCAGCTGATTAACTTTTCTTTCCATAGGATGATGAGAGTGCTGAAGGGAGTAAAAGGATTGTTTCAATTGACTTGCATCAAATCTTACTGATCTAGTAAGATATAGGTAAGATACCTGCTAAAAAAAGAAAAAAAGGGATAATGTTGATTTTCATTTAGCTTGTGGATTGCTGCAAGCCTACTTTTTATTCATTGTCATGGTTGCAGCTAGCTTGTAGCTGCTGAAAAAATTTGGTCATATCAGACCTTCAGCCTTGGCCAGCCTAGAAGTAAAACAGGTCCTCAGATGGGGCAGGGATAGGTTGGATTCACAGACTATCTACACAGACTTCACCCAATCACATGCCATCCTAAGCTGCAGAATTCTCACTTGTCAGGAAGCTGGGCTGTGTGGAGATCAGACCAGTCAGTGGTCTGAACTAAACAGTGTTTTAGAATGGGGTGTTTCAAACCCCCTAAATAAACTAGGTTGGATAAGTAAAGCTCCCTGCTCTTACACGAAGACCTGGGTGCGTGTTGTCTCTGTCTGTGACCACAGACTCCACGTTACATTTCATGCTGCTTGATCAGTTGTTTCTGGTATTCTGTGTAGAAGATTATTTCTACCTAGATGTAATCCCTCATACTTTTCCATGTTATATTGTACCTTGCTGATTTATGTTTGTTCCTTCAGTTTATCAGGATCACCTTGCCTTCTGGAATGGTTGCTATCTATATATCATCATGTTTTAGAAGGAAAAAGTGTATTTTTTATATATATATTTGTTCAAAAACACTACATATCCTTAATTCCAGGTGCTGTTGGTTTATTGGCGCTCTTGGAAATGTGTCCACTCCACGAAGTTGTTCACTGGGAAAGTATTTCGCATTTGACAAGTGCTCCTGCCGTTTTGCCATCTCCTCTTGATGTGTAGGGGGTGTTTTGGACAGTGGATTTGAAAATGGAGCTTTCAGTGATTTGTAGGGTGTTTCTTTACTGGCCAATTTTGCCTCTTCTGTATTCATGAAAGTACTCAAAAGTTCTCACTGCTTCTTTTTCAGCCTGAACACAGATTCCTGAGCTTCACTCAGTCCTTAAATATCTCACTGGTTTATCATCTTAGAGAAACATAATTCCTAAAGTGTTTTATGATTAATCAACAAAGTCCTAAGATTCCTTTTTAATGTCTCTACTGACAGGTCTTACAAACTTTCTGGGAAATGTGCCAGTGCTATTATATATTTTCCATAACCCCCCCAAAACATAAACTGATGCTTTGCTTACAACAAATCAGAGTGTATTACTGCATGTGTAAATACAGCTAGGAATTTTTTGTAGGAATCCTTTTAACAATTCTTTCCTTAGTATTTCAAACTCTTTTCCCTTTCATTAGTTTTTCCCAAATAATGTGTATTTTCATTATGAACTCATATTCAGCTGTCCTTCCTTGAGCATGTGGTTGGGTTGACTTTGGAATTAGACATTTAATTAGAAAGCTGAACATGTTCCCATCATGATAGCAAATTATTAAAGAAATACTGCTTTTACTGCTGTGTTCTGAAGATGACAGAATGATGGACTGAGTTGGGTTGGAAGGCATCTTAAAACTCATCCAGTGCCACCCCTGCCATGGCAGGGACACCTTACACTGTCCTAGGCTGTCCCAGGCTGCTCCAAGCCCCAGTGTCCTGTTGCCAGGGATCCAGGGGCAGCCCCAGCTGCTCTGGGCACCCTGTACCAGGGCCTGCCCACCTTTCCAGGGAACAATTCCTAATTCCCAAGATCCCATCCAGCCCTGCCCTCTGGCACTGGGAGCCATTCCCTGGGTCCTGTCCCTGCAGTTCCTGAGGAATTGTCCCTCTCTGGGTTCCCTGCAGCCCCTCAGAGCCTGGAAGGAGCTGTGAGCTCTCCACACAACCTTCTCCTGTCCAGGCTGAGCAGTCCCAGCTCTCCCAGCCTGGCTTCACAGRGGAGCTGCTCCAGTCCCCTCAGCACCTCCATGGCCTCCTCTGCACTCTCTCCAACAGTTCCATGTCCTTTCTACGTTGGGGCACCAGAACTATTCCCAGCATTCCAGGTAGGGTCTCACGAGACTCAGTATAGAGACAATTCCAAATAGTATTGCACCAAAAAGGAGATGAATGTGTGTAAGTTCCTCTATTTTTTACCTCAAATACATGATACTTTAAAGGCAGCCAAGCATCTTAGATATCAACACAAATACTTGGTTTGCAATGAAAACAAGGACATTTTCTTGTTTTACAATCCATCTTTTTTATCCATCTCTTCTAAGATGCATGAAAATGTATTTTAGGAATAGAGTCAATATGTATGGAGCAGAATATAATATTTTCAACTATGAGTTTCAGTATTTTGATGATTTTATAAAACAGAAACTTTATTCTGAATTTTATCTTGAGATCTACAGTGTGGTAGATCTGTCTGACCATCCATTAGTATTTTCCATCCATTAGTAAATACCTGATGATATTTACTGATGGATGGTGGGACTGATCTTTATTTGTGTCATGCTTAATTTTTATTCTCTAGTGTTACATTGTCACTGATTTCTTTTTAGACCATTTAAGGATTGACCATTTTGATAGTTGATTTGTAAGGCAGAGACATACTTTTGCTCAAGGAGGCTGGAGATTCACTCCCTTAGTTCAGTGATCTGTGCAGGTCATGCCCTGTAAATGCAGGAGGACTAAGGACACTGATTTTGCAGATTATTAACTCTTTGTATATATGGCAAGGATGGATAGCTGGGAGCTAATCCACAGTGGAATAGCTGACAGCGTGGTAGGAGTCTTGGATGGAAAATAACTTTGGCACTGCCTCACTTTTAGGAATCTCCATGACAATACATTTCCCATGTTTTAGGCTGCTCTAGGTGTATTTGTATAATACTGCTCTATTTAAGGAAAGTCTGTGGGTCTAAAAGCAGTGGTTAGAAAAGAATAAAGAAACAAAATGCATCTCTTGTGGGTGGAAAAGTGCAGGGCAAGGCAAGCAGGGGCATTAAAAGTCAGGCAAGTTAGGGCAAAGCAACCAAGGCATAGGAGGTCTAGCCAAGGCAAGGCAAAGCATGAGAAAAAAAAATCTATTTTCCAATCTTTCATAATAAAAAAAATTGATAGCAATTTCTTGCTGTATCAAGATTTCTGCCTCCTTTTTTCAGCTAGCTTTTCTGTATTCTCAAAAATCTTCTGTTGAGGCTTCATTTATTTGCTGACACAAATGCAGCAGTCATTGCAAATTCAAATCCTTCAGTGCCAGCTCAGTGGTRTTCAGTCTGAACTACTTGCACTGGAGGATGCAGAAAACTGGTAATTGTCTTGTGTTTTTACTGATTCATAAGGGGTAAAACTCCCTAAGTCAATGGTAATGATCAAAATACTTCTGATATGCAGGTTTTTTTTAATGTTGTATAAGACTTAAGCAGGTGAGAGTTATTGAATCAGCTTGAAAAGCATTTCATAAGGAATGTTTATGTCATGGTAGCTTTGCTGTGCTGTCTGTGCAACAACTTCTGATTGTTATTGTACCCAAAAACAAAGACCTTCGACAAAGATATTTCCTGAAGAAACCCATTTTTCAATACAGTCAACTCCTGTTTTGAAGCTGATTCCAGAATCTGCTCAGTCCTGATTATAATTTCCCTTAAATCCTTTAAAATTAGGTGATTAAACTGAAGGTGCTACACAGCTCAGAGAGGATTGCAAATAAATACTTGTTTATGCTTCAGGATTTTGGAACATGTTTTTGAGAATTGAGATTGTGTCAGGACAGAAGAATGTTGGGAATGTTTTATGACAGAGGTCACGTAGACTCGCTTGTTAGCCGAACAGAGCTGGAAAAGTACTGAAGATAGTTTAGCTGTGTTTTGCACCTGCAAGATAGCGTGTCCTTGGGCCTAGCTGGATGTGATAATAAGTAGACGTGGGAAAAAGGGAATGTAAGCCTGAGAGAATAAGAAAGATTGATGGTATAGCTTAACCAATGGGTTCCTTGGCTTGCAGAATATTCATAAGCTTATTATTGTGTGTATAAAGTTTGATGCTCTACCGAAATAAACGGAGCTTGCTGATACTCATATTGAGCATCAGAGTCTTCCCATACCTGACAGAAGAATGCTGTAAAGGAATGGGTTATAAACTCTCCTCTTGTATTCTGATTTACTTTAATGAGAGTTTTCAGTCCTACATTGTCACATTGTGCTAAGCATAATATCACATCCAATTTACAAAAATCAAAACAGCTTTGCAGTTAAACTAACCAATAGGAACAGGCAATTTTGGTAATAAAGCTGTGTAATATAGAATATATAACCTCTTGATTGTATAGAAAATGGATTGAAATATACCTTGCAGGTATGTACATGAGATTTCAGGAAGATTGACAGAAATGGATGAGTTTATTTTTTTAAATTGAAAGAGGCCTTGTGAAAAAGCCCCAAATAATGTAGTTTCAAGTGAACTGTTCTGGTTATAATTCTCTGCCTTTTTTTAACAAAGTATTTGTTTTCCTGTCCATCCAGCTGTTATTTTGCAAATTGTTTTGTCTTCTGTCAAAAATAAAAGATATAACATATTTAATAAAGCAAAACAACCTTGAAAAGTTTGGCAAGCAAATGTGGCTCCCAGCAAACCAATTAATCCTGTCTTGTGAAGCATAAGATCAATTTGTTTTGTGTTTTCCTAAGTACATGTAAAAGCTACCACACCTCCCGAGAAATGGAATAGGAGGAGTGTATGGTTTTGGTTCGCCAGTTTGAGATTTTCTGGCCAATGCACCAATCAGTGTGGTGGGTTCAGTGCCTGCCAATCACCAGTGCACTCCTTGGAATGTACTCACTCACCTCCTGCTGTGACACGGTATTAAGAGAAAGGCACAGCAGGCTCCGAAACTTTAGAAGGGTATAAAGAAAAATTTATTAATAGCAACTAAAAGAAAGAGTAACAAGAATTAAAATAAAACTTTCAGGACACTTCTCCCCCTACAACCTTTTCTTCCTACTGATAATGTGAAGAGACAAAACCGAAAATTTTTTGTAAGTTTATTACTTCTAGAAAAGTCTTTTTCCAATTCACTTAGGGAGAGAAGTCTCTTTTATTAATGTTATAGAGACTTCTCCACAAGAAAATAGTTCTCTTGTGGCTCTTAATTTCTACAAATAGCAGCYGCCGGGGGAAATCTGCAATCGTTAAATCCCTCCCATTTTCTACAAGCTTTTTCCCATAGTTGTGTTTATGGGCTATGTTAACTTATGGGGTACTGTTTTAAAGATGAGCTGTCCAGAGGTAAAGGTTCTTATTGTCTATTTGTGAAATTATCTTCATCTCTAGGAACAGAGATCTTCTCTTCCTGGGGGTATTGGACCTTCATCACTTTTCTCTCCTTTTTTATTCAAACTTGTCGCAGGATCACAGCTACTTTAATATCTGCTTATTTTAGCATAGAAACCGTTGCTCATTATCTATAATTTGAACACTTTAATCTCCCCATACTTTCATGCGTTTTAGGGAAAAAAGAGTCTTTCTTCATATCTTTACAAGAGGATTTTAGCTTAAAACTAAAGATATCTCCTCATCCCTCCCATCTGAGATTTGACTTTTTCTTCATTGACCTTGGTGTTTTCATGTTGCTCCTCTACATGCCTTCATTTTATTCCTTTCTCTCACTCGAGGGAGGATTGAAGCACTGAAAGAGTTAACATCTTGCCCGGGCCTTGTAGATGGTCACCTGATCCCTACAGAGCCAGGCTCCGTAGGGTGTAGGGTCGGGTTGGAGCTGCGGCTGCTGGGTGGCGGACAGGATCTCAGCAGCCAGGCCAGAACTCAGCAGTGGCGCTCCAAGGGGGGTGCTGATGGCTTCTCCTCTCCCCTGCTCAGTGGTTCGGGTAAATCTCAATGGTGGTAGAATCTTGGCTGAGCTGGCCCTGGCCCTGGGCTGCTCTTGGGGCCCAGTGGACCCGGTTCAGCTGCAGGCTGGTAGCGGGGCAGGGCTTAGTAGCAGCAAGATGTTGGAAATTGCAGCCATGGCCTGGCCTGGCCTGGCCTCAGCCCCATAGCACTCCCCTCTCCCTGCCTAGCAGCCAACTGGGGCGGGGGGGGGGGACCCAAGCCTATGGCAGAGATCACCCAGCCCAGCCCCTGCTACCTCTTTGCTGACCAGAAAAGAAAGAGAGATTTCCCACGATTTTTCACTTTATACATGGATGTTTCCAGAGGTGTATCGGCTTTCTCTTTGCATAACTTCCATGAGTGCCTCTCATGCAAAACCACTACAAGGAGGAAGAGGGAGCCTGGAGAATTTTCAGGGTTCTATTTACAGGCTTGTTTCTTGTGGTGGCTAGACCATATCTTGTCACAGCAAATAATGAGAAAGAGATCAGTTCCCTGAAAACCTTGCAAATCAGAATTATATTTCACTCTCACCTAGAGGAGAAAAGCAGAAACACAAAGCAGATTTTTTCAGGAGAACCAGCTTCTACATGAAGAGAATCTGAGTTGGAGCTGTCTTTGCTCCACTCTGGCATTATCCCATCACTTGAGGTGCCTTCTCTGATTTCCCATTGCTTTCACCCTCTGCTACCGTACCAACACATCCAAAAGAGGAAATGCAGCTGTGCCAACTGGGATCCATCCCTTGGGAGTCAGGGCTTGGAGCAAAGGACCAAGGCTGGGAAAATTCTGCACTACAATAGTCCCTCAATCTGAGGCTACAAATCAACCCCAGCTGCTTTCTTTCAGCACAAGCATAACCTGCTTTTTTAATATAAAATGTACTGCAGGTTTAATTTTCATTTTGAAAAACTATTAGCAAGCTAATGTAAATTCTTCTTCTTCTTCTTTCTTTTTTTTTGGTAATGATTTCTTTCTGATGAAAAGCAGTAATGTGCTCTGTAATGCCAAGCTTTTAAAATTATGAAAACTAGAGCAGTGACTGTTCTAAGTCCAGTTATGGTGTCTACTTAAAATGAAATTTGTAATCCAAGCAACCTATTGCTTGCCAAAAGCTAAGGATCAGACAATTCAATAGTAGAATAAATTGCTTGATAGTATCTGCATGGCTTGGAAGAAGATGAAATAAAAAATAATAAGGAAGAGGTTTTGTTTTCCTCCCTTTGAGAGATAACAGGCATTTGCAGTAATGTTCACAGGACTCTGATCCCATATAACCAAACAGGTTGAATTTGCACTAGTTCCAGTGAGTCTATAGAGCATGTTGCATATTGAAAGAGGACAGTTGGGCAAGTGGGACTGATTGTATGATGTGGTACAGTATAGTTATACAGCACAATTATAAGATTAAATTTCACAAGGTGATAACATTTATGCCAGAGCAGGAATGTCCAGTCAGCCACACTTATACCCTACAATCCCAAGCTAGGGTTATGTAACTCTACATAAATAAAAATAAGTAAATATTTCCAGTGCCTCGTGACATGGGAGTTCAATTTGATTTCCTTTTCAAAGGCCATCAAGCAGTACTGACTGCTTGATGAGTAGAGACCCAAAAGAGGTACAGCAGCTTTGGAAGGGCCACTCTTGCATTTTAGTGTCTCACTTCAGTGTACATGGCCACAACTTAGGAAGTATCCCAAAAGTGCTGATTAATGCTGCAGCTGACTGTGTAATTAACCACTGCCTAATTGTTTTCTGTGCTGCTCTTGTTTATCYTGAAACTTTCCTTAAAGGCAGAGAGAATTGGGAWTGTWCAGCCTGGAGAAAGGAAGCTTTGGGCTGAGCTCAGGGTGGCCTTGCAGTGCCTGAAGGATCTGCAGGAAGGATGGAGAGAGACAACTGACAAGGGCTGGAGGGACAGGCGTAGCAGATAGGGATAAACGTTCGGAAGATTTCGAGCTGTCACGGAAAGTTACAGGAATGTCCCCCCCCTCACCTCCTGAGATAAGGATCACCCTTGGAATGTAGCCAAGCCTGTAGCCCCCTCTAACACCAAAAACCTGGTAGTTTTCCACTCCTTVCTAACCCTAGAAGGGAAGATATGGTCCCATCTGACGTAGAAGKACCCTCAGTCTATATAACCCCTTGAGATGAGATAATAAAGGCCTTTTACCGTCCACCACATTGGTGTCTGTGTGTAACTGGCCCCGAGTGGCCCCAGGGAGGTTTGGGGGTCACCGTGCTGCATGCTTTGAAACCAGGTCATCGTGCTTTCCCCAACAGGAAAGCAACAAGTGGTGCCGAAAACCCGGGAAAGGAAGAAAAAGCTCAGGTGACAGGATTTCTCCTGGACAAAGACAGCGGCCACAGCGGCGGGACCGACTGTGGCGAGGGGGACGCCCCGGGACCTGCGAATCGCCATGGAAGCGCTAGCCAAGGTCGTGAGTTCATTGCATATAACTAAAGGAATTAGATGTGAGCTCAAATATTTTACCCTCGCAGTTACGAGGCTTTTAGAGCTCGGGGCGATTAAACGCCCACTTGATATTTTTAAATCRGAGGTTTGGGATATATGCACTGCTATTTTAGCGGAGGACACAAAGTCTTCGGGCAGTGGAAAAAGCCTAAAAGCATGGGGGAAAGTAGAGGACGCCCTGCGCAAGGCGATGATGGAGGGGCAGGAGACGCGGGAAGCCGCGCAGAAAAGTTTCATGGTCGTGCCGGGACCGGGGGTTGGGGCGGAGAATCGGGCCCCCCTGGGAGACGTCCCGACCGAGGCTGGGGACGCGCGGGGGCCGGGCGCGTCCCACCCCTCCCCGAGCCCCAGCCCAGAGCCCCCAGAGCCCCCGGGGGACCCCCCATTCCTCCCGCGGGACCCGCCGGGTCCAAACCCCYCCGCGGAACCTCTTGAAAAAACCGCGGTTTCTCGATCCGGCTCTGCCCCACCGGTCGCCGATCCGACACAGGAGGCAGAGCAGCGCGTGCGAGCCTTCTGGGGCGGGCTGGTGCAGGATGCCCGCGGCGCCGAGAAGGCGGCCGCCACGGACATGCGG